>JACSYO010000511.1:365000-430000 GCA_016806645.1 Ophiodon elongatus | reverse complement strand
CTAACACCTCTCTCACACAAAGTCTTTCTCTCCGCTCTCTCATCCAGTGTTCTGTTATTTCTTTACCCTCCCTTTGCTCCAAAAGAGCTTTTCTGTTCAACTGACCTCCTATCCACTTCATTTGATGGGCCCCCGCTAAGAGGACTGCATCCCCTCTCTCTTTCTTCCTTTCCCTCCTCTTTATCCCCTCTTTTCTCACCGTCTTTGCCTGCTCTCTCTCCCTCTCTCTCTCTCCCTCTCTCTCTCTCCCTCTCTCTCTCTCTCTCTCTCATCATCATCCTCCCAGCCTTTCTTCCCTCGCTACCCCCCGTCTATTCTGTGGCCCAGCGTGGGTGGCTGAGTTTAATGAATTCTCTTTTCTCTCTGCAGCCAGGCGCTGATTTCTGATTGTGAAGAGGTGTGCGTGCGTTGTGAGTGTGTGTGTGTGTGGATGAGTGAGTGAAGCGCGCACACAACACATACACACACACACACACACACTCGAATATTTTACTTGCTCACTTTCACTGCCATGACTGTGATCATTTTATCAGTCTAAATAAATCTCGGCCTTTATCCCGATCAAGGCTTCGGGTTGCACTTCCTTCTCTATTAAAAAGGAGAAAGTTGCCGACTGTCAGCTTTAAAATAGATTTGCCCCGGGATGCGTCTGCTGTTGCTGTGAACACTACCTGCCGTCTCCTGCAGCCAGAAACATGAGTCAGGAATCAGTTTTGTCCTCTGCCTGTGATGTCTTACTAATGCACAGGAAGATAGGAAGAAAAAAGAAACCAATAAATGATTGCAGGAAGTGTCTTAGACGAGACCTTAGATGATTTTCAGTGGATCAGATTCTGTTATGTTGTGCATAAGTAATAAATGTATAGGTTGTTTAGTTGACAGGATTTCATTCAGGCGTCTTACGTGTGCACAAAGTGAAAGTACCATTTCGTGGCAATGAAGCATCCATCGCAGGCTTTACGTCAGTGTTGGAGGAGAGTTGTTCTCAAACTATGTAGGATTTGTCAATGTGAAGTAGTGTATCATCACGCTGCGAACCATACTTGCAGTTACAGCTACCTTACTGTACTGTACTGTGCTGTGCTGTACTGTACTGTACTGTGCTGGGGTCAGCTGAGCTTATACAATGACACTAGTTTGCGTGGCTTGATCTGCAGCATGAACTTGTGGCTGCAGTTAAATTTGGCGGTCAAAAGGATGATATTGTGTTAGAGGTGTGAATCACAAATTACTTTTCGGATTCAAAACACTTTGTTCAGTTCCGTAGTCACTGAACACCTCTATATCACACATGCTAGCTAACAGGGATCTAACATATCTTTCACAAGCCCAGTCATATCTAATTTAAAACCGTTTTAAATCCACAATTATTCATAATTCATCATCCTCTGTTTTTGAAATGAGTAACTACACTTATAACTCATAGAAAGCCCATAGAGTCCATATTGGGTTTAACCGACCAAGGCTAAGTGATTGAACTGTTTAGCCACGCCAACAGCATGGCTCATGGTCCACCACTTTGGTCCAGATTAAAATCTCTATTAAAACTATCGTAGGCTTGCAATTGAAATTTTAATATTCAGGATGAATTTTAGCACTTTTCATTTAGCACAATCATCAGGTCAACGTTTCAGTTTTGCCCAATACTTGCTAACATGAGCCTGTTAGCATTGTCATCATGAGCATGTTAACATTTAGCTCAAAGTACTGCCTCACAGAGCCGCTGGCATTGCTTTACCCTCTTGTTTAGACCCTTTCAGCTGAGAAGTCAGAGCCGTGGCCATATAGCCAAAGGGTTGCTGGTTCAATACCCGGCCCATGGCCCGACAAATGCAGCTTGGGAAACCCAAATGAAAACTGTCCCAACAACAGGCAAAATGCCCAAGTGACCCTAACTGTGGCTGCATTTCGGCGGCAAAAAGTGAACCTACTGCATTAAACTGCGGCAGAACTTTGCTTGGAAAGTGTGAGGAGCTAACATCAACTCTCCAAAATAAATGTGAAAAGTAGACTTTCTAAACTGGGTTGCAGTCCCCTTTTCATGCCAAACACCAGACTTCAAAAGGATGAAACAATCCTCCCTCGAATCTGAGCAGCGATTCCGAAAGTGGATCATCTCCACATCTGTCTGAGGTCACCGCCGGGGAGCAGGTGTTGCTGCCTCCGTCCTGCCTGCTGATTGGACGGATAGATTAGCTGCTTAACGAGGGGAATTTGTTTAATCTGATAATTGTCTCGCTGATGAAAACATATTCAGTAATTCTCTGTGGCCTCTGTTTTTCTGTCCTCCTGATTAAAGACACTTTCATTCAGGCACACACACACACACACACACACACACACACACACACACACACACACACACACACACACACACACACACACACAGAAATAATGGAACAGTTGTTGTTATGACCAGAAGACAAGGCTCTGAGGTGCGCTGGCACTCACACACAACACACTCAAACACATACATACACAGAAACACACAGTCCCCTGTGTGTAGCCCCCCCCCCCCTGTGGTATGGTAATGAGCTGCTAATCTCTCTGGTTTACACAGCCAGAATGTGTGTGTGTGTGCACATGTGTGTGTTTGTGTGTGCGCATTAAGGTGCAGTGTAGAAAAGCCTGAGGAATTCTCTTAGGCCATCAACCTTCTGCTCTCACTTGGGCGCAGGCTGTCAACACATTAAATAGTTGAATCTATGTGTGTTTGTGTGTGTGTGTGTGAGTCCGTGTGTATGACTGAGGGAGAGATATGGAAACTCGACAATAACACACAGCAAAGGCGACAAAGAGAGAAAAGGAAGAAATTAAGGGAGAGACAGAACAGAAACAGTATGGATCAGGCAGCATCAGCGCATTTGTTTACTTCCCTCGTAAATGTACGGTTTCTTCATCTGATCTATAAATCCTGACTCTCCTCTAACTCTCTCTTCTGTGTTCTTTTTTTTTTGTGTTTTATGTGTGTTTTGATACTGCGCTGCCGCTCGCGCGTTTGTGTGTGTGTTTATTTATTATGCTGAAGTCACATCACTAATTAGTCCCTGGGAGAAGCCCGAGGCCATTTGCAAAATCCCACTGATTAAAAACAAGTCCAAATCCAACCTTGTGGCACACACACACACACACACACACACACACACACACACACACACACATACACACACACACACACACGCTTTGTGTGTGCTGAGGAAAGCTACTTACTGTCAAGGCTGGAACACGTGTGGGCGTGTGTTTACGGAACGGAGCCCGTGCATGCATGTTGAACGGCTGTTGAACGGGTGTTAGAGAGCTGTCAGTCGTTAAGGCCAGTTTAATATTTCAACTCGCCGTCCAAAGTTACCATACCCCAGGGTGGCTCCTGTCACACGGGGAAACGCGCGCAGACTCGGACGCATGTACGCTCAAAGCCTGCAGGAGCATCAGCTTGTCACAAATCACACTCAAGATGTCAAGGGCATCGTGCATTAGCAAGTGTGACAGACAGAGGCTGAGAGACAGACACATACGAGACAGAATACAAGAGAGAGAGAGAGAGAGAGTCTCCACCATATTTTTTATCTTCATTTTGAATTATATTTACATTCAGCACCTTGCACAACCTGCTTCAGCCTCACCCCACCCCCCCAAAAAATGTAAGTCCTACCGATTAATCCTATTTGAATTTTAATTCAAGCAAAACAGGGAGAGCGGATGGATGTGATGGATGGAGACAGAGGAGTGAGACTGGAAGGAGGAGAAGAGAAGGAGGAGATAGTGACAGCAAGGGGAGAGGGAGGAGAGGGTGAGGGATGATGGGAGACGTAGAGAGGAGGAGGCGGAGGGAGATAGTGATAAATTGCTTTGAACTTTAATGGACGTCTCAGATGCTCCTCTAGTGATGTGTTCGGACAATACACAACATTACTGGCACACGTGAGGGCTGATAGTAGCTGACAGCCAAGGAGGCCTGTCCCCATCGACCTAGAACACACACACACACACACACACACACACACACACACGCTGACGTGCACACATTCCAAAAAGTCAGCTAAAGGAAGAAGGCAGGGAGGCAACTTCTTAACAGAAAGTGCGGAATGGGGGGTTGAGGGGGTATGAACAGATGAACTGTGGGTGAGGTACAGGAAGGGAGGAAAGAGAAGAGTTAAGTCCAGAGGGAGAACCAGAGGAGGAGGAGGAGAGGAGGGAGGAACGCGGAGGGGAGGAAGAGGAGTGAGCAGGGGAAGGTGTTGCCATATGGTCAGGGTTGGGTTCAGACAAATAAATGTTGCCTTCCCTCCACAATGGTTAACTACACACAAATGAATCACTAATGGAGCTCTCATTCACAGCAACAAACCCATAGACGCAGACACACTCATGCATGCGCACACATACACACACACACACACACACACAGACACTCACACACACTCACACACAATGGCTGACATGTGAATGAAACTGGAAGACATTCACACAGAAGGAGCAATAAATGTCGACGGAGGTGGGCGGACGGGTTGGGAAGTATGGAGGGTTGTTTGTGAGGTTAGAGTTGTGTGTGTGTGTGTGTGTGTGTGCGTGTGTGTGTGTGTGTGTCTAGCAGTGTAACGTTGGAACCGCCCCGGTTCCCTTCCACCCGGCTGCCTCTCTGAGAGTGTGTTAGTGTGTGTGTGCAGGCCCGTCTTTGTGTGCGCTTGAATGGGGGGTTTGTCCCTCAATCTGTGCCCCTCCACTTTGCCAGACTTCTAATGATTTTCCAATGATGATTTAGGTTGTATGTGTGTGTGTGTGTGTGTGTGTGTGTGTGCGTGTGTGTGCGTGGGTGTTTGTGAGTGTGTGTCCAAGGGCTCACTCAACACCTCTCTCTCTCTCTCTCTCTCTCTCTCTTTTCATTCTCCGCCCAGTTATTCTTCACAGTGTTACTTTGTAGTTCTTTTCTGAGTATGTGTGTCTCACTACAACATGAATACTAGTATCATGTGACTTCGAAGTGGACAAAACCATGTCCATCTGTCCGTCCGTCCACCGACCTACCAACGGTCCCTAACCAAAGAAAGTCTTAGTCGTCTTCATGAATTTGACGGCTAATCGATTACTTAACCGATAGATTTGTAAGTAAGTAAAATAAAATAATGTAAAATCACACAAAAGTAAAATAAAAAGCAACTAATGGACTAAAGCCCTACTACTTACCTACTTGAATAAAACAAAAAGTTTCCCCATTTTCAGCTCAATAAAGGCTAAAGCCGACTTACTACAAATTGTGTACAGCACTCTATGTTCCTGCTGATCATTTCCCAACGTTTACTGTAAGAGTTGAGACTATTTGTCAACCTCCCCGACAGCTGTTGTTTTTCATTCCTTTCAGACGGAATTCAGCTTGCAGAGGCTCATCGGCTTGAAATAGGTAAGTTACCGCAGATAAACACTTTGAAACCCTTATTTTTCTGGCAATTTTTAACATTTTCTATGGAGGCTCTTCCAAGGTTGCACCTAAATCCACAATGGGAGTGTGGGCTAACAAAAAGCATTCACGTTGTTGTAAAATAAAACCTGGGACAAACAACAGCCTTGCACATTGCAGAAAGGAAAAACTGAATCTGTTATTCAAAACTCTGGAATTCAAAAAGGTGAATACAACAGCAGTGAAACTTTTTGGCCATGCTTCGCGGTCCACACTAAGGTCTCTAGCTACTGGATGGATTACCGTGAACTGTTTTACAAACATCCACAGTGACTTTTGAGAGAAGCATCTCAAGAACTGTTAGATGGATTGTCATGAACTTTGCTACAGTCATGTCTCCCACAGGGTAAATCGTGATAACTTTGGCGGTCCTGACTTTTCATGTGGCACCAGTGTTCATTCTAATCTAATGCTAGTCTAATTCGGTGGTTAGTTTTTATCATATTTAGTCATCTTCATCCTGTATTTCAAAAGGGGGGTGGGACGGACGGACGGACAGACAGAGACAGTTTTTGTAAACAAAATGAACACTGCGCCATCATCAGGTCTAAATTTATCACCAAACCTGCAAAACTATTGACATTCCCATCAGGTTGTACGTTGTGTTTAGTGAGCAATGTGTTTGTGAGCATGTTAGCATGCCGACGGTTAGCTCAAGGCACCGTGTAACAGCACTGTTCATTTTCACATTTGAATGGTCTGCAGCCATGCAATGTTGATGCCATATGTAGTGAACAGAATAAAGAACCTCATTGGGATGCATGAATTGACAGTGGACATCTCTGTGGTTCTCTTAAGTAGGTCAAAGCTTCCTTTTTGGTGTTATTTTTTTTACTAAACCGCAGCTAAGGCAACTTAGGGAAGTCAAGGTAAAACATCAGTCGAGACAGAGTTGGCAGGCGGTCCCCCAAAGCTTCTGCCATAAAGGGAATGTTTAGTCCATGTGAATAGAGGATGAGCGCCGAGAGCGTGTATCAGTCTGAACAAGAACCTGAATATTTCATTACAAGACAATGGGGATATATTTGTGTTAATGTTTCATAACTGCACATTTATCAGGGCGCCAAGGACCCCCCCCCCCCCACCCCCCTTGTCGTGTGTGTCTGTGTGTGCGCGTGCACGCAGGTGATGCGCACACGCCTGGCCACCCCCCGTTTCAATGTTTGATGAAGGTTTGAGGAGGGAGGTGTTGTGTGGTTGTTTATGCCTCGATGCGTCCTCCTTGGGATTTATTCACAGGACGACGACCTGTGAGCTCCAACGTGTGGCAGGCATCTGTGTGTGTGTGTGTGTGTGTGTCTTATAGTGTTCGTCAGAGTGCATGTGTGTGGGCCTTTTTTGGGGGTTGGGGGGACCAAGGGAGCCATAAAAGATTCAGCTCCTCTGGCTGTATTGTTGTGGAGATAACAAATGTTTCCATTTAGTGATCATGCATGAGTTATAACTCGCAGGACATAGTGTGTGTGTGTGTGTGTGTGTGTGTGTGTGTGTGTGTGTGTGTGTGTGTGTGTGTGTGTGTGTGTGCGTGCGTGTGTGTGCCTGCGTGTGTCTGGATTTGTGTGTCCTCGTGCCTTCACAGCCGCCACATAGCTAACGAGTGGTCAGACCTTGGCCAAAGGAACAGGAGCACAGTCGGAGCATTGTGCAGACCCGGTACAAAAGAGATGATGAGGTTTTTTTTTTTTTTTTTATGCCTCAGGTGAGCACACTCCTGCCAGGCGTACGAGAGAGCTCTGTCCAATTCGTCACCTTCAGCTCTCTTCTTCGCACACAGATGGACGGACACAGACAGGCAGATAAAACACAGATACACGCACACGCGCACGCACACAGACACACACACACACACACACACACACATACCCATACACATACGCACACACACACACACACACACTCTCACACACACTCACACACACACACACACACACGCAGCGCTCTGTCATGCAGCAGACCTTGCCAGTCCATCCAATTGATCACAGGCATGAATTTCAGAACAAAAGGGAAATATTCCACCTCAAAGCAGAGCAGAGACTTTCTAACAGAATGCCTAAACGCGGCACACTGTCCTCACCGTATACTTCTAAAGCCTTTGTAACGCTGAATGAGTTATAAAGTGCGAAGCAACGTGTGTACGTGCGTGAGTGTGTGTGTGTGTGCGTGCCCGTCCACAAGGGTAAGCCACTGAGCACTTCAAACCAAGGGCCTAATCAGCACCCCATAGCCCACCCACACAACCTCTCTCTGCATCTCTCTCGCTCTCCTCTGCTCATCTTATTTTCATTCCCTCTCCCCCTGCCATGGTCTTGCCTCTGCATTCTTTCGCCCTTCCCTCCCTCCTTCCAGCCCTCCTTTTTCTCTCCTTCCCCTCTTTCAGCTCCTCCCTTGAGATGACCGTGATTGCGAGGGGGGTTAGACAAGAGGGTGTGTGATGGGGAATCCGGGGGCCGGGGACACGACGACTCCTGGGAATGCTGGGCACAGTGCAAGCACAGCTTCGAGGTCAGCTGAGTGCTTTCCCCGTCCTAGTGAGGATGTTGGCGGGTGAGGACACGCCGGGCTGATCTGGGATCTGTGTCCCCGGGGGGAGCATGCAGTGACAAGGCCGCTGGCAAACGCTATGACGCTGCTGAAATATTAAAGCTAATGGGATCGCAGAGCTGCGTGCCCGCATGCGTGCGTGTATGTGTGTGTGAGTGTGTGTGAGCGTGAGCGTATGTTGCTCGTAAGTTGCAGCTACTTGAAGTGAAGTGGAGTGAACAAAGTGGAATGGAGATGGATAATGCATTACACTCTAAACAATGGCACGGGGAGAGAGAGTTTGGGCCGTAATAGGACAAAACCTACTTCTGAGATTGGAAAACTGTGGAGGAGAGGAGATAAGAAGAGAGGAGAAGAGATAGGAGGTGAGGAAAGGAGAGAGGAGATAGGATGAAAGGAAACAAGAGGAGGGGAGATAGGAAGTGAGGAAAGGAGAGAGGAGATGGGTATAGGATGAGAGGAAACGACAGCTGGGGAGATAATGAAAAGAGTGAGGTAAAGAGAGAGGAGAGAAGAGGAGATGGAGAAAAATAGAGAAGGGACAAGAGAGGAGGTAGGATGAGAGGAAACGGGAAGAGGGGAGCTAGGAAGAAGGGACATAGGAGGTGAGGTTGAGGAGAAGAGAGAAGCAAAAAAGAAGAGACAGGAAGAGAGGAGAGAAGGGAAAGGAAAGGAGAGGAGAAGAGATGGGATGAGAATAGAGAAGCGGTGGGAGAGCAGATAGGATAAGAGGAAACGAGTGGAGGGTAGATAGGAGGTGAGGGGAGGAGAAGGAAGGAGAAGAAAGGAGAGGAGTCAAGAAGAGACAGGAGGAGAAGAGAGAAGGGAGAAGGGAGAGAAAGAAAAGACAAGGAGAAGAGACAACATAGGGTGAGAGGAGAGGATGGGAGGTATAGGAAGTGAGGAAAGGAGATAGGAGGAGAGCAGAGAGAAGGCAACGGGGAGAGGAAAGGACAAGAGAGGGATGAAAAAGAGAGGAAAAGAGTAGAGAAAATAGGAAGAGGGGAGAGTTGCATATATAAATTAGAAAAAATGAGAGACTGTTAAGATCCCTCAGCTGCCAATAAGTAGGCGTGCGCTCGCTCACACACTCACTCTCTCACACACACACACACACACACACACACACACACACACACACACACACACACACACACACACACACACACACACACACAGCGGCTTCAAGCTATCGCACACATCGCCCGGAGCACAATACAGCTCGTTAGTGGATACATGCTCAAAATGAGTCCCTCTCCCTCTCTCAACCCCTCCATCTCTCAAGCAGTTGTCAATGTTATTACTTCCAAATGAATACACACAAATGCAGCACAGGCCACGCTATAAATACACCGCGTGTGCGCCGTATGACAAACACACCGAGTGAGAGAAAGAGAGAGTGCCACGCGGCAACACAGAGAACCCTATGATGCTATATGTTTGGGGGAGGGAGAACATGAGCAACAATTAAAAATACAGTAGCAGGTTGAGTGTGTGCGTCAGAAAACACCCACAGCAAAACTTGCTCATGTGAGACCTGAGAGGAGCGTGTTGAAATCAGTGTAGCTGTGTGCAGCTTGTGGGCATGCGGTTAAATTATGGATTTCAGCTCACTGTCTCTGTCACTCTCTCTCCCTCTCTCTCTCACACACACACGCACACACACACACACACACACTCACTCACACACACAAGCAGAAGGCGGATGTGGGATCTCGTCGCTGTAAGATATAGACAGAGCGCTGTTCTATCACAACGACTGGGATGTTAATTAAAATCAGACAGACGTTCGCAAAGAAATAAGTTGAGCTCATTTCCATTCTGCGCGAGAGCAGGAAAGTAGGCCACGCTTTGGAGGCGCTGTCCTACGGATGAGAAATGACTGACAGGAGAGGACGGGAGAGGAAGGGGAGAAGGAGACAGCCCTCCCTTGTTTGTTGTCCCCCTGACAATCCACACAAACAGCAGACTGCCGTGCCACACACTCTGGTTGTCACCTATCAAGTCTCCAAAAGGCTGGAAGTGGGCCACAGCCCTGACTGTTGCTAATTCCTCCCACCGCACCTCGTCCTCAGCAGGGCCCCTCTGCGCCGCCTCACATAGGGCCCATTGACTTGTCTAATGGCCGAGCTCGGCCCCGACGGCGCGCTGGGCCTCGTTAGTCTCGGGGCAGAACGCTGCTACACATCGAGACTCTGCGTGAGGCGGCGTCGTCATCCCTCGACTTGGTCACACGAGCTCATTTGCATAAGCTGCCTTTTATTTAAGAAAAAGGACACGCACACATGGCAGCACCTAAAGCAAGCATGCACACACACACACACACACACACACACACACACACACACAGGCCTCCCATCAGCCCTCGGGGAGACATACACACACATACATATACACCTAATTTCCCAAAACCCACCCCTACAGTACGTGCCTGCCGAGACGCAAGGATTTAAGGGAATTTGCCTGCCACGGGGAATCGCGCTGGATTTCATCATTCAAATATGTTATTCCGACGCCTTAGGACAATTTGCCGTGTATTAGTGAGCACTCGCTGCTCGTTTCCATAGCCAGAAACAAGATAGAAAAGTTTTCCACTCCCATGCATTTGTGAATTCATACTGAAAATAAAGTGGAAAAGGTCAGTCTGGCAATATGAAAGAGGGTTTTTCTGCAGATAGCGGTGTATTTTCTGGTTCAGAAGTGATAGATGATGTAAATTTCATTCAGATGAAAAGATATTCTATTGTTCCGCCAAGTTAGTATCTCCATGTGCTTTATCAAGGATGTGGCCTCAGGAGGTATACTGGTCTCTTAGTTTGTACCAAAAGCACTTTCTTTGGGTTCTGGATTTGGCAGAGAGCTTTTCATATTCACACAATATTGATTGGACTGGAAGGCCAGTGTGAGATTTAGGTGAGCCGCTCCACTTTGAGGTGGATTTAACAGCCGGAACCAGTGGTGGAAAATACATTTAGTACTCCGCTTGAGGTATTTGTACGTCTATATTTCCAGTTTATGACACTTCATACTTCGACTCCCACCATTCAGAAGGAAATATTGTACTTTTTAGTCCACTCGTTTTTTCACCAAGATGTGACGTACAAAACGTATTGAAATATAACGCATTGTTATGAATAAAATACCCATCAGTAGATGAAATGGATAAAAGAATAGTTTAATATTTTGGGAAATATGCTTTTTTGTAGAATTAGATGAAAAGATTGATACCACTCTTATATATGTGGACTGTTATCTTAGCTTAGCATAAACACTGGACACAGAGGGAAATAACTAGCATCGGCCTGTCCGTAGTCAACAGAAGTCTATAAGCATCTTTAATCTCACTTCTTAACTTTTCTTGGTCGGGTAATATATAGCCTCATAATATATCACTCAAAGGGGGCATTTTTCTGAATACTTTTACTGTTGATACCTTGCTTTAGCCAATGACACTTAAGTAAAAGTAAAAAGTATAGGTAAGTTAAAATGTACTGTGAGTATACATAAAAGGGAGGGGTGATATAGGCTATGGTACTACTGTTAAATTAAATAGGCTACAAAATAGATTGAAATAAATGTCAACCATACAGGCTACACAAGTGGAACAGCATCCGCAACAAGACCCCTTTATGTCCAAACTATACAATCAAACTGCAGTCTTTGCATACAATTATCAATACCGAATATCCATTATGGTACTGTTTATTTCATGTTTAGACATGTATAATAAGTATCGACTGCACAGCGGCTTCTGGCATAAACACACACGTTTCATCAAAGGAGAGACTACACAGCTTCTATCATATTTATATGGATTTTACATACCACGTAGCGCAACGCATTGAAGTGGTTGACGACGTTTTGCTCTACATATTTCAGTAGTGTGTTGACTCGTCCTCTACAGTCGGCTCCAGGTTCAACTTCTCTCGTAGTTTATTCTCAAAGCATGATGTGACCAGTCCTCTCAGCCTCTCTGGTCCCAGTGCGTTCCTCAAATTCAAAAACAGTTTTCAACTGAAAGAGTCTCTATAGTCACACAGTCACAAACACCTCACTCACCTCAGGTAAAGGTTCCTCGGCGAACACAGAAGTCACTACCGGAGCGTGTTAGCATTTAGCGCTGCATGATAGCCACACTTAGGGTGCCCCCTACTGGTCAGGTCATGAACATCGTCGTCGGCGTGCCACTTATATGTGCTGGCCAGGTGATGCATGAAGTTAGTCATTAATTAAGATTTATGCAACTTTTTTTTTTTTTTACAATGCCATGCACAACAACGCAAACTATAACCGTAAATATGGCGGCCAACCCATAAACTCGGCACGTGAACGCAATCATTTATGACGTCTGGAAACGTAGCCCCGCCCTCCTGCCGCCGCAGACACGCCCGCAGCTTCTTCTCAGCACCAGGTGCCGATTCGTCCCCTTTCTTCTGTTCCCTTCAGGACGTTTTCATGGCACCTTTGGTTTTTACTCTGTAACGATTTGAAATGTAGTGAAGTAGCATAGCCCACTTGTGATAAATTGTCTTTCAGTAAAAGGGAAATTAACGATTCCACGAAAAAACTAAAAAATCATAAAATGTAGCCCTAAAGTACACAACAAAAAACTTTGTTACATTATTATGTAATTCGTTACATAGTAATGCCCCTGCTGATTACTTCTCCCACTACTAACATGGGGGTGAGAGCGGCTCTTTTATCAAAAGAAATATTCTTCAGTGGGACTGTCTAATAAACAACATTGTATTTGGACATCCACATCACTGAGCTGCAGGTCACTTTAGTGAGAAGATCACATTATGAAACCCCCCACACTCTAATTATGAATGCGTCTCATGGGACATGGGGTTGTCGTAATGAAATGTTTGAGATAAGTTATAACTATAACTCATAATTAAGATTATGAAAAAGTCAGAAGGAACTCATGAGATGTTTATTTATTTCTAGTCCTAATTTCCCAGAATGGCTCTACATACCGACACGTATTCCCCCCCCCCCCTTTTCTTCTCTCTCTCCAGAAGATGCAGAAGACCATGCATTGCACTTCATCTGTCTCGTTAGAGTCTGAACTCATGGGACTTGGCTGGTTAGCCCGCTGCAGTCCGCGGGGGTTCGCGGCTACAATGTAACTCCCGCTGCTCGGACCCATTCGGCACCGTTTAGCGAGGGAAACTCTCTGATGGCTTTTGTCTCGTATGGACCGACTGAAGAATGGCGCAGCACGACGCGCATTTGATGCCTTTTGATGCGCCTCATTAACAGTTTAAATTTACACCTGCCTCGTGCATTCCTGCGGGATCTCACGTGCGACCGGGAATGTTTGTTCTGTCTGCCTTGAGACATTTCCGTCTCTGATGGCTGAATGGAGTCGCACTTTTTTTAAAGATTTTTGCATATAGGCTATAGGTGATTCCTGGTTTTCCATTTGGAACACTGTGCCTTAATAGTCTAATTCCCGGTGGCTCCTGATATGATATGAACAGAAGGATTATGGCCTTCAGCATTAATTAGACTTGATTGATCCTCTTATAAACCGTCCTTAGCTTAAACTAAAGCCTGATAGACCAAACTGATGGTAATTTCGCTTAAGAATTCAACCCAAAGGGGGGAAACCCAGTCTGTGGGTCCACTGCTGGAAGCTATTATCCTTAGTTAATAAATGCAAACATTTGTTCCTGATGGCTCACTTAACCTCTTAATTTATGTATGACCACCGGAGCCCTATTCAGGGGAGAGCCATCGGTCAAACAGGCCTCCACAGAAAGGCGCCGCATGGCCCCTTTCCCTCTTTCATCTGCGCTGTAATCGCTGCGTGTTTGACGCAGCAGCGAGCGCCGCTGCGCAGCCAGAGCTGGCGCTCCAACGCGCCCTAATTGTCCTGCGCATTGACAAGCCGGTTCCGGTGTGTTACTGATTTTCCACTGCTTTCGTGACGGAGCTCTGCCTGGGTTTGGGGACATCTGTGAGGGGGGTCAGGGGTGAGGGCAGCCCCGGAGCTGCGTCCATCTGCCCAACAAATACCCACGTCTTCAGACACAAGCGTGCTAAACACCTCTAATAGCCTGTATAACATTTGCATCATTAGCCCGATAATGAGCGAGCCGACGTGAATAGAGAACAAGCCCATTTAGTTATCAATGAAATACCGCCTATAATAACTGATTGCTACAGAGTAAGATGAAAAATAATGACACAGTGCAAATCTCTCCCCATTATCTTGGCCCAGAGCACATAGCCTTTATAGAGAGGCTTTCTTTGTGCAATCAAAGGATATCAGGCTGAATCTGGGACACAGACATGAAACAGCAACTTCGAGATGGTTTCCTAATCCTCTAATCTTTTTTAGGAGGACAACTCTGAGATGTGTCCTCAAACTCAGGCAGTGGATTTTTTAAAATATTCAGCGACTCTGCCTTCTGGAATCAGAGCTCTACCCTTGAAAATATAAATGCATGTGGAAAAATAAACACACTGGCCCCACTATCTCTCTCTCTCTCTCTCTCTATCTCTCTATCTCTCTATACATATTGTTATATCTCTGTGAATGCTATGGCATGACCCATATAGTTGATGTTTTAAATTGATACAAACAATAAGAAATTAAGTATCTGAAGAACATAAGAGATCTCTATATGGGTCTCTCATACACTTTAAAATGAAGATGATGGTACCATGAGAAATAATATAAATGAGGATGTAATTTACTTGTAAACTAGTCTCAAACTTGCAGTATAACTACATGAGATGTGCTACAGGGCACTGACCTTTGAAAACGATCGATCACATTTTTCATAATCAAAAGTCCCGCCGAGCCGCGCGTGACGTGAGCACGGCCCAAATGTTGCCCCACTGCACCGCATATCAAGGCGCGGTTGTTTACCTTGATGAGGTGTTGGACGTGTGCTGGTCACAAGCCACAGTCAGAGCCTGTCGCCTGCAGCTGTTTTCAGCTCACTGGGACTGTTTCGGTTTGTAATATTCGCAGAATTTGCCTATATGATGTTGACAAGACCTGTCTTTACTGAAGAATTGCGCCATCATCTTAGTGGCAGACTCATTCTAGGCTATATACGTCGTATTTCTTCTTCACAGTTTAAGCACGGTGCTGGTCGGCCAGTGGAAAGCTTTTAATGTGAAGCGGCAGCAACAAGAGGAAAGGTTTGGTTTGCATGGTGTGGTTCCTGAATGCAGCTCAAGCGATCAGTAAACAGTAAAATTAGGCTACAATAGTGACCGATGAGCGCTGTGAGACTGAACCTAAACGGGAACGCTGCAGGCCGTAAAGACCGAAACAATGAGCTGAAAGACGCTTAAATAATCTGTGAAGAGGAGCGGAACTTCGGTCAGGGGATCGTTCCCCGTTGGTTCGTAACACGCAGTCACGTGATCCGTTGTTAATATAAAAGTAGCAGCTTTCAGGTCGCCAAGTCAACTGCTGAATGTTGCCACTTTGCAGTCAGAGGAGGCAAGAAACACACGGCGAGACAAGAACTCATTCAAAAGAGAAACAGCCGAGGCTTCAGAAACAAGACCCACATTCAAATGAACCGTAAAGATCTTTTGGAATATCACAAGAAGAAAAAATACTGTGCTGGTATAGCGAGTTGTTTGAATTCTCAGTACTTGATGATGTCATTGTTTTAGAACCCCAACTCCAGCTGAAGTGTTGCGCGGTTCCTTGGTGGGAAAATGTGTGGGGAAGTAATACACCTGCTGTACTCCTCACTTCACGGTAGTTATCAATCTGGGTCTCTGCAGTGATGTAACTAACTGGATTAGATAATTTAAGGACAAGCTGTGCAACTTCAAATCCTACTGGGCTTTCTTATGTAGTCCATTACATACGCTCTGGTGTGCTCAGCTGTGGTGAGATCCAGGTTTTGGAGGACCCGCCTGGCCCCTGTACCCCAGCCAACCCCACCCACCAAACACAAACAAAAGGGCCCTTGCTCTGGCGGAACGAACCGAGTTTGGCCCACTCGTTGGGTTTGCTAGCCCCACAGAGACCCTGAATATAGAACAGCTATTCTATCTAATGAGGCAGAACTTCATGGCTGCCTCTATAAAAACTTTGTCTGCCTTCTGTTCTCTGGCAACAAAGCCTGCATTTTTTAAAGTTTCACACATTTTTTTTCTTCTCTCTCTCTCTCTCTCTCTCTCTCTCTCTCTCTGTCTCTCTCCCCAGCGACACACAAACTGTTAAGATGAATCGAAACGCGGGCTTTTTCCTCTCGGTGACGCGAGACAAGTGTTGCAAACAAAGATGTGGAGAAATAGGGCGCTTAGACGGGAGGAGCGATCAAGAATAACGCCTCCGCGGGGAGAGCTTTGATGACACGGGGTTGTAGTTTTATGAAATAGCCTACATTTGGCTTTGTGTCGAGGGTCTGTGAGGAATTGCGAGTGAGGATGTTTTCCTCCACTTTTTATTTTCTAATCTATGAGGATACTTCCCGGACCCAACACTAATTTGACTATTCCTCATTTATTGTGAGCAAAGATAATTGGGTGTTGCCTGCTGTGCGTGCGTTAGTGTGCCTGCAAGGATCTCTGTGTTTACTTAGCTTGTGGTTTTCTCTTTGATGGCAACGGAGAGCCAAAATGTGGCACGATAACAACGTTTCATAACTTTATCACATGAATTTATAGTCCTGTAACCATAACACTTTTTATTTATTCATTTTAATTTTATTTCAGCATTTCACAACACAGCTGTGAAGTCAAAGGGTTCTTTCTGGGCGAAGTGCAGATCTGGGATCAAAGATTTAACATCACATTTAGGGGGATGTGGAAACATGATTTTAGTCGTGAGGCGGAGCTGAACCTTGAATGTAAAAAAAAAGCAAGGCCCTTAGTGATGTTTTTTCTCTGAGCCTTGACTTAAAACTCCAACATGACATGTTAAAATAATACGTCTGTGTTAAATTTGTAAAACTTTTTTAATCCTGTACTCCAATTTAAACATGAATATCTTAAGAGGCAACTGTTTACAGGTCTCGGGGAGTGCTACAGCGTGTGAAAAAAATATGGCATGAAGTGTTTTGTGGCTCCAGAGGGAGCTGCGTAAAAACTGATAAATAAATGTTTTCAACTGTCACTGCCTCAAGCCAGCGTCGGATGGGGCGGAAGACTACGAGTTTAAAAAATCTGTGGGTGTGGAGTCAGAAAGAAATGAGCCTATACCAGGCCTCCGTTGCCCAAATCTCCAAAAGAACTGTCAAGACAATAGTTTTTTTGCAAGGAAGGAGAATGTGTGGAATAAGTCAATATCTAGTTCTGCTGCATCGATTTTGCTTCTGTTCACCGTGCGTTTGACAATGTTTTTGGAGTGCAGTGCTAAATTGGTGGAGTACTCTTTAATGGAATGTCTACTGTTCACAATGACAAAAACCCTGATGCTGTGACAAAGCTGTGAAAGTTCCGTTTTCGATGAATTCGAGTAATTGTTGAGTGGATTACAAACAAAGGCTGAAATGAAATATACATTTTGAACTAGAAAAACTAAAAAAGACCCTTTTCTGACCTTTTCTGAACCTCTTATCATTTTTGTACAGTCTTTTTCTACAGAGTTTTGTCTTCATAGGCCGAATTATTCAAACTCAAACACACCCTATACCCGAGTATAATGCATTCAACATCTGTTCATGGTGGACTGAGCTATCTTTTTAAAAGCCTCATGACTCCAAACTCTCCATTTGGTGTCAATCCATCCAGTGCCATTCATTTGCATTTCCATGTTTCCCGCATAAAGTGCAATTCAAAGTGCCCTGACAACAAGCAGCATGCGAGGCGTGAGGACTTTGACACGTCAGATCAGAGGACCTGTGTGCTCTCTCTCAGACGGATGTGCCTACTCCTAAGCTGCCATGCAGCGGAAGGTCTCGAGTGGTTCGCTCCAGTCTCATCTCATCCCGGACTGATCCAGGAGATCTGAAAGATAAGTTTGTCCTTTAGTGGTTCACACATTGTCTTTGCTGCTCCGCCTCATTAGCCCTCTCATGGCCTGCATGAACAATCCAGGCTGAGCTGTTGAAATATTGATTAGTGCTATACAGCACATATATTATTATTTTTATTTTTTTGTTGGGGGGGGGGGGGGCATTTTGGTGCATATAGAATATTTGTTGAATATAGTTATTTATCTTCAGAGGCTGTTTACTCCCGAGGGGGAAAACAATGCCTTCCCTTCAAAGTCTTGCTGGCACATTCAGAGGGGCCACACTGATCGCATAATGCCACGGTTGTGCCTCCTGTGTGCGTGCGCGTGTAGCCTGTGTGTGTGTGTGTGTGTGTGTGTGTGTGTGCGTGCGCGTGGAGCCTGTATGTGGGTGTGTGTGTGTGTGTGTGTGTGTGTGTGTGTGTGTGTGTGTGTGTGTGTGTGTGTGTGTGTGTGCGTGCGTGTGCAGCGTGGTGTCCCCTCATATTTTGTGTTGTTTTATATATGAGGCGTGTGGTGTAACGTTCAAAGAGAATTATATAGTGCTGTTTATGGAGGGTGACTCCATAAACAGGGACAGCTTTAATGCTCTGTGAGAGGGGAAGCGCACCGCCGAGTTTACCGCCAGCTGGACTCGTGTTACCTGTACAATCCTCTTTCGCCGCATTAATACAGCCCCGCGCTAATGCTCCAAATAGCACTGCGGGGACTTGAAACGGCACGAAAAACACAGAGAAGTCGAGAGAGGAATATGAAAAGGTGTGGAGGAAGAGGGGAAGAGGAGTGGGAGAGGAGATAACAGAGAGGAATTACAAAGTAAGTGAGAGTGGGAGTTCTGTAGCCGATCACTAGGCAAGTTTAAGAAGCGTTTCCACCTTGGCTGCTCATGCTCTCGCTGATTGTCTTGTGTGACTCACAGAGTCTATAAAGTAGGTTAGTGGGTTATTGCTTAAAGTTAAAGCGGTCTAAATAAGCCTCAAAAAGGTTTTTTCTTCGTGATGGGAGTCATTCGCAAAGTTTGTCTGTACGCTGATGAGATGTGTCATCACAAATGAAATGCTACAGGCCCACGCAGTAAATACAAACATGACTTATTTCTTTGTTAGACTGCAGATGAAAATCTTTGATCTCATCATGAGCGTTTTATGTGTCTGATCCGTGTAAAGAAGACATTTGAGCAGAGAGGTGCCTTGTGTCTAACAGTTCACAGCCTTTTAAGATGGAGGATCTGTCAGTATGGGGCTGTGGGGGGGGGGCTAAAACATGCTGTTCACATGCAACTAAAGTCAGACCACACTTGGTTCACGTGTGACACCCGAGACAAGTCAATTCGCTGAATGGAGACCGAGAGACGTGGTAGAAAGTCCCAAAATCTAGTCAGTGGACCTATAATCAAATTCCCAAACACATCTGCACCTCAAGACAAAGAGTCTACAGCCATGCTAGCAGCTCTGTGAAGCTGCACTTAGACACAGCAGTGCCAACATTAGCATGCTAGCATGCGCACAAGGACGATGCTCACATGCTGATGCTAAGCAGGTATAATGTTTACTATGTGCAGCATCTTACCCCTCTAACATTTAATTACATTTAACAATAAGGGCGAAACGTCATTTAATGTCAAATACGAAATTTTGACTTGACGTTGGCGCTGGATGAAAAGTTGAGGGGATCACCAAACTCATTACAATTCATCCAGAGGGGGACATGCACGTCCTTCCCAAATTGTATAGCAATCCATCTGTTACTTGTTGAGACGTTTCCATCCTAACCACAAATATCAACCTCCTGGGAAAGCCAGAGGAAAAACCCAGGTACAACCAAATTCTTTGGGATTCGTCATTTTGGCAGGATGATTGTGAGAACCAAATTTCATGGCAATCCATTAAATAGTTGTCGAGATACTTCACTACAAAACAAAAAAGTTAACCTCATGTTGCCACTAGAACAAGAGTCAGAGGAACACCTGAAGATGCAATGTGTAATATGTAGCCAACTGCTCCAAAGAAACAGGGTCAGCGTTTCACTGCTGGGTCCATACTATCTAAATGTACAGTCCTCAGTTATCTAAATTTAATAAAGCTAACTAACAACAGGGCAAGAACATGCAATATTCAACCAAACTGCTGAAACTATAAGAGCATTAACACAGCTGTCTTATAATCTTCACCTGTGGCATCAGCTATAGTTTATATTAGTCGTCTGTGTTTACTGACAAAAACCCGGGCTGTGCGGTCCATGTAGGTTTTGATAGTTTGTCTATTGAATTATATCAAAATTTTTAGAAACTCGTCCTCGCCACAGACCTGGAGATACACCCCCCCCCCCCCCCCTAGGCTTCCTTCTCTGGGGACCACGCCTTTCTATAGCCTACAAAATTCCATGGGAATCTATCATAGAGCCATGCTGCTACTAGCCTGGTAAAAAATATTATATATATATATATACATATATATATATATATATATATATATATATGTATATATATATATATATTAACACAACTTTTTAAGTTGACCTTTCAGTAACTGCCTCCCACTTGTTCTAAATAACAGATAGTGCTGATCTGTGTCTGGGGCAGCTGTTTAAAAGTGTTACTTATAACCACTGATCCAATGTTCACAATTCAGCTGAATATTCATCCCCATGCGGTGATGCAGTGTGTTACGCCATGCTGTGTCTAAGGGTATTAATTTGTCCTCACAAGGTTGTTAAGTGAGCCATTTGACCAGTAAAAATATTCCCTATACATCTCTATATGAGCCTCAGACAATGTGCCATTGATTGAGGAAAAATCACAGGCAATTATGCCACCAACCTGCTTTCTGCAACATAAACCTCTCCCATCAAATGCAGTTCATCTGCGTGCTGGTGCCTATTCTTTTCTTCTTCTTCTTCTTCTTCTTCTTCTTCTTTTTTTTCATGCACATGGACCATGCAAGAAGAGAGAAGAAGGGGACACATAACTTCACATGAGTGATATGCAGACGTCTGCCATTCCCTCCCTCCATGCCTCTCTTAACTCATCCACCCCCATCTGTTCATCCAAAGCAAGGCACAATCTGGCGCACTGCAACCATCAGGTGTGCGCAAAGCACACGCAGCCCCCCACACACACACACACACGCACACACACACACACACCCTCAAGCCTTTCATTACCTCACGCACTAACTTTTAGCTCCTTTTTGTCTTCAAAATTAGGAAATAAGGCATACTAAAAAAGACCCCCCCCCCCTTCTCGGTTCTCCACTTCTAGACTGAGGCCGGAGCCAAACTTGGTAACGAATAACTCCCCATTAGCTCGTTCCTTTATTCAGGCCTGATGTGTGAATCTTTATGTGCGCTCCCCCTGACCTCCCCTGAATCACGCTCCAGAATGCCTGTGATGGAAACAGCTCCAGACAAAAGCGGATGACACTCAAAAGCAGTGAAAGGGAGAATGAGAGGGGAGGTGGGAGGAGCTTGGAGGGAAACGGGCCCGAGAGCTTCTAAATCATCATTGGAAACTCATTAGAAAGCTGGCGGGGCCGGGCGGAGACGGCCGCACAGATTGCGCGCTCCCGACCACAATACCGGTAATGAAGTGGAAGCTAAGAGGGAGTGTCCCAGGACAGATTTCTTTGCACTGGTTACTCCGCTGGCCCTAAAGTTTCCCCACAATCTGTGTGCGGGGTGTAAAAAGCGGCATTCATGAGATGTTAACCGCTTTGTTTGTCGGGAGGAATTTATTCAAAGTGTTGCAGCAATCAGCGACAGATGGGCTGGAAGGTGATGGATCGGAGCAGAAGTTAACTAAAGGAAAAAGGGATGGAGAAAAGAGAATACATGTTTAATGTAACTGGACGTTATCAATCTGGTGGCGTCCTGGTGCCAGTCCATGCCTGCTGCTCCATTCAGATCTGGCTCACCGCAGTTCACCGCCTGTTGCACCATTACATGTTCACTATCGGTCCCCTGGAGCAATCAGAATGCAAAGTAGTCTGGCAGCGTGTCCATTTATTCCAGCAATATCAATTATGTTGTTTTCCTTAAAACGAGCATATTTACACTGCAGTTTGGTGCGCTTTCTAACTTTTCTTTTGGCTCGAAGGTATGTTAGTCTGACTTTTTTTGAGAGAGCAGGGCGGGAGTCTTTCATTTTTCTCTTGTCCAACGTTCCAACATTATGGTTTCAATAAAAAATTTTAAAAAAACTTAACGTTGTAATTGTTTCATTATATTGTGATTAATCGACTTTTCTCGACTCATCAATTAATAATATTGTCTAATGTAAAAAAATAGTGAAAAATGCTCATGCAAGGGAATATTGTCAAATATCTCGGACCAATAGTCCAAAACCTAAAGATATATAGCTAACTGTGACATAATAGGTTGAGCAAAAGCATCACATCCTCAGACTGGAGAAACCACATGGATAAAGAAAATGTCCGTTTTTTTTGCTTAAGTATCAAAGTGAAATGCCCTCCCGAAATAGCCTAGTATTTTGTATATTTATTATAAGCCGAAAGTGAGAATATAAAAGTTGTTACGTTTCTTTAAAGGGCTTTATGGAAGCTGAGGGAAGCTCTATGTTCCATTTTGGAAGAAGAAGAAAAAACCAAGCACAGGGTTAACAATTAATCAGTTGATCCATTATTTTGAAAACCAATTCATATTTTCGGCCATTCTTTAAAACGAGTGCCAGCCTCACAGCCTCCGACCTTTATTTCTCACCTAAGGGCCACACAAAGGGGCCTAATTAACCTGCACTCCACTTTATCAGGCGTTCAATTTCCGATAAGGGTTTAGGAATAATACAGGTTGAATGGGCGCGCGAATCCCTCCGTATAGTGAAGTGCTTGAAGACCTCCATGCATTGGGGCCGTGGCACAGGTTCCTCAAGTGGTGCACTCTCGAGCTGATGTGCGCATTCACTCCTAATCATTTTCATCAATAGTGCAGAGGATGAGTTCATCACAGACGGGCCCTGGAGTGCGGTTCTCCGGTGGAGAGGCGATAATTGGATAATTAGTGCGGGGAACCAATTAGGACTTTGTGCTTGTGATGGCACGCGAGTTAAGCAAAGGTTAGCCGAGAGGGGAATGGGTGGGGGGGTCAGCGCCCTGATCGATTATCTTAAACCCCCCTCCTCACCACACGCAAGAACACATACTCCTTTCTCACCCTCTCTCTCTCTCTCTCTCTCTCTCTCTCTCTCTCTCTCTCTCTCCACTTTCTCCTTCCACCGCTTATCTGGTGGACAAAAGACACCAAATCGCCTATTTCCATCTCAATGAGTTAAGCCCCTACGAGAGGCAGGGATCGGGCGACCGGCTTCAGACCCCGAATACCCGGCGATCACTATGAGCAAATGGGACCACAATGCAGAAGAAAAGAAAGAAAGGAGGAGAGGGGGGGGGTCCTTCTAAAGACATATTTATATATACGTTAAAGAAAATGCTAATATGTCTCGTGAAGAATAGAGGGGATTTCGGAGACTCTCTAATGCTGCTATTGTTGAACTCGCGTGCAGACGGGCGAGATCGACACGGTGGTCACGTGAAAGATTTTCTTTTTTTTAGGTGTGTGTGTGTGTGTGTGTGTCAGAGAGAGAGAGAGTGTGAGTGTCCTTCACAAACGACAGCTTTGCTCTGAGGGGCGGTGAGGATGCAAAAGCCCGTCAAACATTGTAAGGAGAGAAGAAACAAAACAGTCTATCTGTCTGTCTTTCTGTTTGATGCACGCGCACATGCACGTGCAGGGAGTTTAATCCGCGAGGCGAGACTCAACATATAGTGTAATTTGCTTTTGATTGCTCTGTATTTCTGTGTGTGTGTGTGTGTGTGTGTGAGAGAGAGAGAGAATGCTGAGCGGCATTAGGGGTCCTGCACTCTAAATACATAAAGAAATGAGAATAAACACCAAGGTTCTCACACGGCAGAATAAAAAAACAGCCCCGCAGTGAGCACACTATATTATTGTGGTTCAATAGAAGCTCTCTCTCTCTGTCTCTCTCTGTCTCTATCTCTCTCCCTCTCTCTCTCTCTCCTTCAGCCGGGACAGAATGGGCTCTTCACAATGCTTGAGAGTGAAAGAGGGATCTTTTGGATCAGGCTCGCGTTGCTGCTGACACAAATCCACCAGTTACCTTATAGCTTCATTTTTATCACTGATACTTATTAATTATTTAATAATGCTTCATATATGAGTCCAGAACCATCGATAGGAACATATGTACAGCTGGGGTTTCCGGGATGTGAGACCTACCTTTTAGCCCGTGTTTTTTCCAATATAGAAAAAACAGTTGCCCATCAAGATATGGGCAACTGATAACAACATTTATTAGGGGGCTGAAACTTGTCTTCCACTTTGTAAAAAAAGAAAAAAAAGAAATGCCCTCCAGTTATTCACATTTGCTTTGAACTCTCCTCCTGTGATAGAGAAAACTGCAACACCTTCCCAAGTGAAGGCTTATTATAGGTATACTCAATTTAAACCTTTACGTCTTATTCGAATTTCCAATGGGCAATGAACCCCAGACACATGGTCTGCTGCCTTCTGCATGTGGCAAAGTGCAACATCATGAGTCAGGTTAGGAAAAGCTGTCTTTTTCTGGGGGACAAAAGGGAAAAAAGACCCTCCTCGACTCCAATGAATCATAACTAATCTATAAAGCTCTAGTAAAAATAATTATTAATAACCCAACGTATAAACTCTATATATAAGAGCTGACCTTTTTGCTGTGATGACCTTAATTAATCACAGAATGATGTCTCCTTATCGGGTAGGACAGGCCTGACTGTGTCTAACGATGCAAGCTGCTTGACTAGATGTTGTCCATTCAGGTGTCTCCTATTTGACTTTCTGTGGCAGATGGGTTCTTTATAGAACATGCCAACTGATATTAGCTTCTACTGCAAGGCGAGTGTTGCCCCTGAAAAGCTGTGTGTGCCTGCGTGTGCGTGTGTGTGAGAGAGAGAGAGAGAGAGAGAGAGAGACAGAGAGAGAGAGAGAGAGAGAGAGAGAGCGAGAGAGAGAGAGAGAGAGAGGGGGTGGGGGAGCGAGGGAGGGGTGAGTATAGGAAGAGAGGGAAAGAGTGAAAGGGAGACCGATTCCAATGGGGAAGAATGAGAAAATCTCTTAAAGAGCCGTGACGGGGCCCCGGTCGCTCTCTAAATGTATTTTAATAGGAGGGACCCTGATGTCCAGGGCAATTCATCTCCAATCTCCCTGTAATGAAAGGAGTCGTGGCTGGGACCGGGGCCGGTCTGGGGAAGGGGGAGAGGGGGAGGGAGGAGAGGGGCCGGGATGTGGGGATGGTATACAAAGACTGCATGTGGCTTTGCCTCATTATGCTGCAGTTAGACAGAGGGCTGCATGGAGGCAGCGGGGGTTAGGGTCCCCACAGACCGGCTCAGGGGCCACAATACCGGCGTGGACGGCTGCAAAGGGAGACCCTGCCATGCCATTATCCCGCCGCTACTAACGAGGGCTTCATACGCCTTTGATATAATCTCACTATTGAATTCCTGATAAATCCCCCCCTGCGTTTACAGCCAAATCCCATTTGTAACGGGCTCGCGAAACACTGTGAGTGAGTGAGTGAGTGCGTGACCGCTTGTGTGTGTGTGTGTCTGTGTGTGTGTGTGTGTGTGTGTGTGTGTGTGTGTGTGTGTGTGTGTGTGTGTCGGCTTCACCTGCGCCTCTCTGTTCTGGCAGACGAGGCCAAGGAGAGTCGCGTGTTAAACCGGCCCGTTACACTGGCTTTAATTTAAAAACATTTTTTTAAATAAATCCCCTCTTTTGCGCACGAGACATCTCGTGAGCCGATCTGAGCTGAGACCGAATTATAATAAAATCAATGTTTAAGTGGATATAGTCCCTTTCTAGTCCCAGATATGATCTGTTGGGCAAACAATTACTGGATTACAACACACTAGGGGGACGAATAATAGAAGTCAGAGCAAATTTATGGAATTTATTAATGAGAAAAAAATGAGCAATAAAACGACGATATTACCACCAGTTACACCACATTCTTAGAATCCCCGGCTCAGCCATTATTCAGCACGTTGAGCTGCCTCAGCATTACGACTCTATCAGAAGTGCATTATATGAAATCGTATCTGCCTGTGGGTGAGTGGATCGGGGCACTCGGAGGTGGGAGACAAGGACAAAATCACGTCGTATTCTTGCGTGGGGTGAAGTTATTCCGCCACCAGAGGTGGAGAGGTCACTGGGACAACTCAGCCTCCCAGTGCCTGCTTGTGCTCCAGCAGAGGGGTTACGCGGGACACGCGCGTGGGGATCCAACCGAACAGTGTTGTGGCATAAATCTCTTTATGCTGAAAGTACGCCTATATGGTACAGCATCCTGAGCAGACACTCCTATTCAAATGCTTTGTCCTCTAGCTCAGGGACACTGCGCATCTCTGAGCTCCCCCACACCCCACACCCCACACCCCCCCACACCCCATGTGTCGGTGCGCAGACTCATTTAACAGCCCGAGGAACATAAACAAGCAACGGAAACTATAGCTGTATTAAATCAAGCCCCGCGTTTAGCCCACATATTGGGTGCCAAGTTTCTCCGCACAGTCCAGGAATCTCTAAACAGGGTTTAGAGGTCTTTCAGAAGTCCCCCCTTTTTTTTTTCTCTCTCCCCCTCTCAAAGCCCGGATTGGTCACAGTGCGGCTCATTTGCATGCCTCGCCGTATAAACCCTCCTGCAGACACTGCAGCCCTCTTGCGCTGAGAGAGCAGCACACCTCAGTCGAGAGAGAGGGGGAGAGAGAGAGAGAGAGAGAGAGAGAGAGAGAGAGAGAGAGAGAGAGAGAGAGAGCGGAGCGCATCCACAGTGCGCATTGAAAGACATATGGAATATTTAATACTGGCTTTATACAAAAAGATAAACAACACCGGAGAGTGGAGGTGAGCGGGGAAGGAGTAGATTTTTGGCAGGTGCGTTTTGTTTCAACTTTAAATCGGACTCAGTGCGGACAGCTTGCCGAATTTCAGTTCATTTTGGAGTGAAGGTGCCAAGATGGGAGAAACAGGGTGGAACGGGCTGCTGGTGCTCGTGTGCGTCTCTTTGGCCAGCCTGGCTGCTGTCACACAAGGGAAGACGGTGAAGTATCAGACATTTGAGGAAGACGCACCGGGGACAGTGATTGGAAACTTGGCCAAGGACATATCCTCCACGGGCTCCAGGACCAATTTCAGGATGATGAAACAGTTCAACTCTTCTTTCATCCGTCTGAGGGAGAGCGACGGGCAGCTGGCCATCGGAGAGAGGATAGACAGGGAGCGGATCTGCAAACACACCCAGCACTGCCTCATCGCTTTCGACGTGGTCAGCTTCTCCAAAGAGCAGTTCAAACTCATCCACGTCGAGGTGGAGGTCAAGGACATCAACGACAACTCCCCCGAGTTCCCCCGGAAAGAGTCGAGCCTGGAGATCTCGGAGAACACGGCGGTGGGCACGCGGATCCCGCTGGACTTTGCCGTGGATGAGGACGTCGGTGTGAACTACATCCAAAGCTACCAGATCTCCGTCAACAGCCACTTTTCGATCGACGTGCTCAGCAGGGCCGACGGGGTTAAATATGCGGAGCTGGTGCTCATGAAGGAGCTGGACCGGGAGACGCAGGGTTCTTACGCGCTGGAGCTGGTCGCCATGGACGGCGGCAACCCGTCCCGCACCGGGACAACGCGCATCAACGTCAAGGTGAAAGACTACAACGACAACAGCCCGGTGTTCGACCGGAAGAGCTTCTCCGTGGACCTGCCCGAGGACGCACCGATGGGTTTCCTCTTGCTGGACCTGAACGCGGAGGACCCGGACGAGGGTCTGAACGGCGAGGTGGTGTACGGGTTCGGTCACCAGGTGCCGACGGAGATACGACAACTCTTCAAAGTGGACAGGAAGACCGGGCGGCTCACCCTGGAGAGCCCGATTGACTTTGAAAGTAAGACCACGTACGAGTTTGACGTCCAGGCCACCGACCTGGGTCCGAACCCGAGCCCGGCCATCTGCAAAATTGTCGTGCAGGTACAGGACGTTAACGACAACGCACCGGAGATCTCCATCACCCCTATGACGTCCATAACGGCGGGGATAGCGTACATCACCGAGGCGGCGGCCAGAGAGAGCTTCGTGGCTCTGGTCAGCACCTCGGACAGAGACTCCGGCGCTAACGGGCAGGTGCACTGCACGCTCTACGGACACGACCACTTCAGGCTGCAGCAGGCGTACGAGGACAGCTTCATGATCGTGAGCACCAGCCCGCTGGACCGGGAGAAAATCCCGGAATATAACCTCACGGTGGTGGCGGAGGATCTGGGCTCCCCGCCCTTCAGGACCATCACTCAGTACACGATCCGGCTGACGGACGAGAACGACAATGCTCCGGTGTTCAGCAAACCGGTGTACGAGGTGGCCGTGGCGGAGAACAACGCGCCTGGCGCATACATCGCCACGGTGGTGGCGCGGGACATGGACTTGGGGTCAAACGGGAAGGTCAGCTACAAGCTGGCGGACACATATTTCATGGGCTCGCCAATTTCCACCTTCGTGTCACTGGACCCGGCCAGCGGGTCGCTTTACGCGCTCCGGAGCTTCAACTACGAGGTGATGAAACAGTTGGAGCTCCGCATCACGGCCAGCGACGGCGGCTCCCCGTCCCTGTCCGGCAGCGCCAATGTCTATGTGAGGATAGTGGACCAGAACGATAACGCACCGGTGATCACTCAGCCGCCTCTCAACAACGGCTCAGCCGAAGTCCTCCTGCCCCGGGACGCGCCGAGCGGCTACGTCATCACCCGGGTGGATGCGCGGGATGCGGACGAGGGCGTGAACGCGGAGCTGTCCTACGGGCTGGCCACCGGTGAGCCCTCCGTGTTCTCGGTCAACAAAGCCACCGGAGAGATCTACCTCAACCAGGTGCTCAGCCACGACGTGGACGAAACTCTGAGCGTGACCGTGACGGTGAGTGACAACGGGAGGCCCGCGCTCACCTCCACCGCCACGCTCCACTTCCTCATCATCGCGGGCTCCCCGCCGAGCGACAGGACGGTGTACCAGCCGGGCGGCGGGGAAGAGGTGCACGCGCAGTGGGACCTGTCCGTGGTGATCATCGTCGTCCTCGCGGGGAGCTGCACGCTCCTGCTGCTCGCCATCATCCTCATCGCCACCACCTGCAACCGTCGCAAGCGGGACAAGAGCGGAGAAGACAGCGACTCGTACGGCGAGAAGGGCACGCTGGAGCGGGGCCGGAACCACGTGGTGGACAACCCGCTTCTGCCTCTCCACGGGAGCGGGGGCGGGGCGGGCTTTGACGGGCACTCCTACGGCAGCCAGCCCGGTGGGTTCACCACGGCTCACCCCGGGGGCAGTGACATGTGCTCGGCCTCGGAGGACGGCAGCGAGGTGCCCTGCGTGTATGACTCAGACAGCAACAGCAAGCCCCGAGGGAATAAACACGAGGTGAGACGCACCTTCGGGACATTGTGCCCGAGAGGGGAGGGGAGGGGAGGTGTATAGTGGCACACAGCAATGACTAATCTGCGATGTGCTCGTCCAGCAGACGCTAACCTCTGTGTTCTCTCTCTCTCTCCCCCCTTGCAGGGCTACTCCACTCTGCCTGGCTATGGGAACGCCAAAGAGGCCGTGAGGCCCATCACCATCTGGAAGGGGAACTCTTACACCACCATCTCTGCGAGGGACCCGGCCTTCAGTGGCAAAGACAGTGGCAAGGGAGACAGTGACTTCAACGACAGCGACAGTGATGTCAGTGGAGACACTGGCCTGAAGAAGGACGGGGCTGTGGTTCCTCCCATGGGTGGCCAAAATGGTAAGGGAAAGAGCAATGGCACATTTCAATAGCTCAACGTGATGATGTCATTAAAGTGGTCATGTGGTTCTAAATCTGACTCCTCTTTCTTTTTCTTCCTCTCCTCCAGCTCTGTGGGCTTGCACCAGTGAATGTAAGGTCCTGGGCCACTCGGATCGCTGCTGGAGCCCCTCGGCAGTGAGAGCCAACGCGGCTCCCTCTCCAGCCCCCACCCTGTCCTCCTTCAGCAGCCTCTCCAAGACGGCCTCCCTGCCCCGGGACCCCAACCGCCGGGACAACTACTACCAGGCCCACATCCCCAAGACAGTGGGTCTGCAGAGCGTGTACGAGAAGGTGCTGCACACAGAGTACGACTACGTTCTGGTCACCCCGCCCAGGCCTGTGAGGGTGCAGGAGATCGGGGATATAGCCATCCCTGTTTACACCCCCACCCCAACACACTGTCCCAACAATGGCGTCTAAAAAAACAGAAGAAGAAAAAAAAGAAAAAGACATCGCACACTTAAGCTCACTCTCAAAGAAATGTATAGTGTATTCAAAGATTTAATTTATGCTTCCTTGACAATGAGAATACTGTACATTTTTAAAGTGATTTGTTGCTGGAGAGTGGCATATATAAGTTTATATCCTAATATTTCAGTGTTTTTTGGTTGTATTGTAAAAAGCCACACTTGATGGCCATTCAATCACTTTGAGACATGTTGTTGGACATGAAATGTATCATATGCAAGTTTTGTACATACAGAGATTTTTATTTTTTATAAAGAAGTAATAATTAAGCAAAGATATGTACATATGAATTGTAATTATTGAGCTTTAAAGCACGCTGACTATTTAAAAAAGCCCCCCAGAAACTGTACAGCTTGAGGGCCGGTGACCCCACAGTGTCCCAATGAAGTTTGATAAGGATGTATATGAAATCATTTGAATGCAATAAGAAGTAATTGTACAGAATTTGTTTGGTTTTTTTTAAAATCGTCACACTATTCTGAGAGGAAATAAACTTTGAAATACTGTTCTGAACATGTGAGTGGTGTGTTTGCTGTCTAACGTGAGGATCCTGGGGAGGCGAGAGCAGGGCGTGTGTGAAACACCAGTCAGTCACTAGGAAAAGCCAACAGGCGTCGCTGTTATTGCAGCATAGCGAGCCTCTGTCCTTGCCGCCCACCGAAGAAGGTCAGTTTATTTTTTATTTATTTTTTCTTCTTTTTTTTCTCCTTCTTTTTTGAATACGATTTCGCTGGTGTGATGCCAGAGAGCGAACGCCAAGGTTTTCTAGCAAATCACTCTCACACCTCATGCATATCAAGGAGCGAACTCCTTCACAGTTTCTCTCATTTTCATGGACGTAATAACTGCATTTTACTGCCTAAGACCTGCATGTTAATACAAGAATTAAAAGATATGCTGAGCTTTCCATTAGGCATACATAAATCATGGCTACCAGAAATGCACGCATGGTAGATATACTGAGATCGACTATGCGTAAAGGCGCACTTACTGTTAAGTCTCCGAAGCTCAAGTCTAACGAGTTTCATCCACACGCAGATGATTTTTTTTTTTGTCAAAGAACAAGACGTCCTTGTGAGAAAATCGTCCTGCCATCCAGGCAGGATGTTGTTGGCTTTTTTTTCTTGTCTATCTGCCAAATGCGCACGTGGCGCCACTTAGATTGTCATTTATGGGCTCAGGGAAATGTACACAACGCAGTTCCTGATTCGGACAAAGAAGACATGAATCAGGCCCACGTCTGTCCACGTCCCCGTGTAAATACACTGTCTCCAAGCTGGAGAAAACATGCAACATTCCGCCAGGGTCACCTTTGACTCTGCATCAGGCTGTGGAGGCCTTGAGAGAGAGAGAGAGAGAGAGAGAGAGAGAGAGAGAGGGAGAGAGAGAGAGAGAGAGAGGGGGGGGGAGGGGGGCTAAGGTATTTTTCTTAATTGCCGAATAGATCTTAGCCGAGGTTGCCTTGGTGATATGGAATCGAGGATCGTATAGCAGGAGGCTGCATGTGTTTTCTTCAAAGTTGAAACATGATGAATGCTCTTCTGAAAGAAAGAATATAACTTTTGGCTTAAATTAGCGGTTGCTCGTAACGAGGTGATCACCGTTGGATATGCGCAGTTTCAACAGTACTGCGTAAAACACGGCCTGCCTGTGTGGAAGAGCGGACGGGCCCATCCTCCTCCTAAGAGGGAGGGAGGGAGGGAGGGAGGGAGGGAGAGGGAGAGAGAGAGAGAGAGAGAGAGAGAGAGGGGAGGAGGGAGGGAGGGAGGGAGGGAGGGGGGAGAAAATAGTTAGTGGACTGGGGTCCACTCAGGTGTTTGGCTCCAGTCATGGCCGGGAACTCAGAGAAAGTACCGATCGCCTCGGCGGGACCAGAGGACCTTCAGCACTTCATGCCCCCGGTGAGTTTTCAGTCGCATTATCCCGGGATTCGGAGGTCTGGGCCTGATATAGAATACTGTAAGCGGGCTGCGTCTGGCGCAGATGACCAAAACCCACTCTGTGACTTTTCACTGTGTTTGTTTTACAAGAATCAGAATTCAACCAATCACAGGTCTAATTGGGTTGTCGGGTGAAATGACTTTGTTATCTACCAGAATTATGTTGTGTTCATGGACATGTGGTCATTTTGTTTTGTTTTTGGTGTGGGTGGGGACGGGTTTGTTTGTTTTACGGTATAGGCCTACTCCGCCGTGGCCGTGAAGCCCGCCGCCACCGGCCGCCTCCTAAAGGCCGGGATCGCGGTGCTCATCGCCGGGGCTCTCCTCCTGCTCCTGGGGGCAGTCGGAGCTTTCTACTTCTGGAACCACAATGAAAAACACGTAAGCCTAAAATGTTAACGTCTCTCTTACTAACACGACAACAAAAAGGGACTTTACGGAAATGATTAGGGAGGGAGGTGATGGGGGGTTAGCTGGGAGTCTTTTCATCCTAAATGTAATTTTGTTTTTAATTTGCAAAAGACCACTTTCACCTGCTACATGGTTGATAAAGGAGCCCTTTGCCCCTTACAGAGGACACCAGTTCTGTCTCTGAGCCAGGTGTTCATTTATGTATAAATTGGTGACATAACATTAGAGGTTCTATTAATGTATTACATATAAGATATTCAAAGCAAACATCAATAAGCATTTGGAATGCTTTGAAGTAAAACTTTCAATCAAAAATCCAATCAAATGGAATCCGATCTGCTAAATAATTCTTTTTGTTCCGATGTAGTTTCACTCTACTTTCGAAACGCCTCTAAAATGAGTGTCACTACCACAGAAGAAAACGGACTCAGACACTATTAAAATGATATCACTTGATTGAAGAAATTCTTGAAACAAGCCGTTTTAAATCGGAGACAAGTGAAATTAAGTTGTCGCTGGGAACATTTTTAACTTGTTGGAATTAAAAGGAGACTCGAGAGCTTTTTTTTCTGCAGTGTAGGCAAACAGTAAAATGTAAATTAAACACTCCAGCTCCATGGTGCAGTCTGCGTGGTGAATGGGGGCGTTGTGTGTGTGTGTTGGAGGATCCTGGCAGGGTGGAGAAGGAGGGGTTGGGGGGCGGAGGGGGGGGGGCTCTTTGGTCCGGCTGATGCTCCAGGAGCAAGAGGTGGAGGCGACGAGAGGGAAAATGTAGCTTTTCTGAGTGTTTTTCTTCCAATATGAAGTTAGAAAATGCTATTAAGACACGATGAAAGGCTCTGCAGAAGGGTCATCATCACCCAGAGCGGCACAGATTGTACTCTTCTGACCAAGTTTGAATGAATACGTGCGTCTGAAAGAGACATCAGGAAAAGAGAGGTAGTACGTGTGCGGGGAAAGTAAGATTGGACAGGGAGCATGAGGGAGAGTGTTGAAAGAGGAAGGGGGATGGGGGGCGGGGTGACTCTCATACCTTACATGCCAGTCTGAAAACTTGTGTGTGTCTGTGTGTGTGTGTGTGTAGGTCTACAATGTCCACTACAGCATGAGCATCAATGGCAAAGTGGAGGAGGGTACGATGGAGATCGACTCGGCCAACAACATGGAGCGATTCAGCACCGGCAGCGGGGCGGACGAGGCCGTGGAGGTCCATGACTTTGAGATTGTGAGTTGGATTTAATAATAATCAAAAGCATCCGGTGGGTTCGGGTGAAAGCGGAAAAAAGCCTGACTCATCAGCCCACTGGTCTGTACTCTCCGAGCAATTTGGAGAACAGGTCGATCGGATTTGTTGAAACTTTAAAGGCCCTTGTGGGGAGATTGCAGCAAGTAGACACGCCAGCCTCCCTTTGGGCCGGTCAGTGTCAAGATGCATCGTCCCTCCAATTTTCATTAAATGCAGACTGGTGGTTTTTGACCTTTAATTAAAGCACCCCAATCAGGCCAATCAAACTAGTGAAGCAGCACTTGTGGTCTTTAAACTATTAAAATGTTGACTTTTAATTTGTTCCTGTGAGTGGAATTTTATAAATCTTGGACATAATGCAGCGTCCACCCATGTGATTAAATCAGCTGTGATATTGCATGCGATGTACACATTTATAGCCACAGACGCCTGCGGAGTGCTGAGGAGGAGGAGTTCTGACTTCCAGCTTTTTGTTTGTCCTCTGGCCTCTCCAGGGGATCACAGGGATCCGGTTTTCAGGGGGCGAGAAGTGCTACATCAAGACCCAGGTGAAGGCCCGTCTGCCTGACGTGGAGGCTCTCAACAAGGACTCGATGACATTCGACCTGGTGGGTTGGTCCCGTCCGTCTTGTGTGTCCGGGGGAAAAATGCTTTGTTCATTCTGTGATGTGGTTTTCATGTTTTTCAGTGAACTCATCAGTAGCACATTTCCCCTTCAGGAGGTTAACAAACTGTGAGGCTTTGGTGCAAAGTTCTTCCTTCTTCCTTCTATTTTACAAACCAGGACTCTAGCTACTTTTAAATTGTTACCAAATAATCGTATTGAGTGATAAAAAAGAAAGAATTTCTGGTGGCTGTTTGCCCTTCATCTCTTTTTAGCCATGCTATTATCATGACTCTAGGTTCTGTTAGGCTTCCACTTCGCTCTCTACAAGTCTTAAACAGATTGCCACGAAATTATGTAATTCGTGCTCCCCAGAGGATGAATCATACTGACCTTGTTGATACCCAGACCTTTTCTCCAGCACCACCAGCGTTTCAAAATGTGTACTTATGTTATCGTCCACTAGATGGATTGGCACAAAATATGGTACACAAATTCAAGTAACCAACAGGATGAATTATAATCACTTTAGCGATCCCTTAACTTAAGTCTAAGTTTTAATTTGTCCGGTACTTTAGTTAATAACCTCTAGAAACATATTTTGCATTCATATGCAGAGTCTTTTGTCAAAGGGACAACATTTTGGAATATGAAGCGTTCTGGTTTCGGTTTGGAGTCCGAGTAGTATTGGCCAGTCACAGCCTTTGGTTGTCGCCTGACAATGAATTTGCTTTTTCATTGGTTCAAAATGAGCTTGTAAACTGTGGACTTGTGAAACAATCCGGTCGTACACGTCGTCTCTCAACTTCCAACTCTAGTCTTCGCATCTCAAGTTGCTAATCGGACGGTAAACAATGAGCAGCGCAACGGGGTATCCGCTGGCTACAACCCCAGAGATATTGTCCCCAGAGGCTAATCCATTATCAGACCAAGAGCCGATGAATTCAGAGGTTGTTTAGTTTTGGACGAAAGACCTACAAAACTAACATTCCAATCAGCCCCTGCAAAACTTTGAGTTTAGTATTACTAAGAAAATGTTCGCATGTTAACTTTCTCAACTTTCTAAACCAAGATGGTGAGCATGGTAAAATGGAGATATTACCACCCGGTATTAATGACTTCGACACTTTCTAATGAACCATAAAATCTGAAGACACAACGTTAGCAGGTCATTAATAAATGGCCAGGAGCTTTTCACTTTCTAATAACAAGACAGATAAAAAGAATAACAAGGTATGAGGAGGAGGACACACATCGAGGGATATTTAAAACCTGGAAACCCAAACATTGTTCCTTAAAACGGCTCATTACTGACAAATATGTCAATAATTTAACAAGGTTTAATAAGGTCATTTATGCAGGCAGCAGTTTCAAATTATCAACCCTTTGTCCTACAAGTTCCCACTTCTGATATAAAGCCAGCGTGTGCTGATGTGTTAGCATGAATCACCCGAGCCAGTGATAAACCTGGAACACATGGGTGACTTTTATGTGGGTTCCCATCACGTAACAGCTTGGTGGACTCAAAATAACACAACAGAGGACTGCACTGCATATACCATGTGTGTGTGTCTGTGTTATCATAACACAGACACACACACACGCACACGCACACGCACACACACCGCCGCCTGTGATTGTTCAATTGAGGCTGTCTGATAATTAAAACCATTTAGCTCTGCATAAGCCTCACATCCACATGAATCCACATCACCACAATTGCCCTCGTGAACGCGCAGAAACACACGCACACACACACACACACACGCAGAGACACGCGCAAACGCACAATTAATTATCACGCAGGGCTGCTCTTATTGCCTCTCTCTGCCTTAACAGATCATTTATTTGACGTTTGTGCTTTTGTGTGCGTTTGTGTTATTGCCTCTCTTTGCCTCATAAATGATCGTTTGGCTCACGTACGTTCGTTCGTGTGTGTGTGTGTGTGTGTGTGTGTGTGTGTGCGTGTGTGTGTGTGTGTGTGGAGACAGGGAGATGTTATAATGGTTGCTGCAGGCTGGTCATTTGCTATAATTTAGAGTGATGGCAAATATGGGTTAGATAAGCGCGCGCGCACGTACACACACACAAACACACATTTGCTTTTCCATCCAGAGAGAGCGGGTCAGATAAACTCTTATCAGTGGAGCAGTGGAGAAGGACCCTTGCTTTTATTTGTCCCTCCAGCAAATCATTTGAGCTGGGGGGAAGAAAAAAAAAAAAAACAGGAAAAAAAAACCCAGCATTTCCAAAATGGCTGGAGGAAAAAGTTCCCTAAACACGGCTGTGGCGAGTGCAGAGCAGCCCTCAGGAACAAATGCCTGTGGGCAAATCATCCCCGCAGAATTCCCTTTTTACCTGCAGGCTGTGGACACAGAGTATATATGTATATATATATATATATATATATTTATATTTATACATTATTATGTTTACTTTACAATCTCTCTCCTCTGGAAACCTCATTATCTCCAGAAAACCTGCAAAATTAGGCCATCCTATCTCTCCTTCCCTTCAGATCTTGATGAGTCCTGACATTGCGTTTATAGCTAACTGTTAGTGCAAAGGGAATCTGTATGCTGAAAGCCTGAAGCGCTTCCTATTTACTACTGGATTTGATGTTGTATATAAGGAGCTTTAACAGCAGGCCATTAATGCAGATTAGACTCGGACAGGAAGCAGAGACTGTGGTCTGTTTAATGGGGAAGTCTAGTAACAACATCCATAAACAAGTGTGGTATCACGTTGGATGCTTTGTTGCGATTTCTTGTGAGTCTCGCTCACTTCTCCTCACCTTCTTCACCTTCTTCACCTTCTTCACCCCCTAAAGGAGGACGAGGTGATGCCGGCCAAGTTCGAGGACGATCTGATCTGGGTGGCGGCCGGCACTCCCCTCTCGGACTCCGGCTTCCTCAGCAACAAGATAAAGGACTTGTGTGGGGACCTGCCAATCTTCTGGCTCCGTCCCACCTACTCACCCAGTAAGCAATCACACAGCTCGCGGTAAAGATATGGAAATGTAGAAACTGAGAGTGAAACACTCAGTTTTCAGGGCCTTTTTTAAATTAATTTCTTTCACAAAACAAAAGAGGATATAGGTCAAACGGTCTCTAGAATTTCCACTTAACATCGCAGTTGTTGAAGCCGCAGAAAGGAAAACAAGCTTACAAGAAAAGCAGAAGTCCTTTTGAAGTTTTCGGAGCTACGCAGTGTACAATTCTTAGCGCGCTGTGGGGGGGTCAAAAGTTCTCAAAACACAATTTGATTCTACTTCATCTGAGGACTTCAAAATGCTGCCACAGAAACGGCTGTGCAATCAGCAGCCGCGCCACATTAGTGCCACTCCGCTCCTAAATTTGGGCCGCTGTCAGATACTGAGACTGTGATGTGTGCAGGCGGACAGAGGGAGAGGAGGGCCGCCCCCCGCCAGCGCCGCCAGGCAGCCGGGGCCGGGGAGGAGGAAGAGGACGTGGAGGCAGAGTTCAACCCGGAGAACCCTTATCAGGTGAGTCACACAGACACTCTTCTTCCTCTTCTTCCTCTTCTGTTGTGCTCAGGTCCCGCTGCAGCGCTCGCGACTGTCCGCTCAGATCCGAGGGCCACCTGAGAAGGCTCTTGCCGAGGAGAGAGTTCCTCACAGCTGTGCGAGCAGCAGCAGATGCCGGGGTCACGGCGGAGGGGCCCGGATTGTCACTGCAAATCTGAGCGTATGCGTGGGTGTGTTTTCCATGTGAGGCTGCCTGTCCAAAGCTTTCCTTTCAACAGTGGGGCTGTATGAATAATTCCACAACATCTCTCCCTCCCTCCCCCCTCTCCTGCTGTGGCCCCTTTGCCCCGCTGAGCACACACAGGCTCCCATACATACACCCCCCCGTGCCCTCCATCCTCACCTCTTATGTTGGGCCCCATTTTTTCCTAATCCCCTCTCCCCTCCCTCCCTTCCCTTCCCTTCCCTTCCCTTGCGGAGATCCCCCCCGCTACACAGTCCTGACAACCACAGAAGGGGGTAGAACAGCAAGCGCTACGTCGGAAAAGAAAATATTTGACAACAAAAACCCACATCTGACAACATCCCCTCCTCCCCATCCCGCCTGTCGGGAATCCATTTTTAATTGGTTTGAAACGAGTCTTCTCTCCGCCCCGAAGACGTTCCAGCACCACGCGGAAAACACAAGCGCCGCCACATACACTCTGACCGCTGTCCTCTCTCTGTCCCCCCAATCCCCCCTCCCCCTCCCCCAGAGAGGTCTTGAGGGCGAGCAGGGCACCATGAACGTGGACCACCAGGACCTGGACCACCAGGGCGTGTGCTGCAACGAGTGCCGTCGCAGCTACACCCACTGCCAGAGGGTCTGCGAGCCGCTGGGAGGGTACCACCCGTGGCCGTACCACTACCAGGGCTGCAGGGTGGTCTGCAGGGTCATCATGCCCTGCAACTGGTGGGTGGCACGCATTTTGGGTCTGGTGTAAGCACCCCGCCCACCTGGGAACGTGGTGGAGTCCAAAAAGGGGGGGGAAGAAACTAGGGAGGGGAGGGGAAGGGAGGGGGGGGGGGGCTTCTTATTGTCATCTATCGTAGTTACCTGTCGGTCTGAGCAAAGTGCTCAACTGTGCCCACACGTTAGAGAAGCACGGTGCAGAATCTAGGACAGACATGTTCTCACATGTAGAAGCACACTGCACAGCTCGCCTTATCAAAAATAATAAATAAAAAACACACCTATGCTATGGATTTAGATCACTCTGAACTACAGCACAACATGCTGTCAAGAGAACAGAGGTTTCAATACCAAACATCCGGCTGACCCATTTCCAATCACACGCATTGATCTATGGACACCTGCATTGATTTTGAATAATGTATAACGCCACCCATTTATCTGTAGGAAAAGCGTATATATGTATTTATAGAGCTTGTAATTGTTCCGGTTCCTTTTCATTCTTTGATGTAAATAAATGTATAGGGCGCAATGTATTTCAATAGCAGTCAGCTGGCTTCAATAGAACGCATTGTTTGTTTCACTCTGGCGAGGAATGTTTTTGGACTCCTGTGTGTGTTTTTTTTTTTTTTTTTTTTTTTCTTTTTTAACTCTTTCCTTTTCCTGTTTCACCCTCACGAGTAGCTCTCATTAAAACAATGTATGTACACGCTCCCGCAAACTTTCATCCAATCGTGCTGTCGTCTGCATTGAAGAAGCTATCTCAAAGTGCAATATCAGTGAATAAACTTTTTTTTTTTTTTTTAAGTAAACCTTATCGTGTCAATTTTGTTTTTTGTGTGTGATTGACCTGATGACTTCATATCCTGTTTGTACATACATATTGCTTATAACTTATCATTGGGTTTATTTGGGAACACTCCCTCCCTCCCTCCCTATCGCACACTCAAAGACACTTTTCAGTTTGGAGATGTGTCACATCTGCTCGCTGCTCCAAAGGGATGAGCAGAATGAAGTTTCCAGAGTCCTTTAATGTGAGAGTTGCAGCTCTAGAACTCTTTAATGAGACTAAAGACTCTGTAGCCGTCACGCTCCCAGATCTTACCCACGATGCAAAGCGCTTAGCTCCTTTTGATGTCACAGAGCTGCCTCAGGCGGGGGTAGGGGGTAAGGATGGGGGCGGTGTGTTTGTGTGTGTGTGTGTGTGTGTGTGTGTGTGTGTGTGTGTGCGATGAAGCTCAGAGTTCCATCCAGAGCCACAAACGGGCGTTTGATCGTCACAAGAGATGAAACGATGTGTGATGAATTTAACACTTAACTCAGTGTGAGAGGCTTGATGATGCGGTTTGGAGGCTGATCCATATTAATGCTCTCTTGCCGCGGCAGGACGCCCCCTCACTGTTACAGCCGCCGCATACATGTAGTAGGGGAACGGGGGAAGGCGCCTGGTGCCCCACAGCGCCGTCTTGAAATCACCGCTCCACCTCGGGGGCCGCATCCTCGCCTGCCGGCCAAACGGCTCCGGGGCTCTCCGGTCTCGATCCCAATCGAGCCGCGATACGCAGCCCGCGTCCTCAAGCTGTCGGCCGTATCTGAACCGCCCTGCGCTCATATCAGCGATGCCACATTTCATTCCTCCCAGCACATAATCACAGAGCAAGGCCCTCCGTCATAACATATTGCTCTTCTTTTTCTTTTTTCTACCCCCCCATCTGGTGGATCCCTTCCTACTTTCCCCAGCAGTTTCCAGAGACAACGGACCATAAAACGCGAGACAAAGTTTGTGAGCCAAACAACAAATCTTTTATTTACACCGAAGCTTGAATCACATTGAGGGAACGACCGGTGATAAGCCGCTGGCTGACACGCCACGCACATTCCGGAGAAGCCAGTTTGCAAAAGGACTGCTGTTGACTTTTTACCGAGCGGACAAAAAAAAAAAAAAAGAAAAAAAAAAAAAGAAAAAGAAAATGAAAAAAGAAACTGCATGAGCCGAGAAATGCAATCATAGCTACCAGTTAAACATCTCAACCGGTTCTTATTTTATTTTTTTTAACAACTTTACATTTTTATACAAGTGCCGATAATGGGTAGTCATGAAAGGCCCTGAAATAGAAAGGCTGTGGGCGCTTTTGAGAAAACCAGGGGATGCAGAGGAGAGGAAAAAAGAAGAATGATCTGAAAGTTGAACTGGAGCATTTCCGGTCTGTTAAACACAACTTTAACCCAGACTTCCCCTTTATAGTCCGTTGGCCTTTTAAAATCAGATTGGTAAATCAGTCCGTTCAACAGATTAGTCAAATGAGCCGACAGCATTAGGTAGTAAGTTATTGCAGAGGGTGGGCCACAGGGGGGGTGTGGTGGAGGGAAAGTGGGAACACCGAGGCACCCTTTACGTAGCGAGCAACAGCACAACTGAGGGGTTGGGGGGAGGAGGAAGAGGAGGAGGAGGAGGAGGAGGAAGAGGAAGAGAAGGAAGAAGTGCACGGTCACGGAGGCTGCGGCGCAACAAGTACTCCTGCTGGAGCTCAGACTGATGAATCAGAAGAACGAGGGGGGAGGAGGGAGAGGGGAGGGGGGAGGGGGGAGGGGGAGAGTGACGCGCTCAGTACTTCTTGAACTCTACGTCCTCCGGTGGGCTCATCTCCACTTTTCTCTTGCCCACGTCAACCCAGTTGGTGCTCAGGACGGTACCGCCGGACTCCATCTGCACGGGGATGAGAGACACAGTGCTGTAGTTAAGCGACAGCGTCATCGATTCCACATGACACGTATTAACGAGCAAGGTTGAAGCTCTTACCAGCGACTCATTTGTCATTTTCTTGTTATTTCACAATCAAACTAAAAAGTCAAATAATTCAAAAGGCTGACTTGCACATGATATGACCTTTATTCTCCTTAAGTGTCTTCTGCTCTGGGTTCCTGACCCCCCCCCCACACTCCTCCTCCACCCCCATCATCAATCAACATCTAATGGTAATCATCATGCGCACATCCTTCAGTACACATAAATACACTCTTAAGGAAGCTCATTAACTAGACAATCAGTCCACAGTGCATGTGTTGTATTCCAGACCTCCATACACGAAGCAACAGCGTTCACAACCCCTACAGAGCAACCAAAGACTTTCAGGACACCTTTTGTCGACTTTGGTCGAGACGGAAATGTCTCGTCAACTATTGGATGGGTCGCCACGAAATGATGTACGGACACTGGCGGTCCCCGGAGGGCGAATTCTGATGACTTTGACGATGTCCTGACTTTTCTTCGAGCACCACCAATGAGATTGACGTTCGTGGTGTTGATCGAAAGGTCCTGACAACAATCGGAGGGCTCGCCATGGAATGCGTTCCTCACGTGGATGAAAGTCAATGTGTTGGATACTTTATGGATAGCTGCTAAACTAATGACATTCCCATCAGCTTTCATTCATTCATTTGGAGACGACGCACCAGCAGAACACGCCGTTGTGCTGGAGTTCACAACAATACCTCAATTTAATCTCCCTGGATCCTCGTTGGCTACTACGGCACCGCGGCTTAAGTGATTACTGGCGAGAGCGACTCACTGAAGTACGATACTTACAAAGGACTTGTTCATGGCGCGCTTGACCTCGTCCGTGCCGTCGCAGTAGATCTGCTGGAAGAGCTTGTTGAGCGCCGCGTCTCCCTCCAGCTTCTCGGTTTTCTCCTCCTCGCCGATGTCCATCACCACCTTGTCCCATTTGCAGGCAATGTGGGACGAAGGGTACTGATCTGATGGAGAAGGCAAACTAAATGTTAGGCTACAGTTCATATAGTTTCAATTAAGACCAAGTGAGAGGGATTTCAAACCAGCTGAGAGGCATTTGACGAGACGGTAAGCGGAGCTCTTTAATCACACTGACAAAAAAAACAGCTCATTACTCACAAATGTTGTTCATTGAGATTGTAATTGTGTGCAGTTTAATACCTGGACTTCTATCATCTAAAATCAGCCCAAGACGCATTAACTGAACTCATTTTGCTCACTATGCCACCGAGTCCTCAGACTCAAGACTCTGAAGGATCACGTTGCGATTTGATTTCTATATTTTCAGGATGCATTACACCCACCATAATCCCAACAAGAGATGGAGAGCGGGAAATGTAATCCAGACGCAGATTTACATAAATACAGCACCAGACACACGGCGGACATATTCAGGCCAAGTGTGGACATGCGGCAATGTGATCCCATAAAAATCAGATGTCAAATATCATGTTTAAATGTAACAGTAGTCCGAGCTGTAAGCTGAGCTGGTTGCATGGAAAGGATGGTTTGGCTGCCCACTTAACTTTTACTCCCCCTTCCACACACACACACACACTTACATAAGTAATTAATCCTGTCAGTAATGGCAACGTGTGGGCTAAAATACTGAGTCATATTTTGCCGTCATACCTTTCCCTCTCCCTGTATACTTTCGCCGTCAGACTAATCAAAGACTCTAGCAGGGCTCGACTGCCCACTCTCATTTTAGTGCAGAACAGACAAACACAGGAGCTCATATTGATCTTTGAGAGAGAGAGAGAGAGAGAGAGAGAGAGAGAGAGAGGGGGGGGGGGGGGAGAGAGAGAGAGAGAGAGAGAGAGAGAGAGAGAGAGAGAAGGATCGTTGACGGGGTAAGAGTGTAAACGCAGAGGCTGTGGACTGACTTGGATTGAAGTGTTTGATGTTGGACTCCTGTCCCTCTCCCTCCAGCTTCTCCCATCTGATGGCATCTGTCTTCTTCATCTTGAACTCCACCTGACGAAGAAGAGAAGGACGATAAAGAGGGGGGAGGGGGGGCAGAAGAAGAGGGAACAAGGGAGATAAAAAATAAATAAATTGTCTTTGTTGCGCGGGACAAAAATAACACTTCCATTAAAGTGACACCCTCAAAGTTACAGGACATCAGATCATTATTGAGGCCAGAGAGGCTGTCTGCTCGGAGCTCGTCGTCAACTCATTCTGCGAGTGTGTGTGTGTGTGTGTGTGTGTGTGTGTGAGTGTGAGAGAGAGACATCAGGGATATGCGGGGGCACAGCTCAATCTCGAACCTCACTGACAGACATACTGCACTAACGAGATGCCTGTCAGCCAGAGGGCCAGTGTGAGAGACGGAACGAGCGGGCACGAGGAGGGAGGGTGGGAGGGAGAGAGAGAGAGAGAGAGGGGGGGAGGAGGGAGATCCTAATTCCACACAGCAGCATCCGATCCAAATCATTACACCGGGAGAACATGGGAGCTGAGGAAAACAATGAGGGGAGAGAGGACATGGACACACGCTTTTAACACTGAGCTGCATTGACAGGGCACATACCAGCGAGACACATTAACCCCCCCACTCCCCTCACCACCCATTAACGGCGTGTGTGTGCGTTTGATATGTGTGCATGTGAAAGACAGCGCTGGTTATGTCGGTGCAATTAAGGAACATTTCTGCTCTGCTGGGCGATGTGATGATTCATTTATGAGGGTGCCAGAGGAGAGGAGGGGAAACCGAGAGGTAGACGAGGCTCGAGATGAGGAGGCTGACTGGGACGCTGGGAGAGGTGCGAGTGTTGGGGAGCAGATTGAGTGGGAGGGGGTTGGGGGTTGGGGGGGAGCGAGACGTGCATGATCTGCTACCTTCTCCCGGCGAGGTGATGAGCCGGTGCGAAGCGGCGGCACACGGATGGATCGCTTCGGTGCATGTCAGCGCTTTCGGCCCCGCAGAAAAAGGGGCCTCTCTCTCTCTCTCTCTCTCCCTCTCTTTAGAAGGCATCCGCGGTGTCCGAAATTAACTTTTTTTTTTGGCTCACCTGCGAAGGGGGCCGAGAGACTAAAAAAAGAAGATCTCTGCCGAGAATACAGGTCACCGCCCAAATAATTCATGCTCATCCTTCAAAAGACGATGTCACCCAGCTTTTTGCAGAGTCTTGTGCATACAATCTAATTCTGAGAGGTAATCTTTTCCGACATCAGAATTTAGGGGGGGGGGGGGCTGTGTCCGACAATTTCTGTTAACTTTCCGGGAACAACAACACTTCACGCTGTGATTAACCAGGTGTGAGGAGGTGAGAAAGTAAGCAGGTTATGAACTGCACAAGAGAGCTCGACACTAGGAATGCCTTCCAGGAGAGAGCGCGTGGAAAATGTGAGTCGTTATACCCACATTTAAATTATTCATCACCTCTTGCCCCTCGTTTCAACCCGATTTCAAAACGTGGGCGCTCGGATCGGTTAGGAACGTGTTTGTCTTCCGTTGCGGTCGAACGCCCCGTCGTAGGAACTAGATCTTTGGAGCGTAACTCGGCCTCCACAGCAGCCACCGTCATGTTGAAGCAACTAAATCACCGGCCGCTAAAAACACTGCTCCAGAGGTGTGGCATGTTAGTCCCCCCCACCCCCCCTACCCCACAGTTTTGAGGTGGTGGAAGTTATTTTGGGCGTCCAGGGTTCTGGAGGTAACACTCGTTCATCAAATTGGTTTCATGCATAGGCGATGCATGGGCCTCCCATCTGTTGGAGCACTTCAAAAGCTTGGATTTGCATGAAACCCTCTTGGCTGAATCATTAACACAAAAGACGAGCTACCGCGCTACAAAAATATCTGGTTCTTTAATCAAAATTCAGAAAAGGTACGAGTCCGTGTGCATACAGATGTTCGGGTGAATCCCGGTGTGCACCGCGAACAGCGAGCAGGACGCAACGTTCCTGTGTGACGGCACATGAAGCAGTTCATATCATCGGGTCAATTGGATCGATAATTCAAAAACTATGACGCTGTGTTTGGTTGCAACAAACAAATGCAACCTAATGATTCATTTAACCGAGTCTAATCTGGCTTGACCTGCCAACGACATCATGCTTTTTTTTCCGTCCTTTAGCAGTGCCGTGCAGAGCTGCAACGATTAAACGAATAATTAATAAAGTTAACATTTAAAAAAACGATAAAATAAAATAGAATTTTTTTCTGGTTCCTTCTGAATAGAATTATTAAATCATCCAGGATCCGTTTCTATGTTGATTTAATAAACCCCTTTCATCAGTTGCAACTGTTTGTGTTTGATAAACAGATTTCAATTGATTTTTGAGACGGCTCCTCTCGGCATGTTAAATTCTTTTTTGTTTCTTTGACAGATGCACCTGCAATCTGGGCCCAGAGGCTCCTTTGAGCTCGGTTAGGGGTCTCATGGTGCTTTCCAGACTTCAGTATCAAAGTGCTGATTTGCCAACCTGCTCTAATGGCTGACAGATACTTGGCATTCAAACTAATAGGGCCTTCGTAGCAATGCTTGTAATTCTGATTACACAGGGTTGGACTTCTTTAGATGTTTTTATCTTTCATTCCATGTTTTGTTTATCCTGTGGATGAGCAGTTACACATTCTGACATTTGAGTCGAGACCAAATGAAAAAGGCCTTTTTAACTACAATAGATCACATTCCTAGTTATACTGTGCACCGATTTAAAAATATGCCAAAAAAAAAAGAACAAAGAAATAAATAAATCTATTTCTACATAATTATTTTACACTAAAATCCAATCAATCGGTGCTGAGAGCCAAAGTGCCAAAATCTGCAGTTCCTCAAATGGCCACTTGAGGCTGGCTCCAAAAGCAAGTCATCGATACCCCCCCATGTTAAAATGGCCAACGTCACAGCAGAAATAAACATGTTTACAGCACAAAAAAACAAAACAAACGGATTAAATTGAGGGCACTTTGAGTGACAGGCGGGTGCCGTTATAAATGGATTTGTTAATGATCGTCTCGGAACAGAAACGGTAGGCCGGGAAAATGTTATGCCTTAAAATTACCTTCCAGCTTTGCAGGTGCCACAAATTGTCTTTAATTTCTATAGTGTGAAGTGCAGCAGGACTCAAGCCGCGGCCCTGTGTGTGTGTGTGTGTGTGTGTGTGTGTGTGTGTGTGTGTGTGTGTGTGTGTGTGTGTGTGCTTCTATGCGTGCTCTTGGGCCATACAACATTAATCTGCTGCCACATCTGTGCTTCCTGGCTTCTAAGGGACATGGCAGGCCAGGCGCCGCGTGTGTGTGTCTCTCTGTGTGCGTTTCTATGTGTGTGTGACAGGCGAAAAGATGGCTCGTAAAGGGATGTGACAGCAGAGCCACATTCGGGGGCCACCACCCACAGGACCCTTGGGCTGGACAATACAATACACACACAAACACATGTGGACACACACACACACGCTATTTACAGAAGGGCACTGGGGTCCCGTGTCGTTTGTCACATGCGTTTGTAACCATCTCCCCCCTCTTTCCTCCCTGCCACAACTCCTCACCCAGCATCGCTTCCCTCTTTTTCCAGATCCCCGCGGATTTCAAAACAAACTCGGCAAGAAAGACGCATAAATGAAATAAATATAAACATTCTTAGACGTTGACAGGCGTGGAAATTAAAGAGTGGAGACGCCACTTTTGCTATTTGCCAAAAGGAGATGAGTTTGGAAGTGAATAAACGAGCGAGTGTGGATCCGAAATTGCGTCGAGTGTGCATGCGAGTGAGCGCGGCGTGAGAGTGAGCGTGTGCGTGTGCGTGTGCGTGCGCGGCAGCCGTCTGTTCTGATCAAACACACTGGTGTGTAATTGGCTCCCCGTTGTCGCGGTGACCCCTGCGGTTGGAATGTCTGTCGTGGTGGAGGACAGGAGGAGGTCGCACTGACGATGATGTGCTACAGACGACACTCACGCACACGCACACACACAGCAAATACTTTGTGTAAATGGCACAAGTGTGTTGAAAGATTACTGTTCAGCCTCTGTATTTGTATGTGTGTGTGTGTGTGTGTGTGTGTGTGTGTGTGTGTGTGTGTGTGTGTGTGTGTGTGTGTGTGTGTGTGTGCACTCACGCCCGGCTTAGCCTCCCCCTGCTAAGTTGTCTTTAAAGACAGCGAGGAGATGAAGCGTAAACATTGTGGAGCGGAGAGTGCAGGGCAGCCTATTACAGAGACAGACAGGCATACATTGGTTGGGAATCAACAGCTCTGAGGGCAAAGCATTTTTTTTTCTCCCTCTCTTCCAAAACGCTCATTAGGGATGCATGCCAATCTGGGGAAACTTGATTTGCTGATGCCGTTGTTCATTTGAATGTGCCCCCCCAAGTGGCTCCTTGGCTTCAGAAAAATGAAACGGCGCCAAAACATTTAATTGATATACGCATTGAGAAAGCGGCTCGGTTTGGAGTGGGTCTCTCACATTGGCGTGCGCACACATTTCACCTGTAGAGTTTTGAGGAGCCGTTATGCCGTCTTGAACATTTGAATGCTGCCAATGAGGGCTTATGAGCTCGGTGGTGTGTGTTTGTGTGTGTGTGTGTGTGTGTGTGTGTGTGTGTATGCGCGCAAGGGGCCATGTGTACCGGAGGAGCCCAGTGGACCAGGGAACAGGCAGGGCTTTGTGGGAGAGGAGGAGGGTTTGAACGCTCTCTTTCTCGTTATCCTAGAGAGGTAGAAGAGGTATGTATGTGTGTGTGTGTGTGTGTGTGTGTGCGCTTGTATGTACGCAAGACAGAAAGAAAGGCAGACAGAAGGTGTGCGTGTGTGTGTGTGTGAGACAGGCCATGAAGAGACAGACAAAACAAAGACCATAAATGAGGAAGAATAAGGTAAAAAAAAACACTGCAGAGAGAGACGAGAGAAAAAGTGCAAGACCATCTTCAGCTGTGGTCTCTCGAAGACTGAGCCCTTGTTTAAGCTGCAACCCACGTGCACCTCTGGTATGCAGTCTCTGCTGTTGCCATGGAAAAGTGAGTGGTTGTTTTTTTTTGAGAGGGGGCAGTTTCTGTGCAGGTCAGTCTCCACTCGGCACAGTGTAGCCGGTGGATATAATGCACACAATATAGATGTCAGGTTATGTAATGCCACCAATCACATTTTTGCTGCTGTGGCACCATACAGTGTATATTTTCAGCACCTGTGATCATGCACTGCCCTTTCATTCCCCCGCGGCCTCGCTGTGAAATAAACTAGAATAAATGTCCTCATTGCTTTCAGAGAGCCCAGGCTCTGTGGATACCATAGCATTTCTTTTTAGGCACTTGATGTAAGCCCTTGTCTTTTTGTTTGTTTATGCTAGTTCATCCATGTTACGCAAATATAGATCTAATAATGACATAGAATAATAATATATAGGCCTGGGGATTGTGAGAATGATTTGGGGTTTTGGTACCCCTGACGCAATTGTTATTGTTTTCTTAGAAATGCTGTTTTTTTTTTTACAAAATGTTTTCACATTTCACAAAAGAAGCTGAAGAATTTAAGAAAATAAGATTTAAAAAAAAACAAACACTGTACACTACCTGCTCAACACCTCTAGCCACTAGCTGGTGAACACAGTGGAGCATTTATTAGCTAAAGAACCAGATATCTACCGCAGGAGGTGGTGGAGACCAAAATCGGAGCTAAAGACATTAAATATTGGACTTACATTCGGTTGGTAATGACATGTCAATGTCTTATTTCCTCTGCCCCGACGTGGCCAAAGAAATCCATTCTTCTGGGTTTGAATCTGACAGACTGTTGAAACCTATTATCCAACAATAACACTACTATTGTATTATAGTTTTTAAAGCGCCAACGGCCGAATACACTGAGGTTTCTGCGGCTGTTGAAAATCACCACGGTGCCCTTATTATAGGCTGCACCGTTCCGTCTTTTGAAATGACATTTATAGAAAGCATTAGACGTATATTTGACTGCATTAACCTCAGCATCCAAGAAAAACATCAGCTGTATCAATATCATCTCCAATCGTGTAGGTGGCTTGTGTACATTTTGTGTACATTTTGTTCGTCTTACTGCATCTCTTTTTCATTTCCATAAAGGTCGGACATTACTGCTAGTAGACATTGCTATATCATAATTTTATAAGTAATAAACTTTTCCCCTCTCATGTGGGATTCAACTTTGGTCGAAGTAAACTTTGTGGAGTCGGTATCACTGAATTATCATGCATTTTCTAGACTCCCGTGGATGAAGTGCATCTGGAGGGCAGTCCCAGGTCAGCCCGGGAAGTGAATACATTTCTCACAGTTGGCTCCGCGCTGCCCGCCGGGCTCATTTCACAACGCAGCCAAAGCTTTGCTCGACGCCGCGAAAAGACGCGTGGGCGCGCCGTGCAGGCCTATGGAAATGACGGGTGTCGGAGCGCGGTGGTGCCGCTGTCGCGTTCCGTGTGAAAGAGGCCCTCCGGTGAACGAGGAGTTAAATAATATGCAGATGAAGCGACATACACAATGAAAACTGCAGCTCGCATTTGCGTTTTCTTAGCAAATCTGCCCCAATGTTGTCAAAATGTCTGATTTAGATGAAACCAGATTATAATGTTGCCTCGACATTCAAGAATACAGAATATGAGTGGACAACCTGTGTGAAGAGCTAATACATGGTTAACTGGTTAATTGTGGTTGATTATCTTTTACGAAGCATACTTTACAATCTAAAGTTCTTTGTTGAGTTACTTGCAATAGGATACAGCTAGAGATGCTTTGGAAGATGCAGTCTGAAAAAAAAAAAAACCCTAGTGAAATCAGAATAATAGTTCTTAATAAACCGGCTCCCTGTGGAAGAAAGCAGAGCCATAGGTTCAGCGTCGTATTGGCAAGACCGCCTAAATTAATCGCCTAAAAGACAATTTCTTTCTCCTTAACGATTAAAAAAAAGAAAGAAAATCAAAACAAATCACACAAAACCTGCCTCTTGATCCTCAGGCTGAAACCTGACAGTTGACTAAACCCTGAATCAGCACACACTCAGCCAGCACACTCGTTAGCCCACATCCTCTTTAATGCACACTAATTAGTCTATAGTAAAAAGTGCCCTTCCCACTCATTAGGCCCATAATCACCTTTAACAGTGTTGAGGAACTCTCAGCGAGTACAGCCCCGAGAAATGTGTGTGTGTGTGTGTGTGTGTGTGTGTGTGTGCTCTGCTAACGTCTCCACAGGAGCCACACTGTATAGAGCCAGAGTGGATTTTTTTTCCATTTCTACTCCAGCTACAGTAAGCTTAACCGGCATTAAGGAATTATAGGTAGTGACAGCCTGCTTTACACTGCTTTAAATTATTGAAGAGATTTAAGATGTTAATCTCAGAGTGGTAATGATCAGTCAATTTCAGTGAGCTGCTTAAACTCGCATCTGCACGGTTTCCCTTCTTTTCCGTCTTCACTATCCGACTGTCATTTGAGTCATTAACATCTTTGAGAAAGACACAAAGCATAATTAATGATCGGCTATTAAAGACAATAAAAGCCTGAATACAAAGATAATATCACGTCGCGCGACGCTCTGGGGCAAAATTGCGGTTCAGAGATTGGAAGCGTAGTCAGAGGAGCGCCGGCATTCCTCCACTGTGTGACGTTACTACATCATATTTTCTTTATAGGCACATAAAACATGTTCCCTGACATGTTTAATAGACGGCTTCTTTACTGTTGCGTGTAGCCACTCGGATGGCACGGCTACGCGCGGCGTCGGCGTCCTCACTGTCTCGGCGTAAAACTCAACAACTTTTCGTCTTTTAAAAAAACTTCGCTGGAGTGCTTCCATGACCTAAAAATGTTGTTTCTTCCATGCTTGTTTATGTTTTTCAGTCTTCGGAAAAAGTCGTAAAGTGGTAAACAGTTTTAGATTCCACTGCAGCTGGGGCTCGGTGTGGAGAAAAACATCTGAAAACCAACATCTCACAGGGCTGGGTACCGCCACTGATTTCCCAAATCGATTTGATAGGATTCTGTTCAATTTTGTTTGGGTTTAGCGATATTTTAGCTACAAAACGAATGCTCGGATATGAAAGAGATTCTTAGACAACTAATGCTGTAAATTGGACAAAGAACCCTCGAACCTCAAGTTACCGCCTCAAGGTTGTATGCCTCCGCCCATCGGTCAGGTTGCAGTTCACATTCATGTCTGTCCAAAATGTCATCGCCTCATCATTTGATCCTTTTGGACATTTGTGTGATATTGTCATAATTAGCATAGGAATTATTGAGTTATGGCCAAATACGTGGTTTGTGAGGTCACGGTGACCTTTGATCACCAAATTCTAATCAGTTCATCTTTGAGTCCGAGTGGACCTTTGTGCCAAAATTGAAGAAAATTGCCTCCAGGCGCTCACAAGAATGAACCGCATAAAAATATTGAAAACCCAGATATTCCAGAACTGAAATGACCAGTTGTGTCCTGGCAGTATCCAAGTGCTTACTTTGAGGCCATTTTATCATCTCAAGTTACCAAGTGTTGCTCAGTCTGTCACTGTGACCAGAGAAAGGACAACAAGGGTTTTTTGGGGGGTTTTGTGTCCTCCAACATCAGAGAACACGCATCCCGAAGCTTTGATGTGCCTTTTAGTGCACAATGGACCATTAAACAGAATTGGTGTCGTTGAAAGCATGCAAGTCTTTGTTTCTGCTCCATGAGCACGTCGTCTGTCAGAGTAAAGAATATCTGTTAAACCTGTCAGAAACACGTCAAGTCATCGAATATGTATCCCAGAGTGTAAAAACAATTCCTTCCTAGAAACAGTGGACTACCTGTTGATAGGGTGAGTTTCATCAACACACTTACTGGACTAGCTAAAGTTAAAAAGTGACTGTGATACCTTGGTGGTGAGGATCTTGAAGTTGCTCTGTTGAGGGACGATGGGGTGCAGGAGGTGGAGGTCGAGGTTGTAGTTCTCTCCTGATGCCAGCTGCATCGTGGCAGAGAGCTGAAGAGAGCACAGACACCAGACGTTAGACGTTGATACCCCTAAATCGTACCTTTCGACCCGTCAGTTCTGCTCTTGCTAGATGACATAATAACTTAATATTTAAATAGCATTAATATTTTCATTTGACTTAACTGCAGTTTTTAGAAACGTGTGTGTGTGTGTGTGGGGTTGTCAGCTTGTCCACGAGAATAATCATCTGATGTGGCTGGTTGTGTCGGCCAGGAGTATCCTCTCCCTGTCCCCTTCAGCCACAGAGTGACCAGTGATGAGGGGTCAGACAGCTCCTAACAGCCTGTCACTCACTCGGACTGGGTGGGTGGGTGGGTGGCCTGTTGGTTAGAGGGACGTGGACTCGGCCCAGATCTTCACACCCCCTTCTTGGCGAACGCTGCCTTCATATAGAAAAGCACTTATACCGGCCCATTTGGGGAATAACGCAGCGGTTATCATCTCAGTACCATCAACAGCGCATCTCTTGGACTTGTAATCGTTTGCAAATCAACACCTACCACCTCACAGAAAAGTGGACTTTCTGATTTGGGACCAGTTGTGTGTAAGAAGTGGATCATCGGGGATAAAAGCTTGGAAAGTTAGCCAAAGTCGCTTTTGGGCAATTCCGCAAAACTATCAAAGCCTTATTATTCATTTCCAGTTGAATCCCTGCGCCGTCTGTAGGTATACAGCCGCTGCACGCTCAGTCGCCAGGGAAAAGAAGTGGAACCACTGCCTTTCATCTTTAATTTCTTTTGTATATACTGACCTAGTAAAAAATATATGAACTTATCTGTACTTCACACCACAGACAGAGGGAGCTTAACAAGTGACTGTGGGATTCAGAGCGAGTGAACTATTTCTTTTGAAATGGGGTAAACTCAGTTTGTTATTCTATTAGGAAAGACAATGCCGTTCCCTGGGGTGCCCTGCAGTTACCCCTCCGAGAGAGGGAAAGAAGCGGGAAGAAGCACAGGAAAAAGAGAAAGAGAGAAAGAGAGAGTGTTGTCCCCGGAGGGCTCCGCAGCTGATCCTAGATCAGTTATGCCGTCTATCTACAGACAATTAGGAGGTTGGAGAAGCTGGGGAGGGTAAATTGTTCTTAGATCTGTACTTTGGGGGCAATGTTAACAAGGCACCACTGGAGGCATAGTTGGGTCCATGGGGAGTGTGTATGTGTGTGTGTGTGTATGAGACCCATCTAATGGGCCCCCCTGAGGAAACACCCGAGAGCTAACCCATCTCTGTTCCACACACACACAAAGAAAGAAAGAACACAAAGTCTCTCTTCACTTCAACACTGCACTGCACTTAAGTGTGTGTTTATACCTCTTTTTCCATGAAGTTGACACACACACCGTCCTTGGGTACATTTTTCGCCATGACTGTGACGATGACTTGAGACTCTGTTTGGTACCAGTCATGTCTGAAAGAACAAACACACACACACACACACACACACACACACACACACACACACACACACACACACACACACACACACACACACACACACACACACACACACACACACACACACACACAGATTAACAAGTGTGAAGACCGTTGCCATTTCCTCCACTGCTATCGTGAATATAGAAACTTCATGAAACCAAACACTTGATAGCGATAAAAGGCAGCACATCGTTAACATGTCTCGTCTGTGCACATTGTTTTCACAGATGTAAAGAGCGGGGCTGCTTTGACGCACCACGGCTTGGTTGATCATCACACTGGTGTAATAAAGAAAATAAACATTAAAAACACAAAACCGATGCCGAGATAAGGCGTATTTACATTTATGCACTTACTTCACAGGTGGAACCGCTGGTGTCTGCTCGGTCATTCAGCCCCCGAGACGGAGAGACAATTAGAGAGGAGGATGTGGCGAGAAGGCAGAGGGATGAAACAAAAAAGGACAAAAATGAGAGAAAACATAACAACAAAAGAAGCTTAGTGAGGCTCCCCTTTGAACTGGAGCATACACAAGGCTGATGATCTCCGCAGATGCCGAGAGCAACAATGCCACCAGGTGGCCGTGCAGAGAAACTCACCCTGTTGTTGCTGTCGATCTGTGTCTGCTCTGGAAAGAGAGAGAGAAGAAGAATTTGGGCGAGTGGCAGGTGGAAACATTAAATACACCCCCTTAAGGTTCCTAAGTCAAATTCTAGTCTCTTGACTACGATGGCAAAGTTATAAAAACACACATTTTTAATTTAAAACACATTTGTCCACATAAAAAAAAACAGCAAACAGATTGTTCCACACCAGGACTCACATTCCCCCCAAAAAAGTCCATAAGCATTTTTTTGTTGCTGTGAAATTATGTTTTATTTGATTTAAGTTGACTGGTGTGCTCCAGTTTACTTGAAGAACTAGATTTGAAACCCTTTTAAAATTTAAGTAACTGCTGTAAACACTTAAATCACGACTACATAAATATATAACGCTACACTACATTCATCAAACATTCAGCTATGATAAGGTTGTGTGTGTCAAGCTCCTTTTGTCTGAAAATATGCAACGGATTAGGACAAAAACATAAAATAAAAATAAAAATAAAAAAGAGTAGCTTTTTATTGCGTAAGTGGTGGGCTGAAGAGGATTAATTGAAAAGATAAAAACTTAACTGAAAATAAGGCAAAAGAGAAAAACTTTGTCTAGCAGGCTAGAGAACAAATTAATTTAGTCTCTAATCAATTCAAATTCATAAAAGTCCTAAAAGCAGATGAGGTCGTTTTCGGATGTCGGGGAGCCGGGATGCAGCCGCAGCCCGCTGTTCCTGTTTCTAGGCTGCCCAACATCCAAAAACGGCCGGTACTCTTTTCAAATTCCATGACTTTTCCATGACCGTACGAACCCCGGCGCAAGGTCTTCCCATCTTCCGCCAGTTTGTTTTACTGGTCCGCCCATTAAAAGCCCTGTGAGCCCAAGCAGGCATGATCACCGTTTACCAGCATGCTATCATACATTATTCAATGATTCCATTACAGGGAGGGAGGGGGAGATGGAGAGGGAGAGGGGGGGGGAAGAGAGAGAGAGAGATGACGGGAGGAGTGTTAATGTCGTCTTAATGAGGTCGCGTTTGAAATGGTGAGGAGGGGCGGGGAGGGTGTTTGGAGAAAAAGACTGTGTGTCGGAGTTTGTGTATTTTTAAACCAGCAGGGTGCCACATGTGATGGAATAACCAGGTGCTGTGTGTGTGTGTGTGTGTGTGTGTGTGTGTGTGTGTGTGGTAAACACACCATCACCGAAAGAAAAAAAGTTGTGCTGCTGATGTGAGCGTGAGCAGACGCAAGTAGGGTACTTTCAAGTTTTTTGGGGGTGTGGTGATGTACACGCTGGTGTGCATTTGTCTCTGTGTGCGCCTGTGTGCGCCTGTGTGCGCCTGTGTGTGTGTGTGTGTGTGTGTGTGTGTGTGTGTGTGTGTGTGTGTGTGTGTGTGTGTGTGTGTGCCGTCTGTGAGCAGGCCTATGAAGGAGTTGGGTCTCATCGGGGGCTTTCAAACATCAGTACCGCTAACTCTGATGAATCATACTGCTCCCGGGAGTACGTGTGCATGCGGGTGTGAAGCGTGTTTGTCAAAACTCATGCTCTTGTTTACTCGAGATGATCCAGAGGGCCCAGGCATCACCAGCAAACAGAAACACACCGCCCCGACATGGCATGCATCTTTTATTGGACTGAGCGGCCCTGCCTAAACACTCACACCGTGGATTCGCGGGTGTGCACGAGCTCATTTGTTTGATCAGATGGGCTGATCGGCTCCCCGACTGTGTCATTTAGCGGAGTGTTTAATAGCGCGGAGTAAATAGCATAGAGAAGTTTAGAGTGCAACTGGTAATCAGGCTCTGGCGGTCTGAAACTTTTTTCTTCTTTTTTTTTTTTTTATAAACTAAAACCGCCAGAGGCCATATTGTGTTTCAATATTTAACATCGTTGGACATTCTGAACACATTAAAACAATTTAATATCCTCCTGAACCTACAATTAAAGACCATCAGCTCTAAATAATGCTCTAACATTAATAAAAATACAGGCATTACAGAGGTTTCCGTCAAGCCACTTACCTCCCATCATCTCCTCACACCGCTTGATCCAGATCTCAAAGGATTTGTCAGAAACTGGAAATCACAAAAAAAAAGAACTTACTTACTTACTTCGTTAAGTAATAAACGTTGATAGAATAAAAGAAGAGGCCCGATTAGAGAATCTAGTGTAAACATTTGAGGGCGTCAGTGAGGTGTTAATGAAGTGTGAAGTGGTTTGACAAAGAGAGTGCTGAAGTCAAACATTCATTAAGTTTGTTTCCAGAGCACAAACTACAGAAGACGAGCTTAATACATTACCAGTGTTTATATCAGCAGCCAAAAGGAGAGGCACATTTTTACAAGCAAAATCTGTTTTGCTGAATTTGTTTTTAGAAATGGATTTGCAACCCTTTCGACTTTTTAAATCCTCATCTTCCATCCCACTGCTTTAACTCTGACCGTTTACACAGCTGCTAATAGAACCCTGTAGGGTCAACGCTTCGAAAAAAAAGACCTAAAGCCAAATAGCTTGTTCCGTTATGTCTATGAAAATATATCGATTAAAAATTGATTCATGCTCTTGTAGACAGCATGGATGCTACAGCCGTTGCTTTAGCATATCCTTATTCACCCTCTGCTGGCGAGCCTCCAGCTGTTTTTTGTCAATAGCCAAACTTCTTGAAGTGCTTAAAAATAGTGCAAGTTACTAGGTCACTGATGAATACAAAATGAAGTATATACAAATATAATGGAGTGAGAATCCATGTGTTGTCGTTCATGTTTTGGTGGTTTTGGGGGACCATCAGTTTGATGAACAGAGATAGAGACACTGTCGCTGTAGTAAGAGACATTAATGAGACTTTGGTCACAACTGATACTGGAACGGAGGCAATAGTGTCCAGGTTGACCAAACACTTGTAGTTGCTGATTTGAAATGGTTTAATCCTTAGAAGAAGGAAGAAGAAGAAGACTGTTAGCATCAAATATGTAAATAATAATAATAATACTATACAAGGTCTCCTGATATAGAAATCCAATTGACATGGTGGAGTCAAGAAAAAAACGAAGAGTGAACTACTGCGCTTATATCATGGCCAGATACTACAGAGAAATATGGAATCAGAATTTTACATTTTTAAAGTTAGTTCGTAGTCAGTTTGACCTAAAGTAAGCTTAGTTTTGTCAGTGAAAGAACTGGTAATGAAGTAAAGAATGTGGTTGTTATGTTACCTGCAATTAAATTCACGACACATCAAGCCCCGATTTACGACTTTGGTTAAACTGTTGAGCAGAACTATGCTTGAAGTGTCCTGTAATACACTTAACGGTTGCCAGGCAATCAGAAGGGAGTACGTTTCCAGGCCATAGTGTGAGCAATTAATAAAATCTGTACGTTCAGAAGTCTCACTGTATTGCATTTTATCCCCAAAGCTAAAAGAACACAGGTTCATCCCTTTGTATTCAATGAGGAGAGTGAAACAGACAGCACACTGTTGCAAACAGTGGTTGGTAGAGAGTAGGATGATGGGAAGTTTGTACTCCAGGCCAGAATAGGCTGTACTCACCATCCAGCTGGTGTCCCTGAGTGAGAGCTGCATGTGCTGACTCATAGTGGCTCAGGTGGTATTCTGCTATTCTGTGGTTGGAAGACAAAAACATGCCACATGTATTTAGATCAGACGATCTTGGAAAAATAAAAGTGACCTCCTACGACATACACAATTTGGACCACGTACCTCGTTAAAGAAGTTAAATAACGACCGGAATATTGGGTCTTATTTTCATAGCAGATGTGATTGTAAAAGAAAAGTCCAATGGAACCACTTGTGTTTACCAATCAACTTTATATTACAGAATTTGCAAAATAACCGAGTCATTGGGTCCATCAACAGGAGCTTCAGTTGAGCACATACACCAAAAAAAGAAGTGAGATTTTCCCTAATTTTCACGATCATATTAAAGTACACACCCTGTTCGCATGAAAGCAAGGGGAAGGCTAGGTGTTAGCTGCTGTGCTTTTTTGGCATCATCAACAGCACCTGCAAAAAAAGAAAGAAAACAACAATATGTTTTATTTATGTTTTCGGAAAAACAAACAAACATGCATTTTCATTCAAAAGGATTGTGTTGTGACTAACATGTCACTGCACGTAGTCCACAGACTTACAGCTGTAGTTTTTGAGGAGTGTGTGGGCATAGGCACGCTGGCAAAACCATTCAGCGTTGTCAGAGTCTCCTTGCAAGGCCTCGTTCAGTTCCTACGAGGAAACAAGATGGATTGTAAGTGGACAGCTCACAGCACTGCTTTGATTCAGTTAGAGATGTGATAATGATGGAAAGGTAGTGACACTAAATAGAAACCTGACACTGGCTGACGTGTTCGTCTCCTTTTGACCCCACCAACCACTTTTGAAAGTAGCATTAATGAAATATCATAACACAGGCTCCATCACACACGTATTAATGACCACATAACATAGCTAGAGGGAAATGTAAACGAATGCTAACAAGTCATTAAAACAAAGCAAATAAGGCTAGAATCCGTGACTGACTTCTAGTTGAATGTGTTGAATAATACAGTGCACATGCTTACCATGACACATCTATCATATCACCAACGTTATCTAGTAATAACGCCCCGTGACGTGCTGCTAACACAGGACTGGTGCCGTGGCGTAAAGTTGTAATAAGTAACGTTAGCTAAGCGATGCTAGCAGGAAGCGTTAGCTGACTTAGCTAGTTAGGTTAGCTAGTTAGTGTATAAACACCAGAAACATTCACATTAATGACGGCACGTTTAACTCCCCCTGTGAAAGAGCTCGTCGGGAGACTTTAGGGTTAGTGAGATGAGACAGAGCCCCCTGGTTGTTTATATTTGTACACGGCTAGCTAACACTAATGTTTACCTCCAGAGCCCTCTGTGGATCCTCGTCTATGAAGCTCTCGGGGAACCTGCTACAACCAGAGACAACAGTTACAACCAGCTACGGACAAACACGTGGACCAAGAAGTGATAAAAGAGACTTCACAAGAGGAGTCGGTCTTGCCTTTCGGTTGCCATGGATTCGCTGCGGATGTGGACAGACTATCTGGAGCGGCAGGAAAATTGTAGCGAAGTGTGTAGACTTCTGGAAACGTGATAGCGGCAGCTGCCACAGCTCGAGCCCGATGACGGGGCCTGTCAACATCCGAATGCACGCCGCTCGCGTTTCCACAGCGCCACCTGGCGGCTTGGAGGAGTCACGACACAACATACTTTCTCATCTGGCGGCTCACTTCTTACGTGAAAATACTCTCGTGCAAAAAAAGGGGTCATTCCTTAAATACAGCATTTCCTAAACATATATTCACTAGCATTAATAATCAGGGTGTATATTAAAATATTAGACTATTAAACTATTTAAGCATTTTAATGTAGACTGGGGAAGAGGGGGCTAAATTGACATACTTTGTATCCTACAACACTGGAGTTTCATCTATGATACATCAGATCTTATAAAATGATTATTGTTTTGTAAGAAACATTTTAACCTCAATCAAAGTATCGAACCACTGTAGCTGTTGAAATGTGGTGGAGTAAAAAAATACAATATTTCCCTTTGAAATGTAGTGGGGAATACAGTAGAAGTATTGGAAGATGCATTCAGTACATTTACTTAGTTAAGTATATGTACCAATACCACAGTGTAGAAATACTCTGTTAAATACTCAAGTAAAGGTCCTGCATTCAACATTGTACTAGGGCAAAAGTATAGCATCAAAACATACTTAAAGTACAGAGAGTGAAAGTACTCATGATGCAGAATGGCTCATTTCAGAATTACATATATTATGTAATTATTGACGCATTAATATGTACATCACTTTAATGGGGCAGCTGGTAAAGGTGAGGGTCATTTTATTTACTTTACATACTGCTGGAGAATTTCCCTACAGAGATCAAAATAATCTTAATAAAACAATCAATTTGTTGATCATATTTTGAATTAAGATATATCTGTATCGGCAAAGTACCTAATAAATAAACCCGTAAAATAAATGACATGCAGTAGAAAAAAGTACAATATTACCCTGTGAATTGTAGTGGAAGAATAAGTAAGAAATAGCGTAAAGTCCAAGTACCTCAAATTTAGTCTTAAACTACAGTACTATATGCGGGTGAGTAAAATGAGTTGACGATGAATTTCACACAGACAATGACAAAATTAAGTTTATTTTATATAATAGACAATTATCTTTTCAACACCTCTGGACTGCATGAAAGCAAACACACCAGAGTAAGGCAACAAAAACTCCACCTCTCCTTCTGCTACAAGCTTATATAATAATCAGTGAAACTTACAGTATCAAAAGATCTCCGGATTAAGCGAAGCGAGGGGATTCCAAATAAATGGCTTAATCAGTAATAAAGTGAAAATAGTTTTGCATATGGTTCTCGAGGGGGCGAAAGGCAGTTACAAGCGTCTCCTAAACCAAGTTCAGCCTCACAGAAGTCCACTTGAGTCTTACAAGCTCAGCTTCATTTGGAGTGAGGTTTGAGAGGCTGAACTCAGATCAACTTAAGGGGAAAACACTCAATTTAGCATTACTTCATTATAAAAAGGACCAGCCGTTTTACTCCTTGCATAGAGTATATAGACTGTGCAGTAAAACAAATTGTGTAAGAACCTGAGGGAGAAAATGGCAACAAGGCACAAAGTCAAGCTTGTTCACAGACATACAGTGTATAACACACAATACATAAAGATATCAAAGCTTTAGAGGTCCATATATGCATTTGTATATATATACACATGTAATAAGTAAAGAGAATGTACGAATAGTAGAAAGGCTAAATAGTAGCGGTATGACTCTACAGGAGGCAATGCAGCTAAATAAAAAGGCCATTTCACTGGTGATTGTCGACAAAAGCCAAGTCCACCGAGTAGATACATCAACTACAAAACAGCAGCAGTGCTAAATTACTATTCTAGAAATAACAGTGATCCCTTGTTTTCAACATTTCACAATACAAACATAATTCAGTATTTAAAAAAATAATAATAATTAATAATGTGGAATGTTTTCCCTCAATAACCTCATGATTATCAGGAACACAGGAAGCGGGGGCACAGGATGGACTGAGATCGTCAGGCACTTAAGAGAAGAAACATACAGCAGGGATAAACATTAGTGCAAAGCCGTTTTCAAGGCAGAGGAATGATTCAGCATGTGATAGAAGAAAAAAACAAAAAAACACACAAAAGGGTGGGGAAAGAGCGAGAGTAAAGGCAGAGAAGGAGGGCACAGTGTACTGATCGGAGCAATTTGCTCCGTGAAGCTGGAGGTGAAGTGCAAGCAGAGGGTGTGTCTGCAGAAGGTGCAGAGAGGCTGTAGATTCCAGTGCATGTCTGTCTTTGGTGTCTTGTGTGGTTAACGGCGAGAGAGCATGACATAAGGCTTGAGACGGAGCACGAGAGCTTTTAAAGTCTCCTACAGAAGTAAACTGCGAAATGTTGGGAGTTTGCCGCCAACTCAGGGAGGAAGTAGTGATCTAGAGTCACTTTTGTTACGAATTCATAATATAATCTAAAATACAAAAAAAAAATGATCCTAGATCAATACTCCCACTCCTTATCGAACATAGGCCCTTGTGTGCAGACATCGCCACAGAAAAGTGCAGCTCTGTAACTGGTCCTGAGTCAGTGGAGTGTGTGTGCGCGTGTTTGTTTTTGGGGGCGATTGCGCTTTCTTTTCATATCTTTTTTTTATTCGTGAGAGCTGGTTAGGGGCACCAGCTGTGGAGCCTCCACCTGGGAAGTTTTGGGTCCTGGGTGTGACCTTCCATCGGGCGTCTCCTCACTGTCCACAGCCGTCTCTGCGGCGGCCTGTCGCTCACACAGACTCCCCAGCAGCTGAGCCGTTTTGAAGACCGAGGCGTGGCCCGCGGGCTGCAGGGACTGGACCTTCTGCAGGTTCTGCAGGCTTCGCAGCATCTCCGCGGACACAATGGGCAAATGCTGCTCCTGGATCAAGCTGGTGCTGGCGGGCCTCAGGACGGTTTCGCGCTGGCCTGAGGGCCTGGGGGCCGGCCGCGTCCGCTGGGCGGCCGGGCCTCGAAAGGAGCAAGAGGACGTTTTTTTCTGTGGCGGGTGCGAGTCTTCCTCCTCAACCGACTGGTCACTAGAAGGTATAGTGCTGGCATCCGAGTCGTCACTCACAGCCTCATCATTGCCACTAATGTCATCGTGGTCGTCATCGTCTTCCTCCTTGATGCCATCTCCATCTGTGATGTAAATCATATCTTTGGGCAGAGAGGTGAACTGGTAGACGAGACGCTGGCCTTCAACTTTATTCAGTATGCCTCTCTGGTAGTAGTACCTACATGAACACAAAGGTGCAGCATTAACAAAACAAACCACGCATCCACACATATATATTTCCATCAAAGTAAAGACAAGACCACATTATGACATCATTTTTGGTAGTTTACCTGAGTGCTCTGCCCATCGTCTCATAATTCATATCCGGCTTGTTCTTGTGTTTGCCCCAGAGTCGGGCCACTGCTTTGGAGTTGACCAACTTGAAGATTCCCGCGTGGGGATTGGTCCATTTGATGTAGCGGGGGCAGACCTGTCGGTCCTGCAGCAACTCCATCAGGAACTGCCACAGGTACAGTGTGTTTCCTCCTGGAGCACAGCCACAGGAAACATGACGGAAAAAGAAAGACATAGAAACAACACGGAAAATGAATATAAAGATGATGATGGCGCTTATTCAGACATGAGAGACCAACATGTAGAACTGCCATCACATTGACGCATGCATGACTGAAAGGGGCGTCACCAATTTTGATGTGTGTCACAATACCTTTGTTGTATTTGTCCTTCTTCACTATAATGTCTGGTGTGGGAGACTCTGCCCTTCTGTGTCGAGCTTTTCTCCCTGAGTATTCGAAGAATAAAAGCAGGTAGTTTGCAAGTAATCCAATATAATCACACAATTATTCTCAGTAACACCATAATTCAGATAAGATAACCCAGAAGGTAACGGACCTCTCTTCTTGGACTGCAGCTGTGCCGCAGGCTTGTTTGTGTGCAACGAGTGCCACTGTGTCTGGTCAAAAGCTCCCACAATCCCCTCTGCTGACACAGTCACCTGGGTAACAGGAGTAGTGATGACATCACCCAGGGATGGTAAGAAGGTATGGGCTGCAGGGGGGAGAGGAGGCATAAACAGATTTAATGAGAGCGAACAGCACTGTGACCATCATGTCTAAAAATAACACCTCACAGTCAGACATGTCCTACATGAGAAAGCGGCGGTGAGGTTTTATTAGGGCATCTTCTTCTCCTTCTTCACTCCGTTAGTGTGCATGTGAACGGCGTTAACTCAGGTGTGTGTGTGTGCTTACAGTACTGCTCCAGGGAGAGGGTGTCAGGGCAGTCCATGTTGAGGAGCGAGTCGGCAGCGACAAGCGTCTCCATGGTCTCCTCCTCTCCACTCTCACATTGCTCCACTGCGGACGACAGAGAAGGGAGTAACACACAGAAACATTCCTGTTAGCAGGCGGGAGGAGGACGGCATTTAGTGAGACGGGGAAATTAAACGCGAGACGCGCAGAGGACAAAGCTTTGACGGTTGAGCCAAATTACACAAATCTTCCTCTCGCCGCTCGAGCCATCTAGCCATGATTCACCCTGATGTGTTAGCTATTTACTTTGCGGCGGAAGCCGACCCAAAAACAAGGCACTCCTTTCTGTTTTCCGGACAAGTTATACATCATGATGTATAGTAATCACAGGATATAATAGTACAGTTGTTGTGATTAGAAACTTATTTTTTTTGTCTGATGTGTCTCTATCAGCCCTATCAGATGGGTTCAAGTCCCTCTTCATTATACCCCTTCAAAAGATGGGATGGGCTTTCCTGGAATTGTTCAATTGTATTTCACCACAGAGAAAATTGTGGTTGAGAGATTGATCAGTGGCAGCAGATATGAATTCATAAAAGACAAAAGGGATCCAGTGTCTGTCAATGTTTGGTCATAAGCCTTGTTTTTACAATAGATTCGGTCAAGTTTACATTCACATTTAAGCCATTACGTTTGGCTAACTCTTTGCTACTTGCTCACTAGTTTCCACACAGTCTCAATTTGCAAAGTTTGGGGACCAGTGAGGTGTGCTCCCGTGCATGTGGCCGGTTGTTGTGGCAATTAATATACTAGATTGCTCCAAACAGCTGCTCCAACATGTTTCCAGGTGCCCAGTGGGGACTGAAGGAGCACCCTGTTTGGGAATCAGATGAGAGAGAAAATGTTCTTTCGGAGTTTGGGTGAACTTATCCTTTAATGAGCCCAACG
>JACSYO010000511.1:87500-360000 GCA_016806645.1 Ophiodon elongatus | reverse complement strand
AGGCTGGAAAGTATGGATAAATAAATATGGACAAAAATATAAAAAAAATACTTTCACACAGGCACACAGGAAGGTAGGTGCATGAATAGAAAAGACGCCTGCTGTTTTTATACAGTCCCTGATGCTCCCTAGTGGCAAAACTCTGCACCAACACCCTTAAAGGGACAGTGCACTACAGGTAAGGCCTTTTTTGATTTTGGGGTGAACTGTCCCTTTAATAACAAGTGATGCTGTCCTCTCTCTCTCACTCTTTTAAAAAAAACAATAACTGGTAACGCTCATATGCGCACCCGTCACAGAGTGTGGCCCAGTGATGCTCTGGGGTCTGGGACAGGCTGTGTGACCACCGTCACCGCTAGATTCTTGGAAATCATCAGCTCTCTCATGAGAACGGGGCCCTCAGCAGCCAGACATGCTGTCTCTGTACACCGTCACTGCTGCGACCGTTGCATAACAACCCTCTCTGTGAACGTCATGGAGGAGAAACTAGCCTCCCATGCATAACTGTCATTTGTCCACAAATATGTGAGATAAGTTCTTTGGCAAAACTCCCTATATCGAATATGTCCTTTGCTCTGGTAAGACGCTTTATTTAGCCACGCTGAAGAGCGAAAGGGGATCTATGAGTAGAAACTGTCGTGTTGTAGTTATAGTGCCTTCCAAGTTTTCACCCCCCTTTGGACTTTTTCCCATTTTGTACTGTTACAAACTGGAATTTAAATAGACTTTTTCCCATTTTATCAACACAACATGCATAGTACTTTGAAAGTGCAAAATACATTTTATTGTGACACAACAAAATAATGAGAACAAAAAAGTTGACATTTGTTGGATGCATAAGTATTTGTTTATAACCTAACCCTGCTACATACTTCTCCACAACTTTATCCCTGACCTGTTTGGTGACCTCCTTGGTCTCCATGGTGCTGTTTGTTCAGTAATGCTCTCTAACAAACACAGAACAGGTGTATTTATACTGAGATTAAATTACAGACCGGTGGACCATATTTACTAATTATTTAACTTTCAAATGTGACTTGTGAAGGCAATTGCTCGCACCAGATCTATGTTAGGGGTTTCACAGTAAAGGGGGTGAATACATATGCACTCAACACTTCAGATTTTAATTTGTAAATAATTTTTAAATCCATTTAATATTTCCCCCCACTTCCAAATTATGGACTATTTTGTGTTGGTCCATTACATAAAATCCCAATGAAATACATATTAATCTGCGGTTATACCATGACAAAATGTAGAAAAGTCCAAGGGGGATGAATACTTATGCAAATGAACTGTATATGTGCTGTAGAGTCACATATTTATTACAAAATTAGGTTGTGAAGGTTTTAACTTTTGCGTATTTCAAATTTGTGAAGGGAAAGGCATTTTTGTAAAGATTATTCTACCCCAAATCTGTTCCATATTATCCATCCAATATCTGCGGGTGGATATGAACTGACAAGGCAGAATAAATCAAGTTTACCTTCATTTCTTTTTGTAATTTTCTTCCCACTTCTGCAACAGCAGGCAGCTTCAAGAATGTGATGGTTTGGCTCAAAACCAGGTTAACTCCCAAAACATTTTTATAAAGTAACGGAGGGCAGGGTTTTATTATTACTGTGTGTGAGTGTGAGTGTGTGTGTGTGTGTGTGTGTGTGTGTGTGTGTGTGTGTGTGTGTGTGTGTGTGAGAGAGTGTGAGTGTGAGAGAGAGAGAGAGAGAGAACTTCATTACCTGCAAGTAATCAAATGGACCCCAAAATGTGTTGAGCTGAAATGATGAGGGACTGTATGAAAATGACTTTTTGGGGGAGAAGGGGCCAGAAAAGAGGAAAGGTATTGAAATTTTTTCTTTTTCGCTGAAGGTAAGGGTTGTGTGCCTTTTTTTTCACACTAAAATTATATTTTGTTTCTGCTAGTAGATACCCCTTTAATGTTCTTTGGTGGCGCACATTAGAAGTTCCATTAAGATAATAAAGTTTATTCTGAGGATACAAAGTGAAGCGAGTTGTACTAACTCAACACACTTCTGCTGCGTTCACACCAAATGTTTCGCACGAGTAGATTACAATGCAAAGATGCGAGTAACGGGAATTTCCACCGCGCAACGCGAAAAATTTGCCTCATTCGCGCAAGTTAAAATGTTTCAACTGAAAAATTTGCCTATCAGAATTGAGATGCTCCGCCTGTCATCTCTGACGTCCTGCCGTTGTTGAATCAAACCGGCGACTGGTCAGCCTCAAGTAGCGCTGGAAGCAGCAGTCATCCAGACGCAGTTCCTGGAGAAGTCGGGGAAATTCATCGAGCTGTGTGCGGCTACGGATAATATTATGAACCCGAACACGAGGGCGTTTGATGTTCCGAAGTTTGTGGGACTTCCACAACATGTACAGAGCAGAAATAGTGGTTATTTCTTCCATGTTGGATGGCGGAAATTATAACTGTTTAAATGGAGATAAATGAAGCGAATGACGTGAATAACCACAAATAGTCTGGCGAGTAAACTCACGCGAGTAACGCAACGCGCAAATTTCCTTCACTTTTGGTGTGAACGCAGCATAATACTGACATTTTGGGGGGACAGTAAAGAGGAGAGCTCAAAGGAAACCTCACCTTTTGAAAATGTCACTTTGGTAAACTATGATGGACATTTTCTTTCTTTCTTTTTTTTTTTCTGACAGGTGAAAATATTTGTCAGTTTGATTGACATTGAAAGTGTGTTAGTTGTAGCCCTTTCATACAGTATATGGCTTTAATTTGACCTCACTGACAAGCTGCAAACATCTGCAAACATTTACCTGAAGTAAGCTACATGATGACAACTGTCTCTGACCGACCTGCGCACTCTGGCCCCATATTGGTCATTACGTTGTCAGATAAGCAATACGGGGGGAAGTTACAGTACCAGTGTAGGACTGTGGCACAAAGTTTGCATGTAGAACTGAGAGGGAGATAGATGAAAGAAGCGCTGCAGAGTCCATGGTACGTCGGTCTGATGAATTCCTTCTGCTCGTCGCGTCTGCTCACCTTCTGCTGCTTCTACTGCTGCTCTGTGTGTGTGTGTGTGAGTGTGTGTGTGTGTCGTCTGTGCATGCATGTGTTCAAGTGTGTGACATTTCTACATCTGTGAAAGTGAGTGATGAGTTGCGTTTTTGTGTAATTTATCAACCTTCCCTTGACGTGCAAAATCAATGACATGTGACCAAAAACAGCACTTCAAATCAGACAAATCTGCAGAGAGCCTTTTCACTCACTCATGCACTGACAGAGACTCCGGCTCGCATACCTTTTTTGTTTTGTGTTCAGCGTGAGGTTTTTGGTTTGAGTTTGGTTCAACATTTTTCCCTTGAAGTATCTCCATGGCTGAACTATATATACACACACACACACACACACACACACACACACACACACACAGACGTGCGCGCTCATAGCATGTTTTTCTTCCCAAATATCAGTGGAAAGGCTAAGCCCAATTGAAAGCTCTCCTCCCTGTGCTATCAATCTTGCATAAATATTCTAAAACTAAGGAGGAAGCCAGCAAGTCTCGCACATCAAGAACATGTGCAAGGTCTTTTAAAGTATTTCTGTCAGATGCAGTGCATTCAGCTGGGGTAAAAGAGACAGGAGTGAGACTTTATCTGGATAGTGTCTATATGCTATATGTTTGCATAATTAGGTCTGCCATGCAGGATTATTCTATGAGCACCAAAAGGTTAAGAAAAGGAGCAAGTACTGCCGGTCAAATATTTGAATGCTAAGTCAAACATCATGTTCAACCAACTGCTCATAATTGTTTTTGAATGTTGTTTGCTGGCACTTGTCTGCCGAACCCGCTGTGTAAATATGCTAAATGGTGGATTGTTGGGGTAGAAAAAAAAACATAAAAGAATGTTTGGATAAAGAGTGAGGGGCCAAACCAGGTCTTTTCACACCACAACCCCTCAGACTCCCAGCATCAGCCCTCCAATACTGCCATGTCCCAGATATGTGGGTTGGCCCTCTAAAGCTGGAGGGAGGGGAAAACAAACTGCTGTACTGGTATGTGGTCTGTTTGTGCCTATGTGGTGTCCAAATGTACTGCACGTGTGTCTGTCTGTAGGCTTTGTACCGAGAAGGACATACAGTCCCGATGTTCCATGCAGTTTAAAGAGAGAAGTCCACATTGTGTGTCTAGTGCAGAGAAGCTCGCTGCAAAGCCAAAATGATAAGTCTATCAAAAGTTTACAGTAGTTTTTATTGCTTAATGATGCGCGTTCTCTCATTAACCTTTTGGCATCAATCTGCTGCAGGTTTTCATCTCTGTTTTCTGGCTCCTCATAGCAATAAAAGTGAAATTAACTCTCTACAATAGACTACTGTCGCATTATATTAGTTCTGGCTGAACTGTGCAGAGTTTATCTACATTAAATTTGGAAGTCTAGATGGAAAGTTAAAAAGTGCCACGCTATTCCTCTGAAGCAATTGTCTGGCATTTTGGGAAATGCGCTTCATTCCTTGCTTGCCAAGTGTTAGATGAGAAGATTGATACCACTTTTATTACGTTTCTATGCTAATCTATAGCCAAGAGATGCTTATCTTAGCTTAGCATAAAGACTGGGAGCAGCTGGAAACAACTAGCTTGGCTCTATCCAATGCTAACAAAATCTGCCTCCAAGCACTGCTAAAGCTTCCAAATTAACATGTTATGTCTAGTTTATGTGATCCCTAAAAGAGCGAAGTAAATAAGCAAGACACAGTGGTATTTACCACTAGCTAGTAAGCAGTTCTTTTTAAACCCTTGGATGGAGCCTGGCTAGCTCTTTTTATTCCCAGAGCATGTAGCATGATTGGTAAAAGAAGCGGTTAGCTAAGCTTAGCATAGAGAGTAACTGTGCCCACCCCTCGTAAAAACCACAACCTGCTGGCTTTTGTACAGATTCAACAGGGTTAAACTAGATTAGAGGCTAACAGGCTGCTCGCGGTAGTGCATTTTATCGTAGGCTACATACATACATTGAGTGGTCTCAAGTAGTTCTCTGGTGTAAAGCAAACCAACACATTTGTGTTGAACCAGTCCTTTAATGCAGGTTGACTCAGTGAATCTTTTAAGTGTTATCTTAAACTCTGTGATAGATCACAACTGTTCTCACAGCTTACTAAATCACCATAAATCAACGCCGCCTGGGCCAATAAATTATTTTCTTTTCAAACTCAACATTTGTGGAGCAAAGGAGGCTCTAAATTGACCCTGAGCTGATTACACTTTGATTTATAGACTGTTGGGTAAGTAGCTCACTGCACCACATTTACTTTCTTTGCAACTTTTTATGACCGTTTCTCTTGGTGGCAGGGATCGAAGAGGACAATCAATCACATCAGTAGAGGGCGATGTCGGCATCATCAAGCAGATACATCAGTTTAACTCAGTTGGGAGTAGAAAAGGAGATGATTTAGGGAGGAATGTACTAAATGTGATTTCTTTCACTTAAGGCTGCTTACAGCACTGGGTTTGATTTAATTTCCAACCCCACTGAATGTTTTAAAACTATAATAGAAGAACCGAGGCAGAGGGGTTATTGGGAGGAGCGCAGATGGGAATTCAGAGGGAAGAGAAACGAGGGAAGAGGTCAAAAAAAGAAGAAAGAAACAGGCAGAAGAAGAAGAGGGAGTGAAGGCAAGGAGAGGAGATGAAGACACAAGTCGAGAAGGGGTGGTGAGAGATCACAGGACAGAAGGCTCCTTTGACAGCTAACATGACATGCGTGACACTGGTTTAGCCCGAAGGAACATTCCCAGGTCAGGAGTGTGTGTGTGTGTGTGTGTGTGTGTGTGTGTGTGTGTGTGTGTGTGTGTGTGTGTGTGTGTGTGTGTGTGTGTGTGTGTGTGTGTGTGTGTGTGTGTGTGTGTGTGTGTTTGAAGGGAAGAAGTTGGGAGAAAATAAAGAGATCACAGTAATGTTCTGTTTTAGCATTCACCATCACATGATGCTGCTTGCTGTCACACTTAAATCAAACACACACACACACACACACACATACAGTCAGGCCAGGATAACAAGCAAAGCTAGAACATTCACAGTCATAAGTGATTAAGGCCGTGTGTCTGAACAGATAGTTGCCTGAAAATGTATGCTTTTTTTTCTTTTTTGTTTTAAGTACACAAGTGCTTAGCTTGTTATTTATTATATTATTTTTTATTTATTTCAAAAAGAAACCCCTACCTCTTGTCATACCAGCTAAAGTAAAGAGTCAGATTAAGATAATAAGGAGCAAATACACTTGCGAAACGTATAGAAGCCTCGAGAACAGGCCCAATATTGAACAGTATAATACAATAGCAGAACGGTCACACAGCTGAAGATGCACAGCTTGAAAACATCAGTAGTTCAATAACTAGTGGGAAAATGACACAGAGTTGATACATTTAAAGGCACTTGTAGCGGCAATCTTCTCTCTGTCCGGTAATCCACATTACTACCAACTGTTACAGTCTTTGTATCGGCAATAAGCTCGACGCAAAATGAGTCTTCAGAGGCAGCAACTCCATTTTAAAAGTTTACTCAACAAAAAAATAAAGTTACAAGATTCATTCTGTGCTCAACGGTCAACCCTCAACTGAGGGCTATTTGCCATGACGAAGTCAGTAGCGTAACTAAAGGAGCATTTTTGTTTTACATTTTTCGCCACATCTTGAGTCTAATATGGCTCTTACAGCACTAATGTAACAAGCGATAAAGCATGCAAAATTCTCAATACAAACATATATGCGAGGAAATACTTCAAATATCAAACAAGCTCATTGGAGTCACTGTTTGATCTCTTCTGAGCTGCTGCAGTGGGTGGTAACACAGCGTCACACTCGAATGCAATGCGTAACTTATTGCGAGATTCGCGGCGTCAAAGTAACTACCAGACCGAGAGCCCGATGAGCTGTCTTTGCTAATCGACCCTTGACCCCCAATTCTATAAAACACTTGTGCTGAACTTTGCCCCTGCTCAGTTCTCGATATTTGGTATTTTGAACTGCCTCACACACATCTCACTCTTGTTATCCAAGAATACGGTGTTTGGAAGTTCACTGCTGCTTATTTCTTCTTGGACAGGGAGAGTACGCAGTGGTCCAGTATAAAAAAGAGTTTTAGGTAAGAGGGAGTGTCACCTCACTGATTTCCAAAAGCACGTCTGTTAAAAATTGATGGAGACTTCATATGATGCTGTGGATGGGACAAGAATAAGCATGTATCCTCATTCAGTCATCCACACTTCAATATATATATATTTTTTGTTGTTGTTGTTGTCATATCTACTCCTTTCTTACTCTACGCCACTCCTCAGGCCGTAGTGGACTTGTTGGTCAGGCGGGAGTTGCTCTGGTCGGAGGCTCGTTCTGTGACTTTCATCTTCATGCACGACTGCTTCTCATCCATCAACATCTCGGCTGGAAGGCACCAGCAGCACAGGCAGGACTAGAGGAGGGAGAAAGGTGGTGAGAGGGATTATGAAGTGTGGGCTGAGAGAAACGTGTCCGTTTGCATACGGCATTCACAGCTAAAAGGAAGGAGCGAGTGGTTCCTCCTTTTTCTTTTTGTTGTTGTTGTTATTGCCTTAAAGGAGCTGTATTGAACATTCTGAACACTATTATAGCAGCAAACAAATCGTATTCGCTTTCTTGCCGACAGTTAGATGTTTGTCTAAACCGGATAGCTTAGCTTAGCACAAGAAGTAGCACAGCGCATAACCATAATTGTTGTCTTTAGGTTTTTGTTTATATAGATTAAACCGATGAGATATACCATTTCAATTAGCGAGCTTTAGAGGTGCTGATAAGTGGATTTTGTTACCCTTCGGTCAGAGCCAGGCTAGCTGTTTCCTATCTTTATGCTAAGCTACGGTAACCGGCTGCTTAATATGAATCGTACGGAAATGAGAGTGGTAGCAATCCTCTCATTTAACTCTCGGCAAGAAAGCTAATAAGTGTGTTTCCCAAAATAAAAACAAAAACACTTTCTTTTAAGATATTTTCACTCTGCACGTGGCACACATACAACTAAGTTGCACCTCACCCTGAAGCAGTTCTTGAAGCGCTTGCTGACCACGTAGAGGGCGATCGGGTTGATGCAGGAGTTGACAGATGCCATGTTGATACCAATGTAGTCCAACACCAAAAAGAAACTAAAAACGGTTACAGAGACACATTAGTCTTCCACCTCTCCCTTCCTGCAGCGTGATTCATCATTCTTCTAAATCATCTACTCTGTGCTCTTATTTTGTGCACTGCGGAACATGACTTTTTTTCCATACCTGAGCAGTTCGCAGCGGTTCGGATCTTTCTCGTCGTAGATGGTGAGCTTCAGGATACGGCTGAGATGGAGAGGCAGCCAGCACAGAGCGAAGACCAGAACCAGGCAGAACACTGTCTTAGCCACCTCTCTCCGCTGAACACACACAAACACACATTAATCACTGTATAGTAACCGATTGTATGGAGAGATATTGTACATGGTGAAATGTGTACACAAAGAAGTCGTATACCATTGGAAAGTTTTTGCCTCAAGGGTTTTGTTTTCATAAATCAAAACAAATTAAGTCACACTTTGAATCGCCAAGTTGGGCTTGAGTGAAGTTTGCGCCAATAAGGCCCAACTGTAGTTTTTATAGCTTTAACTGGACACGCTTGTGAATGTGTGAATGCTCTTGTGTCAAGTTTTGAACATAAAAGATTCCCTTAAGTCAGTTTTATGTCTGCCCTGCCACTGATAAGAAAAATCTAATTTTAACTCTCAAATCTCTTTTAACCCCCAATGTGAGGACAGTCGGTAAGCACTAACAACATGGGCTAAATGACATTGTAAGCCGTCAGCGAACCTGCTTGAGGTGGTCACTGAGAGCAATCTGGACTCCATTCTTCTTCCTCAGCATCTCGCAGGTCATCAGGGTGTAGAAAATAGCGGTGCAGACCAACGGCAGGCAGAAATATGCACTGAACAGCCACCAGTCCTTCGCTGATTTATAAAACTTCACAGAGGGAATAAGGAGAACAGCGATGAGTTATGCACCAGCATGTACGACAGAGCTCACAGTTAAAGGGGAAACATTGCAGAAGTACATTCAAGGGATGTATCCCCAGTCTGACCTGGACCTGGAGAGAGACTTCAAGGGTGTGTCTCAAATTCACTTGTTCATTTTCATTTAAAAATCAATTCATCAAAGTACCTCAGTGGAATCAAAACGCTTCACAGTTGTTGTTTTAAAGCTGATGGGAGACAGGGGAACGCACACATTACACACATTACACGCACGCACGCACGCACGCACGCACGCAGGCAGGCGCTGCTGTGTTTCCTGTCAGCCAAAAGGAGCGATAACTCCTGTGATTTGCCGTTTTTTTTCTACTTGACGATGCCTCGACGTCTATAAACTCTGTGTGACCCTGATATAGTCAGGAAGCCTGTCGCAGTACGGTAAGCATGCACATATATTCGCGCACCTGTCGACGTGCGAGCCAACGTGCACATCTGTTTGTCCTTGTGTGTTTGTACGTGTCAGTACGTATTGTGCGTGCATGTGCAGGTTTGTCAACAAACACTATTTTACTTCACACTGAATTGTATGTGTGTGTGTGTGTGTGTGTGTGTGTGTGTGTGTGTGTGTGTGTCACAGCTCACCCTCATGAAGTCGGTTTTCTGCATGGGGTGCAACAAACAGATCCTCAAATGTTCTCCCTTGTAGTCCATGGTGATCATGTCGAACGCTATTGCCTCCGGCACAGCCAGGATGATGGACAATATCCAGATGAGCGCTATTTCGATAGCCATCCATTTTGGAACACCGATCCCTTTGATGCGGCTCCAGGAGGCCACGGCGCGATACCTGGACGATCCAACGTGTGCAGTCATTCAACCAACAAAGGATCATTGGTGAAAGGAATAGTTTTGGGAATTACACATACACATCTTCTTGCTGAGAAGATCCATACCACTCTCATGTCTGTATGTTAAATACTGCCGACAGCCAGTTAACTTAACTGAGCTAACATGCACCTTCAAAGCGCAACAAAACCACAACGTGCTATTTTAACACTTATTTTTTATTTTATTTTGGCACTGATTGAACAAATAACATATAATGTGTGAATTAATAGAACGTGTTAATTAGTGAAATTTAGAGGCGCTGTTTGGCAGATTTTGTTCGGGTCAGGTTAGCTGTTTGAAGTCGTTATGCTAAGCTAAGCTAACCGTGTCCCGGCTGTAGCGTCACATTTACCGTACAGACATGGTCTCAGCAAGAAAGAAAGATAATAAGCTATTCTTTTAATTATAGTATCACACATCCCTCTCTTATCTTAACTGACAGTACTGAATAGTATGTTCTAGCTTTTAAAATGTTTTTATGTAACACCATGCAGCTAACAGTAACATCTAAAGAATAGGAATATGAAAATAACTAGATTTTAATAAAAATATCAGATGTAAAGTCGTTATTCTAAGCTCACAATGTAGTTGACCATAACCAGATGAGCTTGAGAAGTGCAATAGAACAAGTGTAAATGTATTGATCAGCAAAGTGAAAAGCAGCCGGTAGCAAGGAGGTCAAAAGTCACTGCTCTGACAATGTTTCTGTAACCCTATGACTTACGTCACGTTAGAAAATGAAAATAGGCGGTCCATTGGTTAGCGACCGTGATTACCTGTCGATACTCAGAGCACACAGGCTCAGCACCGTGATCCCCACGGAGGCTTTTTGGACAAAAGGCACGATCTTGCACAGAGATACTCCGAAAGGCCAGTCCTCTGCCAGGAGCTGATGTGGGAGAGAGATGCAGCAAGAGTTGATGACAGAGTTAAACCATGAGGGGGAGTGAAGCAAATCGTCTGGCACCAGGTTGTTCTCCCCAGCCTCTGGGATCCAGTGTTGACCAGATATCCGTGAACCTGAACTTATCGGTTTCTGTGATTCAGAACTTTTTTTTTTCTTTCTCCGAGTCAGGTTAAATTCTTTGGGTCTTTTCTTGTAAACCTCAGGGCCCTGTTTGGCATCAAGGCACGGTAACCCAGACAGGTAATGTAGCTCTTGGTGAACAAAACTCTGCTAAACCTGTCCAGTATTAAAACTTTTCACGTCTGCTTTGTATGAGTGACTGGAATGTGAGTGAAGATCAACTGGAATCATATGTAGCCCTGTATCTCCCCATACCTCCCATGTCTCTCCTGTCTCTGGTATGCAACAGCAGCCTGTTGTTTTAACATGTCTACCCCCTAACCCAAATATACAGAAGCTTTGGTCCTCTCTCTCACACATACACACACACACACACACGCGCGCACGCACACGCACACGCACACACACACACAATGAGCCCAACAGATAATAACATGCCAGAGACATAAGGGGATACAGAGAGGCTCAGAATCCAGTAAAGTAATAACTTGGGAAAAGCCCCCTTTCAAGAGTGCGTATGTGTGAGTCTGCAGACATGTGTGTTAAGAAAGCGTGTGTGTGTGTGTGTGTGTGTGTGTGTGTAAAAGATTTAAAATCCAATTTTCAGCAAAATATTTGCATATGACCTCAAACAAGAGTGCAACAATAATTCATTGAAAATCTAAGGGAGTTTTGAATTGACAAACAAAAACACTGTTCCGGCCCAAAAGGATCCCTCTAACATGGTATTGCTCACCTTGTAAACGTTAATGGGAATGCCGATGATGATGTGTAGCAGGTCTCCGAGTGCCAGGCTGCCTATCAGGATGTTCGGCCCGTTACGCATGCACTTATTCTTATAGATGATTCTCAGCAGAGTGGAATTACCTATGATGCCCACAACAAACACCAGGCAGGACACCACCGTGTTGATGTACTTGAAGGTGTCTCTGATTTCCGTGGGCCCTGTGCACATTGGAGGTAGCCGGCGGCGGGGCATGGTGATGTTGGGCCTCACCAGACTCTGTAAGTCTCTCTCCGCGAGCCCAAGTCTCTGGGTAACAGCAAGAAGGTCCTGGGGCGCAGGCTTCTTTGACTCCAGCTGCCCACTGGCCAGAAGGACGTGACCCGCCAAGAGGAGTAACTCCAAGCACAGGAGATGAGCCTTCATCCTGCAGTTTAGTGTTTTTTATCCAACAAGGCCACAACTGATCCTCTTTGGGTGTGCCTGGAACACAATTTGCAAGAAATGTATTGCATTCAATCCTGTTCTGATTACTGGAATATTGTGCTTTATGAAAAAACATCCTCACTGTCTAGTAGGAACACTAGGCTCCAGGGTTTATTAAGTGACTTAAGCTCACTCAGCTGCCATCCCTAGCTATACAAACTCACCAAAACTCACAATTAATACGCAGACACACCCTGCAGAAACATGTTAGACATTTTTAATGGCGGGACTGCACAACAATCATTAGGGGAAGAGAGAGGGGTTCAGAAAAGGGGGAAGATATTATTTTTACTTTAGCTAAATATAGGGTAGGCGGCACTTTTTTGTGAGAGGCGGCATTTTTCCACAGTTCTGTCCGGTACATGATTAAAGACGTTATAACAGTTGAACATGTTATTTTGACATAATGAGGGGAGGGTATTACAGTTTAAAGTCAATAGGACTCCAAAGTAAACATCAATAACCCTGGAAAAAGCCTTGGTGTCTGTTGTTGTGAAGACCTCAATAATTTTCATACAGTCTCTAAATCAATCAATTATTGTTCTCCAGTCACAGCAGTTTAAACTCTTACCTAACTCCCAGCCCGAAGCAGAAATCCAATATTTGTGTCTCTTCAGATCAAACTTTCCGGGTAACTTTCAAACTCTCTGGACAGAGAAAAGTTCCCAGATTGGAGGGATGCTGTTCCTGAAGTGACACTCCAGTCATCTCCAACAGTCCTCTCAGTCACTGGTGTCAACGTGAAAAAGCTCCAGCTCTGTGCTCCAGAAGCTCCAGTCAGCTCTTCTGGTGGTTCACTTCTCCCCAGTACTGGCCGCTGAGTCTCAGTGTAGACAGTCTCAAGAGTCTGCTGAGTTTATCCCTGCCCTCCAACCCCTCCTCTTCTTATGGAGAGAGGAGGGGTTGGAGGAAGACCGAGGAAGACAGGCAGGATGTTTACAAGTCGGTGTTCATTAAACTGCCCTTGTTTTAATGGAGGAAATTGGGTAAAATCATAAATCAGTTCCTGAAGACGTTGTATATAGGTTATACTGTGCTGTTGGTACTGAATGGTGAGTTTATAGTGCCTTACTTTATTTTTATTTTGGCATCCATTAATTTTCCTACAGGGATTGGTCATGGCTATTTGATTTGTCATATTAAAGTGTTTCAGTTTAGCCCTATTGTTGTTAAGACAAACAATGAAACAAGACCAGCATTTGATAATGAGCCATTTCATTCAATCCGCATCCACATCAATCTTATCACTCGGGCCTTATCAGGCTGTTAATGTGCAGTCACATTGTAGTTAACTGCACCATGTTCGCCAAGCTGCTCCTCATTGTGATGAAAAATGTAGAAGACACATTAGTACTACTACAATCAAACTTTTTATCAGTCAAATCTCATGCTATTTGCTGTTACAGTCAATGTTATCAGCATTTATTTAACCTGTTTGAATGGGAGCCAAACAACCTTAACAATTTAGTTCTCAAAGTATTTCGGAATCAGTTTATATATCACCAGGAAAAAAAACACCCATTTAACAATTAAACAATTAAATTAGGCTGAGCAAGATACACATTTTCATTGACATTTTAAAAACAAAATATAAATTTTCCACTACTTTATCATACAAAGTTGTAGATGCACCTTGAAAACTTTAACAAAAGTCTAAATACAGCAGTGCTGAAGCTGACTGCCAACAGCACGCTAACATGCTGATGTTTAGCAGGTTAAGTGTTTCCTATGTTCGCCATCTTAGTTTAGCGTGTTAGCAAGCGTTTGCTAACTAAAACTAAAGATAAAGTACAGCTGAGGGTGATGAGATGTCTTGATCAGTTGTGCAGGTATGTTGGTCGAACTCCAAAGTGTTGCACAAGGTGACATTTTGACATGACGATTGGCGCTGAGGGGGACAAGAATATTCATACCAAACGGCATTACAATACATCCAGTAGCTGAAACATTTCACTAAAACACAAACACATTTCAAATGTATCCTGTCGCTACAGTTTAAAGTCAAGGCGCCAAAGTCGGTAGGATTCATCCTTTCGTTGTCTGTGCAAACATTCATGGCAATCAACCAATATTCCTTGAGATATTTCAGTCGGGACCAAAGCGGTGGATGGACTGACGTGGCCATCTCCAGAGCTCCTAGCATGGCTGAAACCATACAAAGGTATCTACTTATATTTTCTGAGGCGAGAAAACTTCAAAACCTTTAGTACTCAGAGCATGTCATAGTGGCTTAACCTCACATTTATAGACATTGGCAAATAAATCACTTTGGTATTTTGTTTTATTTTACAAAAAATGGGCAAGGATGGACACCTATCTTCTATTTCAAAGCAGAAGGGCCAACATCTCCAACTAAATCACAGAATTCATGAACTGATGTCAAATACAAGGAGTTCCATTGTTATGACCCGCCCCACTGCCGGGGGAACAATATGAGTGAACAATTAAAAAGGTGATGGGATCACACCACAACTTTGCGCGTGGTAACAAAAAGATCGACTTAAGAATCCCTTTAAGAATGACTCTAATCCGCAACAATGAGTTGCTGTTGATACTTTTAGAGCTTCAGAAGAACTTTTCTTCTTGAACAATGTGCCCTAAAGCATATAGTAACTCTTATAGCTATTATGAATCTCCTCTCCCTAGTGTTGCTCCACGTGCTTAGTTTTCTCTTTGCGGCTTTGCAAACAAGGATGAACGCGCTTGAAGAGATTTTTCTGTCACACTTTCTCTTCATCCACTCTCTGTATCGTAAAGCAATTTTCCGGTCACATAAATATCCAATGGTGTGAAATGCCTTTAACACGAGAGCAAGCGCAAACAGCCTTTCTGTCTCTTGTCTGCTTTATGATGTGTATACGGCTGTAACAAAATTATTGTAATCATTTTTATTGCTGCCCATTAATGACCAGGAAGTGTGTGTCTGGTGTTCAGCCACACCTGTATTGGCCCTCAGTCGATCGTCCATGTGAGGCTCAGATCTTCTGAGAAGAGTCTCGCTCAAAGGCTAGACGGCCATCAACACCATGTGTTTCTCTGTTGATAGATTACCATCTCGTCGGAGCCTTAAGAATTTATATTAGCTGGCCTGGGTGTTTTCCTACTGTTTGACTGCTGCATGTGTAGGCTTCTTCAACCAGAGAGTTCAAAGGGAAAACACATGTTTATCTTTGTTGAAGTCACACAGAATGTACTGTACAGAATTAGCCTAATTGTATCATGCAGCCTTTCATGTGATGTGGATCAGTAGCCAAATGTAACTGAGTACATTTACGAAGGTAATATATAATAATATGGTACCATTTATGGTACTTTATACTTGTGCTCCATTATAATGAGAGATATTATGCTTTTTACTCTACTACATTTAATTGACTGCTGCATTTACTACTTTACAAATTAAGATTTTGCATACACAGCATAAACCTACATACATAATGTATAAAATAATATGCATTTATAAAGTATAGTTATAGATTTATATCACGCAACAGGATATGAACTAGTTCAAATTATCACTACAGTATCAAAACACTACAGTACTTTCACATGTTGGGCCTTTGTTTGGATAAGGGATTAGGTTGGAATCCAGAATATTGAGATGTCCCAGAAAGCTGAGTGAAATCCTTTAATTGGAAACATTTGAGGTTGTACAGCCTCTTCCTTAAAGGGATATTTTGGTTGTTTTTGAAGTGAGGTTGTATGAGGTACTTATATATAGTCAGTGTATTAACGACAATGTTTGGAGAAGCAGGTGGATGTACCAACACAGGAGCAAAGCAATGTACTGCTGTGGATGGGCAAAACTTATCAGCCACATTTAAAAAAAATCTTTATCAGTTTAAGTGTACGCTATATTTAAAATATTTTTCGATGGGAAACTGAACTGAAAATGAAATCTATCTCTATATTCATATATTCTGTTTATTTTCAGTCTGGTGGCTTCATTTAAGTCATTGTTATAGTCACCGTGATGTGGACTGCCGTAAATACGGCATTTTGTCCGTCACCATCTTGGCTTTTTGCAACCAGAAGTAACACGAGTAATGTGGGATTTTATTTATTATATTTTGCAAGGAGCTTGCCCAACACTGCTTAGGACTATTTTAAGAGCTAAATTAGTCGATGTGACTCCACTAGTTTGCTTATTTGAAAGAAACTCTGACATCAATAGGCTAGCTGTCACTCGAAATTCATGTTTTACTATCTCCCATAATGGTAACAGACTTTTACCGCTCTCGTCTGTGACGGCTGTACAATTTAGAGCAAAGAGTGTCTTACTCGGTCTTCTCGTTTTCTATGTCTTTTTTGTTTGCTTTTTTACGAGAGCATTTCCCCTCCCCCCACCGATCTAAATAAGTTGGTTTCTTTAAAAGTAGTATATCATCTTCTAATTGACCAGATCCGACGAGGACAAAGAGTGGACTTGTTTTGAACAAGCCGGGATTCATTGGAATAAGTGTCAACAAAAGGGCATCTTACCTAACACACAATACACCCTCTGATCCCACTCGGTTCGAAGCAGGACATCCTCACTTTACAACTGAATTATGGCTGCTGGTGTGTTTTTATGTATACATTTTGTGTGATCTTGCCCCCAAGAGTCAAACTGGCCTGACTTTTGCCCTGCGGCATTGTTTTCTGGGTGGTGGGTTACCAGAGAGTAGCTAGCTGCCATTTTATTAGATCTATAAAGGAGGCATTCTATAAATGGGGGTATATTTCACGTAAAACAAAAAAATGATGTGCTTCAAGTAAGACTATTCCGTCAGTGTAATATACACTATTGCAAAGCTTAACGGTAACATTTTCATTGATATTTTAAAGGAAAGGATATTCTCTGATCCCAGTAGGGTCACGTCAACTGTGTTACTCATGAGTTGGCTCTATTCTGAGTAATTTAGTTGACAGGTAAAATAGTCGACAATTTGGCTATTTTTTTTTATCATTTCAGCCTAGCATGATAACAACATTTAATTTTCTTTATCAGGTTATCCTTAAATTTCAACATATATTAGACTTAGAATCATAAAATAATTGTAAACCATAACAACTTACCCAACATAGTTGACTGTCAAATAATACACTCTTTGACAATGTGTTATTACAGATGAAATAGTTAAAGAAATGAGAGGGCACTCATCAGAATTTACTCTAAATGGCCACCACTGAGAAAAGTAATTTGGGATAAACCAATTGTTAGTGCAAAGGGATTTTCTGTTTGTTACATGACTGAGATATTCATGTGGTTTGAATGTGAAATTCAATTTCCCAAATTTTATTTTTCGAAAGTATTTAAATAAATAGATAAACTTTGATGGTTTTGAATCATTATTCGATTCCAAGACCCACTCAATTGATAAATGGACATTGCAAAAACGGTCAATTTAGGAACATCATGAACATTTCAAGCCAAATGAAACATAGTGTGTACAAAATGTTTGTCTGATTTTATAATATGCTTTCCCTTAATCATTAAAATATGATATTTTTTGAAAAAAGTAGTTTATCAGCCATTAGCATGAAAAGTACCCCCTTAATTAGAGAATGACTCAAAAGAAGCATTTCATGGTTCATTCCTAACCCTATCAATGCTTTGTTCTTTCTACTTTCATTTCCACTTGATCCTTCTGACAAATGAAATGTGCATATCGTAGTTACACTAAGAAGCTTCTGTTTCTAACAAATACATATTCAATTATTTTAGAAAGAAATGAACCCCGGTTTCCCTCTGATCGTGGACTTTCTGGAAAAGCGAGAGTTCTGCACTTCATATGGACATCACTTCAGTTCATCTGCTGTTGACCGCAGTTGTTCAATCCAAAATGCTGGAAAGTCATACTGGCAAAAGAAAAGAAAAAGTACAGAGACTGTTTTCAGAGACTGGCCTGTCTTCAAATAGTAAAGAAAATCAAAGTAAATGTCTTCAAGGTGTTTATCATCTGCGTCAAGGGCAGAGCACATGCTTCCACCGCCTGCGATGCCGTCAGAGGTGAGGGATCTTGAACCCTCAGGGAGTAGCGGACCAGCAGCTTTCTGAGTGTTTTACTGTGATTATGAATTACCGGCGATGAGTACTTACTTCAACACTTTTAAGTCTTACTGAGAGGCATTCATGGTGTCGTTTTAGTGAGTTGCACTTAGTAGAGGTGTGTAAAGATGGGGGGGGGGGGGGGGCTTGAAAGAAAAGTTCAAATCCTGGATAGTTTCTCACCCACTGGTCGATCATGAAGTGAATGGATTGTCGGTTTCGAAGGGTGGCAGACATTCTTTTGGACCCAACCACCCCGCCCAGTTCTGCCTGTCGGGGAGGGTTCGGGGGGGAGTTGATTTCAGACGCTGTTCTACTGTCTGGAACATACACCTTTAGAACTGGGCGTCCATAGGAATGCTCGACCAATCTTTTAAGGGGGGGGGCAGTTTTCACCATGTGTACTGTTACTATGTCACAGGCACAGGTCGGAGCCCATCCCCTTCTCCTCTCAAATGTTTAAGAATTCAACTTTAACGGCTGGCAGACATATTGTAATTACAAGGCTCTGCCACAATGAAAGGCGCTGTTGCAGTCGTCATTACAGAACAGCCTTGTCACACAGGTAGGGGCCTGTTGTAAAAATGTGTCCCGTCTGTGTCCGGTACCCCTCTAACCCTCTCCAGGGTTTGACTCCCCTCCACCCTCCCCCCTCTGTCGAGAGACAAAAAAGAGACGTTGTGACCCCTCACATCAACGTTAGGCACCGATGAAATGACTAAACTGCCGCCCTCGGGCTAGCGCCTGCACCCTGGAGTGAGCGCTGCAATGGCTCTGTGTGTGTGCGAATGTCATTGTGCGTGTTTATTCCCCCCTTGGGCCATCTTCTTTTTCTCCCTTTGTGGTTGTCCTCCGGTGTTAATGGCCCCGTTTAAACTGAGCTCCTCTTGACATCGACACAATACTCTCTTTTATGTGTGTGCCTATCTAAAGGGCTTACACAATTTTTCAAAAGAGCAAATATGCATGAGTAACAGAACACACACAGCTAATGGGCAGAAAGCCTGCTGATTTTTTTTCAGAGGCAGAGAAGAAAAGTCTGAGATAAGTTTCTCTAAATAGTATGACTCGCGTGTCTGTGCTGTTGCTTGGATACATGTGTAGTTTTTTTACGGCGCCAAGATTGAAATACTCCACATATTGCACATACTGGTCGATGAGTACACTCACATGCAACGGTTGCCCAGAGGCAGGAAAACACACATGTTCAGACTCAGACCAAAGACAAAATGTTGACGATGATATGATGTTATCATCTTTCACACTCGTGTGTTTTGCATGCATGTGTATATGCTACTGTATGTGCTTTGAATAATAGATATAAAATGGCCACGTGACCTTGTAAACATAACCTGTCTGCCAGTGACTCAACCCGTTTGCATGTTTTTTTCCCCTCTCCCGCTATGGTTCTCCTCCTTCTTCCCCTGAACTCCTGCACTCCATCCCTGGGACTTGCCTCCCTTTTGCGTGTATTATTTATTCTTCACTCAAAGGAAAAGATTAATGTCTACTGTCTCTGTTTCTCTCCCCTCCTCCTCCCACTCACCGGAAAGTCGTGTTTTTTATTTGACATGTGGCCTCACACACACACACACACACACACACGCACACACGCACACACACACACACACACACGCACACACACACACACACACACACACACACACACACACACACACACACTCAATAGATCAATTAAAGACACACTTTCACCTTGGACGTAGGTCAGGATCTGCAACGAAGGCATGCTCCTCTTTGTGAAAGATATCAACATAGTCTCGTCCAGTGGGGGGGAAGAAAAGCAGTGGAACAGCAGTTTTGCTTCAGCATCGACGTCTTCTAGACATGAGATTTAAAGGATTCACTACGGGGGGAATGTGACTTTTCCTAATTCAATTTCTCCCTCCATCTCCTTCTCCGTCTCTTGTCCTTTTACAAAACCCTCACAGTGATTAAACCGGTTGAAAAATAATTATGAGGCCTACACTGTTCATCCCCCTGGCAGTGAAACTTAACGCATGATAGTCTTCACATGGTGTGAGCAGCAATAGAGCAGCTTAGTGCATGTAATATGACACAAAGGAGGCTCTCTCTCTCCCCCTCGGTCACTCTCTCTCTCTCTCTTGGTTTCTCACACAGACACCTACATGTGCAGAAAGAAAGAAACACAACACATGTGCTAGTTTTTTTTCCACACAAACGGCACATCTTTCTCTCTTCAAATATGGGGTTTTGAAGACGGTAAAAGGAAAACAACAATATGCATTTACATATGTGGGTATTTATTGCACTGTTCTCGTTTCAACTTCCAAGACTGAGACAAACCCAGATGGTAGGCCAAAGAGACTAACTAAATACAAACCGAATGTTAGTGCACTTTGTGCATTCCTTTTGAGGGACTTTAATACTCTCAATGGATGAAGTATCAATAACATCCTTCTGATACTGATTTGCTTGTGCAAAAGCAGCTGCATCTCAGTTGTTTCCTACCTTGTCAAGTGTGGTTCTCTTTTTCTGCATCTCTTTCTTTGGGATTGTTTTAATTTGAAGTGGAGAAATTAGTGCTGGAAATGTGCTTTTATCTTTGAAGATCTAATTGGATGTGTGTGTCCCACATAATTTTGATATGTTATGTGTAAATCAACGACAGAGTAACAGCTACAGCTGGGAAATATGGGAATGGGCTTGGTGTTCTGGACAGGCTGACTATGATTACAAGTGTAATATGTTTCAGCTGATATGGAAATAAACTGAGTTGTTTTGCCTTCACGGTCTAGAGTCTGTGCATGTCAATCCAAGACAAATACGTTTTCCTTGAGCATTTATATCTCAACAACTATTGGCTGACCTATCAGACCTTGATGACCCACTTTATCTTCATCTAGTGCAGCCAACAGGTCAAAGATTTCACTAATCCGGAGAAATATCTTAAAATCTAGTGGATGCACTGTGCAGTCTGTGCAGACATTCATGGTCTCCAGAGGATGAAACCCAATGACTTTGTCTATCTCCTAATTTTTCCTCTATTGCCACCATGACCACGACCTTTTGTGGATTCAAGTGAAATATCTCAATAACTGTAGGATGGAATGCCGTGGCATTTTGCATAACGTATACATTCTCAGGATGAAATGTGAACACGGTCAACATTATACCTGCCAAACTTCGGCATGTACACACTGGTGGTGGTGAGCATGTTAGAATGCCTGTGTTAGCATTCAGCTTAAAGCTCCGCTGTAACTGCTGCTAGCCTGGCGAGCACATCTAAAGCATTTACTTTGATCGAATTATTACATGCGCTTAGTGCTGCTCACGCTTTGCTGACTAGTTCTTCTTCTTCTTATAATTCCCAACTAATCTGTGCTGTGTCATTCTGATTGTACCGGGCCGGGAGGATCAGGAGACAAGACAAACACACTGTCAGTAAGTTAACACTGGAATGGGGTCTTTATACTAAGATCGGGGATGCATGTCTCCCATTACAGCTCTATTAACCTGTGTGTGTGTGTGTGTGTAAATTAGTACCTGGATGAGAATGGTAAAACCAAATATAGTGCGTACTATATACAAGTGCACTGCACATCTGCAGGACTACTGAGCGAATGAGAGACACAGCAGTGAGTATTCATCAATATTAGTTCACAGATGTGGGTGTATGTATATCTGTGTGTGCTGAATGCAATCCAGTATAGTAGGAGGGGAAAACAAACAAAATAAAGGATGACCTTTGTCTTACAGTAACATGCCCTAAAGGGCTTTTTCTCTTCACTCAATGAAGTTTCGTAACCTCTCGTTGTCTTTAGACATTAGCACTTTTGTTCATTTTTGTCAAGTCAGTTTTATAACCTACAGTTGTGGACATGCTCACACATGACATATAACGCAGGGTTCAGGCAAAAAAATTATAAATGTAGTTGTCTCTTTAGTTAAATTTATGTGTTCCTAATTTCATATATTTAATTTATAATTGTAACCCCTCTATAATAGTAATTAAAAGCTGCTGTAATCAATATTTTTATATGAAATAATGGATACATTTATGGCGAACCCACAAGTGTCTCAGAAGTTCCCCTCGGCTCTACAGAGCTCTTTAGCGTCTTTCAGCTCATTGTACTGTTTTTTTGGCCAGAAACTCAACAGTTTTGATTTAGTTCTCCCGGTGTCATCCGGGTTGTTTCCAGCAGCAAGCAGCTGTTTTCAGGAAACAAAAAGCTTGTACGCTAGCTACCCAGCACCAAACGGCCGGCAGACACAGTTAGTGCTTAGTGAACATAGTGGAGCGTTTACAGCTAAGGAGCCAGGTATTGAGTTGGTGGAGATCAAAAACAGAGCAAATGAAGGGGGGATTTTGGACTTACATTTTTCAGGTGGACGGGAACACAACTCCAAATGAATGCTAATCTTGCCTCAGGTCTGTCTGATGCTAAATGGACGAAAAGTTTGCAAACACATTCACTAAATCACTCTCCAAACCAAATTAAGCAATTTAAATTTAGAGGGCAAATTGAAAGTTCTTTTACGAAACCTGCCAAACACACACACACACACACACACACACACACACACACACAAACACACACAACATCACAAACACACACGTGTTAACCTAATAAAATAAATGGGTATTTGTTTGGCTCCAGAAGCCCACTTAAATGTCCACCTATCACACGCAACATGCATGTTGGATTAATCTTTGTGTGTGTTTGAAAGAGCAACGTTTTATAAAACACACTTGCCCTTCTGTAAGAGCAGATGTCAAATAAGATCAATAAGGACATATTTGTGTGACTGGGATTGGTGTTGCAACCTTCTTGGAAAACAGCTTCAATAAATTAATAAACATTTGTGTTTCTGTGTGTCTGAATGAACGGGTGTTTCTTTCACGAGCTGCGCTGTTCTGAAAAGCGATCCTTAATGCTCCCTATTGATCAAAACAAAATCTGATCTTTTCTTCTCCACTCACATTATCAGTAATGTTTTTTTAGTTTCACATGACTGCTGGTCTTTACGCAGAGATGTCGACATAACACGCAGTCTGAATGGAGTAAGTAGGTTATCTGGGGTGTGATCAGGAGACGGTTTGCAGAGATCCCATTTTGGCATGTTCTTTGAAATGTGAGTTTCCTGCCACACAGCCAGCGATTGTGTCAGACTGCACCTGTGGAGCGGAGTGTATGTCTTTTTCAGAGAGAGAGAGAGAGAGTTGTGACGGGCTTCTCACCTCTGATAGTCTGCAGCAACAATGGTACGATTGTTCCCTCAGCAGATTACTGCGTGATATGAAGCATCATGCCTTCACATGTGACTCTTATTTGGTTGAGATAGGAGAGGAGAAGAGTTATGCTGTGTCTATCTCTCTTTCTCCTTCAATGTGGACACTGTGTGTGTGCGTGTGCGTGTGCGTGTGTGTGTGTGTGTTATTGATCTGTGAACCCATACAGTGCCTGGCGTACTTGGCTAATTTGCCACGGTGTGGCTGAACTCGTGTTCAAACCTATGAAGTCACTCAGTGTGAAAATGGCTTCTTGACTGCAAGAAAATTGCGAAAGTGGCACAAATACAGCATGCTCCTAATTGTACCAGTCAGACTTAAATGCTTCTTGAGAACGTGCTTTCAACTCCTACATTATCTAAGTGTGCTCGAGAGGCAACTCGACTGGCTGGCAGGCAGGTGGCTACTCATCCACACAGAGGCGGTGAGTCCGCTCACTGTTTGTGAGTTTTATTTTTCTTTAAACTCTCAGATGACATGGAGCTCAGACAGGTTTAGAGAGAAATTCTTAAATACGTCAAATTCAGTGACGAATCTGACTCTCGCTGCAGATATCAAGGCTACCCGAGCAGATGATGTGGCAGCTTTGGTTGCTTCTGCAAACAGCAGCAAAGTTGGATCAGGAGACAAATTGACAAATTATGAGGAAAAGAAAACTAAAACCAAAGTGTTGTGATGTTTTCGGCCAACGAGATTCTCTACGTCGGTGGAAATCACATTGGTCCAAAATCTCTCTGGGTTGAGATCCGGCAACTGCGAAGGCAAAGGCATGCGAATGCGACCCCCCTGAATGGAAGTATCTGTATCTGTTATGTTTCTGCAATCATCTTCCTCTTTGACAATACAATCCCATCTCCATGACATCTGAGCAGCCTTTAAAGAGGACCATGGGATACAGTTAAAAGCTCTGGAAAAAGCTTATATGTGGCCCTTGTGTTGTTTGTCAAACTGCTATCTCCAAGGTCAAGATTTAACTTTGGTGTTTAAGGCGGTGCTCCAAGAGACAGATTGAAAGCAGAATGTCATAATTGAAGAAGCAGAGGTGGAGATAAACGGACTATCAGTGCCTTGTTTGAGTCAAACTCGTTAGACTGGGTAAACCCCCATGTCTTGTAACACGGACTTTGGCCTAATCCCAATACAACCTCTCCTACCTGCTTACACTCCGCCTGCAAGTTTGCGTGGAGGGTCCGCCATTTTAAGTGACATCCCAAAGCAGTTTGGGGGGAGTGGGGTCGGAGTAGGTCATAAAATATCCATGCCTCCTTAACCAGCTGATGTGTTTATTTGATTGTAAAGCGTTGTATAACCATACACAACATATTTATAATACTATACCCCTATCAGTCCCGTTACAGAATTATCAACTGCCGTACCGCCAGACTTCAGAGCAGCTTCTTTCCTCAGGTTGTGAGACCCCTAAATTCATCTTCCACTCTGCACCATATAATCTGTGTGTGTGTGTGTGTGTGTGTGTGTGTGTGTGTGTGTGTGTGTGTGTGTGTGTGTGTGTGTGTGTGTGTGTGTGTGTGTGTGTGTGTGTGTGTTTGTTTGTTATGTAGCTAAATGGGACTGCAAACTGCATATCATTAAATAACCCTGTAACCTTGCAATACTGACTTCACAGTACAATAACTTTCAACCGTGCAATACTCTAGTTCATTCTGGCATTAACGCTGCATTTATTTAAACTGTACATTTAAACTAATATTATAATTTATTCATACAATTTTTTCCATTATTATTTGCACTGTTATATTGTAGTAATATTGTAGTAAATACAATTTACATACTTGTTTCTCTTTTATGTATTTTTTCGAAAAATGTCTCCATGTTATATTTTTCTATTCTAGAATGGGAGCAGTAATATAGTCCAATTTCCCTTCTGAAATCAATAAGTATTTCTGATTCTGACATAATTATAATATCCTTGCTGGTGAGAGTGAAGTTTGTCCCAAAGCTTGCCGCTGTATTTATACACTAAACCTTAAAGAAGGGTGCTTCATTCCGCTGTGAGTGGGACTACAAAAGAAGTTCACTCTGTCAGGGAGTGGGAGGGTGTAGGGGTTGGATTGGAATTGGGCCACTGTGGTACATTTGTTTCACCCTGATGATATTTTCTCAGACTTGACAAAGCTCCTTGAGCAGTTTTCAAACGTTCTCATAGCCTGAGTTGTACTCCTCAGGTAAACTGGTAAACATTGGTGGACTTCCCCTTTCCCTCTCATGTCATCTTGCATAATAACGTATCAACATATAAGCCAAACACACCATCTTGATAAAGAAACACATTTGCGTTTCACTGTAGATTCTGCTCGAGAGTCAGAATCCGGTTTTATTTTGAGTGACTGTGAGTAAATATTGCACTGGCTATGCTGGCATCACAAAAAGAAAAGAAAAAAAGAACACTCTTTCCAGTGTTACCTAGTTCTTAGACTGCTCAAGTCAAAAAAATTGTCTGGGCCAATAACCCGTTGTCTCGCAGCCCATTTGTCTTGAGTCCTTGGCACAGCGGTTGACAACCACTGTCTAAGAGGCTTCATATGGATGCTAATTGGAGCGCAGCAGAGAATCGGGGCATGTGTTGCATCCTCGCCTCTCTCCCACTGATCCCTTCTCCTCTCGTCATCATCTATTCTCTTTCTTCAGGCACTCGACCCCAGCTTCCAGTTCCAGTAAAGTTTTCCCCACATCTCCCCGTTGATGTCCATCTAACATCTCATTCCATTGGTTCCATCCTCACTCTCCACCTCAGTCTTTCACCCCTCTCGCACTGTATCCGCCAGCCCTCTCCATCTTTAAATAATCCTAAAAAAAATTCGGGGTGAAATCGGGTGAGCGAAAGATAAATAAAAGTGGAGAACAGCAGCTCCGGTGTCAGTGAGCAATCCCACTAACGCCACCAACACACATCAGAGGCCCCCGTCGTGCACATGTGTTTGTGTGGATAGTGCATGCTGTGCCTGAGGGCAGGAAATTTAAAATCAGCCGTCCAAGGGAAATGATTCCGCTGAATATTTGAATATTTATTCCTTATCAGAAGCCGGGATATTAATGAGGGATGCTGTGACTGAGCGGGTTATGGGAAAAGAGAGAGAGAGAGAGTCTGGCCGTTGGTGACAGGCAGATGGTGTGCTCACTCCTCGGTTTTGATGTCTTAGCAGAAAGCTCATGAGCTCTGCCTAGTGTTTATCCTCTGGAATTACATAAGACTGAACACGTTAACAAGGAAGTGGCGATGTTATGATGGCAGTATTCCCTGCTCATCTGCTCATCGTCTCTTTTTTTTCTTTTTCTAACTTTCTAATTTTTGGGATACAGTCTCCAGAAATAAGGAGGATAACCGGAGTATAAGAAAGGAAAACCTGCTGTACAATATCTTTTTAGTTTTTGAAAGAACTATGGAAATATTGCTGTGTTACTGAAAGAAATACACCGACGTTACCGCTAACCACCAGAGACACACTATGAATCCCCATAAGTGTAAAAGGACATGCTTATATGCTTATTCACAGAGTTAAATCCGAGGAGTGAGACCACTGTCATGTCTGATATCAGTTAAATATGAAGCTACGGTAGTAAAACCACAACTGGTCGTTTTTTAGTAAACAAGGAGGTGTAATGTGTAAATTAATGAGCTTTAAATGTGTTGGGTTGTGGATTTTTTTATAATCTTTGAACAGAGCCAGGTTAGCGGTTTCCTCCAGTTTCCAGTCTTTACGCTAAGCTAAGCTAAACTAAGCTAACCGTTGCCTAGCTGCAGCTTAACGGACAGACATGAGAGTGGTGTCAATCTTCTCATCCGACTCCAGTCATGATATTAACGTATACTATTTAAATAAATAAATAAGCATAAGCACCAAAAGGTTACTTAATAAACTATACAGATGTCACAGGAACATGAGAGTTCCTTCATGACTGACACAACTTAACTTTCCCTGATTCTTGGAGTCACAGAGTCAAAGAAGCCAATGCGTGGAACAAATCTCCCCTCCCTTTATCTCCTTTAACATTCACTCTGTTGGCCTGTTCCCGTCTTAATGGAACAATGTAGCCGCATTACCAGCGGCTCATCCTTGTGATCCTGTCTCCCTGGGGTCTCGGTCCCCTTTCCAATGGTGTGTAAATGTAGGTCGACTGCGCTGTGATTTGGCGGGGCTGTAGTTTGTTTGTGATGAGGAGTTTTACTCTTTCGTTTTAAAAGAACTTGCAGGCACCGTTCTCAAATTTGTGAAAGTGTGAAGATGCTACCGTGTAATGGGGACTCGTGAAGTGTGTTCTCATCCAACTGCTTTCATGCACATTTTCAGTTTGTAAACACTGGAAATTAGAAGGAAATATCATATTGTTTCTTTTTTGCTTGGTTGAGGTGGAAAAGCTGGTGCATCAATAAAAAACAAAATGTGACAAAGTGCAATGGAAACATACATGAGGCTCACTGTCACTGAAGAGGCAAACGGAAAGACAAGAGACAATAGCGGGAGATCGGTGTGGAGCGATATGGGAGACGTGGATGGAAATGCATTTTATTTTGCTGATGACATTCTGTTCAAATTTTGTGTTCCATTTGGATGTACATTTAACATTTGTGTCTCTGTAGTTTCTCAACAGGGACAGGAATAATTTGACCTAGATGTCTGAGTGTGAGCTCGATGAGGAGATTGATGCCACTCTCTCTCTCTGTATGCTAAGCTACGGCTGGTGGATGGCTAGCTTAGCTTAGCATTAAGACTGGAAACACGGGGACACAGCAAGCCTGGTTCCCGTCAATAACTAGAAATAACAACCTACCAGAACCCTTTAGAGATCACTAATTAACATGATAGATATAGATATATCTATATACATGTGTTTTGTTAATATAGGTCTCCCCATGCTTCATGTTTGTCTATCATCTTCTAGCTATACAGTATTCCTTAACATTCCTGTAGGGACTTACTGTGATATTTGTCTCTTTCTAAGATCTACTACAGAATTACATCAGATGTTTTTCAGGGAAAAGAGTTCCAAAAGCATCATTTGACATTTTTGCAGGATCTATTGCCCCCTCCTCCCCTCCTTGTTTCAAATCCTCACTTTGTCAGCGTGTTGTTCACCGACCAGAACGTAGCCGTACAATTTATCACAATGTTCTCTACAGGCACAATTTCAAATTGCAGAAGGCTGCACTTTTTTTCTCCGGGAGAACGACGTTTCCGACAGCTTCCTAAGCAAGGTATTTTGATGTTATGCAGAATCTGTGGCCTTTAAACAATGTATTTTCCCAAGGGGAAATCATTCAAACCAAGCACTCGGGCTGCACATCTTTCAAAAGCTGAGAAAGAAAGAAAAAACGGTTCTGTTGTACTCCAGCCCGTATCTCAACTGCAATATTGAGCAAAAAGAAACGGCAATAGGCCTGTGATTTCTTTTGTTTCTTTGTCAGCACTGTGCGGCCCAGAAGCAACACGCTCCGTGTTCCAAATGGATCAACAGACTACGATAGATTTGTCTCGTCTCCACTTCCATGCACTTGTCCATTCACCCGTCCATTTATTCACCCGTGTGTTACAGCGAGCAGCGTTCTCATCTGAGAAGAGCGAAACAAGAGGGAGAAGAAAAAAGGGCAGTGTGTTTGGAGTAGAGCTGAGCCTTATTCCTCCGACACACAAAAGCTCACTCTGATCCCTGGAACACAATGGAGCCAACCCCCTCCTTCTGCACCCTTGGGCCAGGCAGCAAATAATACCCATAATGCAGCATGTCTGTTACTGCCGGAATCCCCCGTGGCCATACTTGCCTAGCTTGTAGAGGACTGGGCCAGAGACCTGATGCCAGGCAGCAGCCTATAATGCCAATTTATAGATGCCATATCCTGGCACACGCCACCCATTATTCTTATTCGCTCACTCAGCTCGCCTTGTGGACAGTAAGAGGCGTTTTTGTGCCTTGAATTGGCAAAGCCGGTCTGTGCCCTTCAGGTCTGTAGTGAATTTACTGTACACAAGTGTTTAGACCAGCATACAGGACCCCTGTCTCCTCCATCACGCTCCGCGGCCTTGTTTAGAGTTATTCAACGCAGCCATGCTTGTCACACCAATAATAACGTGGCAGTGCAGCTCATGGAGGCTTAGATGAGGCAGATACAACAATAACTGTTCTCACACAAGTAATAAGTCCCATGGTGATACTCCCTAAATAAAAGAACATGGCACACACAGAGAGACTGACGGTTCACTGCAACGTTTCCTGCTGCACTCCCCCGAGCTCCCGTCATCTCCTCAAAACAGCTCCGATGAAGGAAAACTGGGAATTTACCCGCAGAAATAAAACAATTACATCTTTGATTCCCCTGAATAATTCACAAGTCGTTGTTTACGGTATGGTGCATGAACATGTGTGTGCGTTAGGAAGACACTGGGCAATGCCTCGGAAACAACACGACTGTGCTAGATTTGTGGCCTCAAAGTTGAGGGGTTGGGAATTTAAGAAGACTGATGAACAGCTATTTTCTGGGGAGTCGAGTTGTGGCGGGCCAGTGTAAAGCTCCACAGCGCCACACTGTGGTGAAAACAAAGCAAAACACTGGCATACTGGTTTTTTTTTCCTGTTTTATTTCAAATATACAAGGGCAACAGCGGCCTTGACACCAAAAGTAAACTTACACATCGGCAGCTGACACACACGCGACAGCCAGCAACGCGTTCATCCTTTACGACAAAAGCTCACAGCGCGCTATATGAAAAAGGAAATGACCTGGAGTTAAATGTGGATCATGTGCAGTGGTTCAGGTGCTTTTAAGCAACAATGATGCCCTTTTGATACATTAACGGGTCTCAGTGGTCTGAACCTAATGCGGTGTGGGATATCGTATGAAGGCTTGCATAGCGGCAGCGTTTTATTTTACCGCATCACGTAAAATAATTACAAGAACCCGGGAGTCATCCCCCCAGATATATTTACTGTCTGCCCTCGCTGGCATGATGGACCATGGCGAGTGTGAGTGTGTGTGTGTGTGTGTGTGTGTGTGTGTCCAGTCTGAGCACCCACAAACAGGTCTTCAGGTTGTTTATGTGACCTGTTATTTATTACAGTACACCGTGATGTATTCTTGGCTCTGAAATCTGCCAGTACTCCTGGGAGACTCTTAAAATAATAAATAATTGCCGCGCAGCCAACTAAATATAGAAACATTAAAAATAAAAACACCACATTCTAATCCAAGTTTGTTGACTCGTGCACACAAACAGTTTTCTTTTCAAAAAGGGAATGATTGTCGGCCGCTAGCCGACATTCTCGGTCCTTATGCAGACTCGGGCTCAGGCAGCCTGTATCACAATCTAAAGGCACTTATAAGTGCACGTCTTCATACATGGGTCTGCATCAACCCCCTTCCTGTGGTTCCATCTAGGATCCATCACCCTCCAGCCGGTCCAGATTTTTGGTCCTCTCAGCTCGTCCCGGAGCGTGACCAAGTGCTCTTCTCTGTTTCGCCCGCCTCGTTCCGTCAGTCACACGTTGAGCTTCTTCAGCTGCTCGTATGTGAGGAAGAACTGGATACGGAGTGAAGGACCATAGGCGGGAAAAGTGAACATTGTTGTGCAGCGTGGGAGGCTCACTGAGGAATTTATTTTGGGCTCTTTCTGTACTTCAGCTCAAAGCCTCCCTTGTTACCTCAGACTGCTCGGCTGTAACGAGTCAATAATCTCATTACATTTTTCAGGCCTGGTTGGAGCCTGATGACGACCTGACAGAACTTCTCTCTCCCCTGTAGCTCTTTGGCCTTTCCAGACAGACTTAAATAGAGTTCACCCTCCACTCCCTCCCCACCCTTCTTTCTTCCTCTTACCCCTTATTGAGCCCCCCCCCCCTCCCTTCCCAGGTCCTCTCTAACCAGAGGCCACGGAGCACTGAGGCAGTAGTTTCACAAACTTACATAAGAGAGTTTAGCTAGCATTACGCTAAGCTTTACTCCACTGGAAGGCAATGGCTTGTGATGCCACACGTCACTGGATGCGTAACAGAATTTACAACTTTTTCCTCCCCGCTGATTTCTCCAGCTCAGAAAGATATTGCATCACAAAGGCTATATGTAAACAGAGCGGCGCGCTAATGAGACGGTTAAAGGATACGATGATGTTCCACGGTCCCAGGCGGAGCCAGTTGGGGAAGAAACCCTTGTATAGGGCCATGAAGCCCTCGGAGCGCCACGTCTGAAGAGAGAAACAAACACACTTTATCTAATTATCCTCTGATAATCGTTCTCAAGTCCTCTATGGGCATTTATTTTTCACTGGGATAAGGAAATCAGTTGTTTTAAGGTCTGCTCTCGATATTCAGCATTACCACATTATATTGAATGTTCTTTCAGAAATCTAATAAGATGGACGTCATTGGTGGCTTTAAATGTCAAACGTTTGTAATTCACATGTGAAAGTCATGAAGGCTTTAAGATGTAGGCGTGACAAGAGACCAATAAATAAATAAAAACTCTACGCAGCACAGGGGGAGATACCCTGACTTTTAGTCCCTAGTGTGGGCCGAGCTTCAAAACACTCGATCCTACATTTCCCAGAATGCAACCAATAGAATCTTTTTTTTTTAGTCTCAGCCTGCCTATTGCAAATCTTTTTCACGCATTATTTTCTCAGACTTTAAAAAGCTCCACCCTGCAGAGCACCAGAAGACATTAGACAACAGGCTGAACAGTCCGGCCCATAACAAGTCGACAGATTGGTATTTTTGTGGAATCAATGGAATTTTGTTGTCTGCAAACACAATCTGAACAGGAGCAGGTGTAAGGTGACTGACCCGCAGTATGCAGTCCAGTGTTCCCTGGTACAGAGCTACGCCTTTCTGGTTCATCATACGTGTCCGGACTACGTCCACTGGGTTGGAGGCCAACGCCCCTGCTAGACCGCACGCAAAGCTGGACCTGGGGCGGGGGGAAGACAAGACACGGGTTTAAAGGATTATCTGTGAATTCTTTCATTTTGTACCTTCAGTAAATATTTGGTGCTAAACAGTCATTGCTGTGATGTGTGTGTGTGTTCTGTTGCCAAAAATTAAACAAAAGTTATTTCCTGCGTGGCTGAGAATGTAACCTGATACACACAGAGTGTGTGCTTGAATTCACAGTCTAGTGGTTGAATGACTTGAAATATCTCAGCTGAGAAGGCCATCTAATGCCGATGGTTAACCCGTGAGGATTGAAAAGGTTCCTTCCACCCCAAGATGTTGAGATGTGTCTTGCCCTGACATGCAATGTTTTCACTGGGAGGAATTTGCTTGAGTGACAGGAGGAGGATCTCCATGTGACTCTGCAAACTTACACAAAGTGGGTGTACACGTTGTCCCCCATGTGACCCGACAGGATCAGATGCTTCTTGGTGATGTCGTAGACCGGTAGCTCGACCCCGACCACGATGGCCGCCCGCTGAGCCGTGAGAGAGACGCCCTGAAGCAGGAGGAAAGGAAAGGGAGTGTTATAGGCTTGAGGATTTGGGCATTAAAGAGCAGTGCCTGTGCTACCTGTAACCCACGGAAACTGAGGTCATTTAGCAATGCAAAGTAGGCATTTTTTTCAGGCGCTCCGCACCTTCCACAGTCCTCTTGTTCCCTCCTGCTGGTAAATATTGATGAAGTTGCCCATCATACTGCCCTGGATCACATTTCCCTGAGCCTGCATGCGGATCTGGAAAGAACAGACACACAGATGAAACTTGAGAGAATGAAAGTACTCACAATCAGTGCGAAATGCTGTGGGATCGCCAAGACAAGTACGGGTGGTGTATTTATCTGGCGGCCATTGGAAGGCAAAAGGCAAAAAAAAGGTTAGAGGCAGTTTTGGCAAGCACGATGTCCTGAAGTGTTCTCCCACTCCCCTCTCTCTCCTCAATTCCAGGAATCATTTATGAGGAATGGCTGCTGTTTGCAGATCAGCTTTGGTTAGTTTGTTTGTGTTTCTCTATGATGACTCGGGGGGGCGGGGGGGGGCGCAGAACACACTGCAATGAAAATGCAATGTTCCCAACCTACAGCCACTTCCAATTAGTCCGTTAAGCCCCAACAAACATGCTACGTAGAACGGAGGTAATTACATGCCGAGGGGAAGCCGGGCAAAAAAACATCATGAGTACAGATGAGCATGTGCACTCTCACACATACTCACCATAGTTATGCACCCATATCGCTTACAGAACACTATGTTAAGCCGTAGAGGCTTCCATCTATAAATAATCTACAAGTGGGGTCCTGATAGTGCTAAGAGGCCCTTCGCTCCACTTGTCGTGCTCCCAAAAGACCACACCTACAGCCTGCACGGGTTACGAGCTCACCTACAAAAGGAAATAGTGATCTCTGCTTTTCAAAAAAAACAATAAGTGAACTACAGTCCTACTCAGGGCTGCGCGAGTCGTTACAGCTGTATGCAAAAACAACAACTTGCTGTGGTTCCAAGGGACTGCCAGACCGGCTCTGCTGCTTCGAGAACCCCCGACGATTTGACAAAAATCAAGAAAATACGAAACAAGCTTCGTGTGTGTTCAAATAGCTACCTTCAGCACATCAGTGGGGTTGGCGATGGAGGACGAGATGACTCCAGAGAGAACACCACACATCACATTAGTCAGCAGTGTCTCATCTGAAAAAAAAGGAGATGAGTGGGAGGCTGTGAACAAGCAGCATTTGATACAATGCATCAGGTGGTCAGTGGCAGTTTGTCCTGACAGTGTTTTGTGTAGAAGCCCTCACTGTTAAACTTAGCCCGAAGAAATGAGGAGACATGTTTAACTAGGGTCACACACCCGTCTGACAATTCCAGAGGAATGTGCATGTGTTGATGGGGGCAGGTAACCGTAACCGTGTGTGTGCCGGTGTTAAAGGTTGACTGGTTTATTTTTGCGTATGCGAGGTAGATGTGTCGTAGCAGTGGCCTTTCAGGACCCATGTTGACTAACTAGGAAATAAACATTTCGATCACTTAGCCTCTCTGTCGCATTCTTTTCAGGGTTTCTTTTCAAAGACTATAAACGGATCAGTTTGATGTAAACTTCACTATCCGGTCGTGAGGCTGTGGTTGAGACGTAGAGGACACTTAGCGAGGACACTTAGCGAGGACACTTAGCGAGGACAAGAGTGAATGATAAAGTTGGTGGTAGGTTAATGCCTGTTCAAAACACTTCAATAAATCCTTTACGAAACGCTCTTGATGTCCGTCATATATTTGTATTATATATATATCGTTATTAATCTGATGCCTAGTCGATTTGACACCTGTCCGAGCATTCATACAGCCTGGAAGTGAAATATGCTCAAACACCGCGTAGAGATATAACGATATTCTACCCTGTGCAGCACACATTCATCCAGATTAAACACGACTGTTAACTGTCATGTTGTTACTATAAGGACAGACATGGAATACCTACACACAAGGGTTAGTGTCTCTTTTGAAACATTACGCTGGAGCATTCATTTAGGATTTCAACAGCATTATCACGAGAAGTTATCCGTCTTCATTACGAAAATATCACTTGTTGACTGGCGATATAAAAATAGAAGAACTTCAGTTCCTGTTGGAGTCGGACTGCTGATCGTGTCCGACCTCTAACCTTTAAGTGTCTTCTGAACTACCACTAAGCCACAGAGGGAAGACACTGTACTACGCATATAACATTCACATCACAAAATGCGTCACAATAATAAAATCTGAACTTGAGCTAATTAGATATGCAATATATATATAGTAACCTTGAAATATGGTAATATTTCTACAATATATTCCAAACGCAGTTAATGATGATTTTTGGTGATCTATTTACTAATGTGAATGTTGCACTGATAGTTCCCTGTATCCTTATGTTCCATCTAACTGATCCATTTAAAGTCTCTAAAAAGAAACCCTAAAGAGACTGTGACAGAGAGGCTAAGCGAGCGAAATGTTTATTTCATAGTTAGTCAACGTGGGTGCTGAAAGGCCACGCCTACCTTATCTACGACACATCTGCCTCGCGCAAGCGAAAGTAAACTAGTTAATTAAGAAACCAGTTAATCTGGAACACCGGAAAGAGAAACTGGGACTCACCCTCTGGTTTGTCAACCAGCAGCCGCTTCAGGCTCTGGTATGTGCCTATTTTTATGGTCCCGTAGGAGGCCTGTCGCAGGATAGCGGGAGCTATTCTGTAAAAGCCAAGTCAACTTTATTATTCATTCAGTTCCACGATATATTACTGGGCTTTAACGGACACAACAACTGTGGTTCCTGAGCCAGCGAAAGCCCTTTAAAAAAGGCCCAAAAAGTCTTGGCACACAAAGGAAAAGGAAAACAAAAACACAGAGGAGTATGTGGGGGGGCAAAAAGGTTGTTGGGGACATGGCTTTTACAAAAACAGGAAGTGCACCAAAATGAGGAAATGCATTTTGCACTTTGAAGAAATACTAGGCCCATTACACAAACACAGAGTAGGTGTGTGTAGTTGAAAGCAGGTTGATAAAAGGTATGGAGCCGAGCACCGTACTGACCCTGAGTACAGCGCGCGCAGCCCCTCCTCCCTCCCGATCCTCCCGATGGCGTGGAGCATGCCTCGGTACCGGATCTCTCGGTATCTGCTGTCGCCTACTTGGCCTTGAATCTGAAGACGCGTCTTGGCGAGGTCGATGGGGAAAGTCCCTGCAACACAAAGCATGGGGGTACCGTCTTATGAGAACGTAACTCACAACAGAGAGGTGAATAATTAACGTTATTCCCCGTAGCTCGGCCCCCCGCACCCGTCCTCCGCCTCTCTAATCATCACTCACCGCATTCTGCCGTCATGGAAGCGAGCCCGCCGAAAACAAAAGGCTTCCAGGTGGCGTCAGGCATTCTCTCCAACAGTGTACCGAATCACAGTGAAAAAGCACCCGGTGGACCGGTGAGCTCGGGGGGCTAATATGAAGGTCTGCAACTACTACAGGGTGCAGCTGCGCTTCAATCCCTGCCGGTGTTTGAGAAGTCCAGCCCCGCGTGGCCCCTCCCCCTCCTGCTGTCGGCGATAAATAAAGCTCCGCCCCCAACAGTTTCACTGTCCCCGCCCATCGCCTGTTGCTAAGCGACCGCACCTGACAGTAGAAAAGAGCCAAAATATCCCAACAACAAACTATTTATTTTGTTAGACTAAATGTTAGACACACAAGTAAAGAAAACATTTAAATGGAAGACAGTGAATACAGGGGGTTCTCCTAAATAAATAAATTACTTCTAACTATATATAAAATCCATTTGAAATCCATTTGTTCCTATCACTATATCAGAGATGCAATATACATTTATAATATTAGTAATCCTCTAATCCCTCTTAAAATCACATCTAATTTAATTGATGGAGATGCTTAACGGTAGATAATGTATTTGCATCTTTACTAGAAAGAGCGCTGTTCTTTAGTGTCTTATATATATGATATATTTGAAGTTCAATTCCAGCATATTTTAAGGAGGATAGAATAATTATACATTGCCACCTGTAACTTGAATAATTGTATTGTATTTTAAGTAACTCCATTGGTTTTGTAAATAAAGATAGAAAAAAACAACTGATAAATTATCATAGAGAAAAAAGTAACAAAATATAGTATTAGTATTGATTTTATGTAAAGATCTCAACATCCTCAACACAGATCATTAATGAGATGTTTAACTAACCCACCTGGACCATCCGGTCTGTTTATGTGGACCTTTTTATTTTTGCCATGTTTCATAAGAAATGACGTTGTTCCTCCTACAAATCTAAAATTAATTGGCTTTTCAAACTTAAGGACTGTAAAATAACTGGTGTCAACTGCTTCCACCGATGATGTCAACACAAAATCCTGCATGTAATCATCGCTAGGCTACAGAGGGTTAATGTGAAGTTCTATTTATAGTAAGTATGATATGACCTGAAAATGTGTTATTGTAATACGGCTATCTAAACCTTTGAATATATGAGCAGAATAGACTATTGTACTATTGTAAACGTTATTGTTCATCACCCTATACTGCTGCTTAGCTGCACACACAATACATAGCAGCACACTAACTTTAGCTGTACTGTCTCACAGAAAGGGTCCTGTCCTCTCTTATTTAATTATTTTTAAATTGAATTTACAGAAATCAATCCAATAGCTGAAACAAAGTCTGCACCCAATGAAAATGTACATTTTAGCCGTCTCAGTTTAGACCTCAGATTTAGAATTAGTCTACCTATCTGACCTCAAGACCCAACATGCACATGACACACACAGCAGACCAAGAACCAACAAGCTGTGTTTCATACATTTTGGTTGGCTGAAGTAGGGACAGAGTGAGAGCTCATGTTTCTTCTTTTTTTTTTAATAGCACTCTCTGTTTTTTATTAAACAGTTGTGATTTTACTAGCTCTTTAGAATCCAACTAGAAGTTTGGAGGAACACATGAAGACGAGTCTGCAAACATATATCATATAGGTCATACAGTACAAATGAACTCATAACCTTTTCAAGGACTGTGTGTGACACCGATCCTAGCAAGGAAATATAAAATTCCGCAAAGAGAGCAGAGGTCACAGGTCACAGAACATCTGGATGTGATTCAGTCTCTTTCAGGAGTGCTTTGTATTGTAGTTATCTGAGAGCTACTCATATCTGTTATTGGCAAAAGGGCAACTAGTAAATAATGATCAGTAGAGAATAAATTTAGTTGACAAATTAACTATAACAACAAAATAAGGGATGCAAATCCAAGTAAAAATGAATGAGCATAAGGCATTACTGACAGACAATTCTATTCATACAAGAGGCGTCCCCAATAATCCACGCACAGAGCAGGAATAGGAATATACACGTGTGTAGTCCTGCCTTTTGTTTATTTTCTAATAAATGTAATCCTCAAGAGCTTCAGTGTCCTTTTGGACCATCTTTGATTGGTGATTACATATGACACGTGACGCAAAAAGGGCCACGGATAAGTGTATATATGTGTCATAGACATATCATATTCTGCCTCGGTCATCTCCAGTGATGTCCACAATAGGCAAGAGAGCAAGAGGAGTGTGAGGCTGGATGTGGAGGCCACTGACCCCTGAACACATCTTGTCTCGGGCTGTAAATGTTCAACACAAGAAGGGGTCAGTATTTGAGATGAGACTGCCGGGGGGTCCACATGGACATCGAGCTGGAATATCCCAAACAACAACAGAGAGGCACGCAGACGTCGGTGTGCGTGTTCCACAAGCCTGCAGTGGTCGGTGTCATGTTGCCACATTCAATGCCGCGTGCTCGAGGAGGCAGAATTCGTTGGGTAACAACCTGGACTCAATGGAGGCCAGGAAGCTCTTTAACAGCTTTTGACAAGCACCTTCCACACTCCCCTCATACCACCACGACATTACACATTTTCATCCGTCACCACTATAACAAGGATTCTGCTTTTAGAAAGTCTTCTTTAAAAAACAACAATACTTTCTTCAAGGACTATATTCCCCCCAACAGTCAGTTGTAGACACTTTTCTCTTATTACCTCAGTCTGCCTAGTCGCCTCTTTACTTCATCATTTAATCAATATGTCATTGTGTCTTAATGGCAACGCTACGTGTCAACAGTCAATTATGTTGACACATACCAATATGCCTCTGTATCAGACATGTCAACGTGTCATTTTGCCAATATGTCACCGTGTGCTCGTGCAACTTGTTTATGTTTACATGGTGCTACAGCTTGTGATTAATGTCTTTGTGGGGGCTGGAACTGATTCACATAGTGTGTGTATGTGGAGAGGGTATGATGGGAAATTGTGATGTTACTACTGGGTGATTGTACATGGGCCACTACTTGTTTTTCTGTAATGTATTTCATCATAATGTTCTTATGTTGTTAATTACTCTGTCTTAATCTCAAGTTTCTTGTCTATGTCCATCTCCAAATAGCTGTTTTTCAAAATCTAATCTAATGAAATTATGTTATAACAGCATGTTTTCTAAAAGAGTGCCAAACAAAGTGCTTCACATAGAAATAACAACATCTATAACATATAAATGCCCCAAAAAACACAATATTAACACAGGAAATATGAATTAAAACGTGTGGTAAAATAATAACAAGCGCATGTACTTTGCATTAGCTGGTATAGAAACAATAATTGATACCTGAAACAAACATTGAGGTCAGCAGTAAATACTTCAAATGTTCATATTTACAAGAACAACACCTCCACTAACACGTGACCAAACATTTCATTCCCTGCTTGTCACGCCACCGCCACAACGCCACTCACAACAGAACAGGGCTCATTATTCGCTCGTCCTGTCACTGTAACCAGAGCAACTGCCATCCCGGACCATTTTGGTGTACGACACAGAATGAAAACAAGGAACACCACAAAATATTGAATACTTCTGCTGCTTACACTTTTGGATCCACAAACAAATGACCAATCACAAGGCAAATACCAAAGAAACAGACAAATAAACCACACAGGATAGACATAAGACCAATCAAAGTGTGTGATCACCAAAATGCCATACTAAAACATGTCATATAAAACTGAGAAAACAAAAAAATAAAGCCTTGGAATTCCAAAATAAGCGTCTACAGTTAAGTGGCTTTTAATCAGAGGAGACGTGCAGTTCTACCGCGTTCTGCTGTAGTTTCACCTCTCTGCCACCAGAGGTCAGAACAACACCACCGTGATATTCCTCCACGCTCCTATTCAGGCCCCTGTTATAGACGGCTCTGACCAGCAGTGAGTCTATTGTGATATTCACTTCAGCATCTAATATAGGCCAATCAATCCCTTCTTAATGAGCGGACACTATCTATGCAGCCAATTAGGAAACACAGATATGTTTGAATGACGATATGCATGTATAACAGATAGTGACCGCCGACATAGGGCTCGCTTGGAGGACTTCACGTTGTATGGATGACATGCTCGTCCGAGTGTAAGTGTGCTGCGCTTATCAAAGCAGATTTTCACAGGAGGAATGTGCCGCCTGTGTAAATACCTCAGCTTCGTCTTATCTGTTTTCCATCACGTTTTGTCCTTCGCGTCTCGGCTGCCGGGCAGCATTGAGTGTGTTCTCCTGACTGCAAGACATTCATCTGGAGCATATTTATTATGATCATATGCTGGTTGTATTGTTTGATTAATGGGTTGGCTATGGGTCAGTAATCACAGTATTGCCATCAGTACATTATTAACGACCAAGGAGACAAAGGAGTGTGTGTGAATGTTTGTGCACGTTTCTGTGTGTGTGGGTGTGTGTGTGTGTGTGTGTGTGTATGCGTGCGTGTGTGTGTGTCGTACGTGCACGGGGCGAACGCTACCCACAGCATCGACAAACGGAAATAGATGAATGGAAATATTGCAATTTTATCTGAAACCAATAAGCAGAGGGAAGTGTGGTGCGGCTGAAAATGGCCACGCGTAATGTGGTGATTTGTCAAAAAGGAGCCAGAGAACAGACCTGTGATAGAAGAGGAGGGGATATATCTGTGTTTGGAGGCGTATGAAATAAGGAAGGAGAATACAGTTGTGTCATTTAGGGTGTGAGAGTTGACACGGTGCTTTTGTTTGACCTGTGTGCATAGTCACTCTAGAGAGACGTACAGGCCTATAGGAACACATGCTCTACAGACACACTTGAATTGTAATTGAGGCGGAAGAAGCTGCGGTGCTTCCTAAAGTGAGGCCTTCATGAGAAAACCTGTGTTTCTGCTGCCAAAATCAGCTCTTTGTGTGTTCACAAATGCAACAACACAACCACACGGTCTGGTTTGTATAGCACTGATTTGTTTTATTTTTTTTAATCCTGTGGCACAAAGAGCATTGTGATGTTAATGTTTCAGCTGAACATGGAGCGCTTGTTTTGCGCTCACCGTGAGTGACGTGCGGGACCTTCGTACTAATGTCACTGAGCATCACTCCACTGGTGTTTTTTACCTCAGCAATTCTCTGTGCAGTAAATAAAGGTGTGTGTGTTACTGTAAGACATGACAGTGAGGTGACTGGTGGTCACGAGACGGTACAATATGTGACAGAGGATGCATGTGGATTAGAGAGTGTGCGATTACTTAACTCTCGTGCTGTAAACACCTTTACAGACAACACACACGGGCAAAATTGGAGCTGAATACCCAAAAGGAATTGTTTGACATTTTTGGAATTATGCTTAATCCCCCTTTGTTACCGAGAATTACTAAAGGCGGTATCAATCTTATCCTCTGACTTTCGACATGAAAATCAATAAGAGTAATTCCCAAAATTTCAACCATAGAGTGCTGCAGTGAATGTGCCATTTCCCCCCACTGCCGGTTCCCTTGTCTTGAAGTCATGAATGTTAAATGTCGTTTTGGTTAGATGCCTGAAATAAGGTCTGTGTTTAACACATAAGCTTACGAGATTTTGTTCCACGACATACAATACGTCAGTAAATACCCCTCTCGTGAGTGTAAGTGTCTTTAAAAAAAATAAATGTCGGTTGCTAACAAGCAACCTATCAGATAACCTATGAGATAAAATAAGGCGAGACTACAAATCCTCATCGCGCCGATGAGTCTGCCTTTACAGCCAACCGTGGTGTGGTTCGTTTATAGGAACTGTGTGTAGCATTTAGGGGGGATCTGTTCGTAGAAATTGAACGTTTTCACATTTTTTTGCACATGGGAGAAGGTTGCAACCGCACCGCTAGACGCCGCCAAATCCTACGCGCTGCACCTTTAAGCTCAGGAGAAAAGGGGGATGCATTGACAGTGTGACGCTAATGGTAGTCAAGGGGGCTGTTCAGACACAAGCTGCCTTTTCATGCTGAAGGGTTTAAACGCCCACACATGTCCTAGATAGAGTAAACCTCCATACTTTATTTCTTTTTGCTTCATCCTTTTTTGCTGCAGAGGAATAGGTTTAACTCTATTTTGTGAAATGAGAATGCCTTTTTTTTTTTCTTCTTCTTCTTTTTTTAAACGTAGCACTAAATTGCAACCATCATTATGTTTCCTTCAATTAAGATAATTATTTGCAGAGCATAATCAGTGTCAGGTGAAGGTACACTGATGAGCACTGCCTCACACACACACACTCGTTGTTTTGGGCCCTCTCTTTGTGGTGAAGTATTTTTACCCCATCCTCAGGGCAGCACTGAACTTAATGGGAAGCGAAGGCTTGTCCACTATGGTTAGTGTGTGTGTGTGTGTGTGTGTGTGTGTGTGTGTGCGTCTTCATGTGTGTGCGTCTTTGTGTGTGTGTGTGTGTGTGTGAGTGTGTGTCTGTCCTAGTTGTTTACCGTGCCCCCTCTCACTGTGCTCCTCAAACCCTCCAGCTCTGACAGCGTGGACTCATCGCTCCGGCGACGACAGCGACACACTGCTCTCTGATTGGCCTGACGTGAGCTGTGACCTGCCCGCTCCTCCAATCTGCATCCAGACTGGGTGTGAGAGGTGCGCGCCAGTTATACAGAACCCACACGTCACAGTTACGCAGAAATAACCGTTTTCTTTTTTTCCCCAGACCTATATTTTTACACTCCCATAAATCCATGCTTTGGATTTTGATTCTGACACCATATAAGGAATTCTCATGAGACGTCATCACAAAACCCCCAAAGGGTTTAGTGATACGCTTGTTAATCTTCCTCCCGCGAGAGCACTTGTGTAGATTAATATGTAAAGGATCTGCAGTAAGTGCGCACACACAGGTTTGAGTTTGTGGGTGTGATTACCCTGGTTTGAGCTTCCTGGTTGTCCACTAAGCCTCCTGCCTCCTCAAGGCCGCCTCTGCCCCGTCAGCAGGATTCCCCTATCAAGGCCTCCGAAGAGCTGAAGGTGGAAGGTTTCTCACTGACACAAGAGCTCTCTAATAAAAATGGTCAAATTGGAGAATTTGTTGAAAACACGGATAAGTGCTTAACTTTGCCAAGGCCCTCGATGTTGATCTTAACCTTCGGCTAGTGAGAACAGCCGACTTGCTGCACGTCAGCGTGCCACGAAGAAAGAGGAGGCTCATCCCAGTGAGGTCAGCAGTGTGAGCCTTGGGACAGGATAGGAAATGTATGGAAAAGACTAAAAGCTCTGCTGAGATGCACACGAGAAAAGGCACGTGGAAAACCTTGGAAAGTGAGGAAACGTGAGTAACAATATGCTGAGTTTACATTTTCTGGATAAAAAACACTAAATGTTAAGAAAACATAGAGACAAAGATGTACTATACATATTGGGGAACAATCTCTATAAAGTTCTAGAACTCTGAAAAAACTCTCACTGGGAAGGAACCAAAACTATCCCACCATTTCCTTCAGTTGAATTTTACTGATGGAGACTGACTTACAGAAGTATCAGTGGAAAACAGCCAATGACAGCGATACAAGCAGAACAAGCTGTAACTTGAGAAGGACGATCCCTAACGTTCTGGACAAAGCAACATTTAGGCTACATGTGATGAGTCTTTCACTCAGAGGCTTTATTCACATTCACCTGCTGAGTCTGTTCTCACCTTAAATCCTTAAGACGTGTTAGGAAAAGCATGGTTTTGTCTGGAGCCAATTACGCTCCAATAAAAACCTTTCAGGGGTCCAGCAGTTCAAAGATGAATGAACATATTTTTTCAACGCAGTAATATCCAATCAGACACGATTGATCATTCTTAGCAGAGTACGTCATAAATCATGTCTGGAGAAAATAATTGTTGAGTGTTTTTAAATGCAGTCCAAAAACTAATGAAAAAACAAATGACACCTTCTCCACATAGTTCCTCTCCAAAAAATAATAAAAAAAATAACATCCCATTAAAAACCTCTCAGGTGATGATCCCCTGCTATACATGCAGAAATATGATCCACTCAGGCCTTTGTAACAAATACTTTTTAAATTCACATTTTTATAGATTATTTTCTGTCCTTTCCATAAAAAGGCCAGATGGCTTTGAAAACAGATACGGATTATAATCGACCCTCAAAGAAAACTATTCATTTTTCTAGGACCCCGTGCACACCAAAGCCCAGAGGCACAAGAGACGTCTCTGCATCAACTCGCCTGTGCAAACAAACTGCAATAAATCTCACAAGAAGAATACAGGCTGATTAAACAATAAAACTACATACATTGAAATGTGGACATTTGTGCATAGGCAGTAAGATGCTGCGATGGCGAGGCGAAGGAGAGAGAATCTACGGCTTGAATACAGTTAAACACAGAGCCTTTTTTAGTGTGTTCTCACTGAAAGGTCAAAGCCATTCGAGTCTGCGACGAGCAAGAATAACATTTGGCTGTATTTTTCTATATACTGACATGATCCCCACCCTGTAGATGGAAAAAAGCCAAAACGGATTCAATGTGTGTGATAACCGATCGTTGATTAATGTGCGAAGGTGTGTCTGAGTCTTCAGATGTAGAACTTTGGCACATATGAAAGGCTCCATGCCAAAGACGATGATTGGGGACAGTTCAGAGTCATCTCGAGTGCAGGGGGCACATAACTCCTAGCGACACCCTGGGTACATTTATAATAATCTCTAACACTCCTCTACTCCGTTTAGGTCTGTATTTAGTGCTATTAAGCCAACGTATGTATCCTCTTCTCCAACACTCCTTCACTCTGCTCCCTAATAGCCTGGATTAACCGCTGCTTTAATAGACTCATCCATCTCCTCTGTTTATTCACCAGTTTCCCTCTCCTTCGGTTCCTCCCGCCATCTCTTTCTGCTCATGGGCAATTACACAAACAAATGCACTTTGTTTTCCCCCTCTGTCCGACTGGATGGCAAATGAATGGATTTAGCGGGCAATTGCATCTTTCGTTTGAGGTCAGTTGTTGTGTTATATTAGCGCTGAGAAAAGGTGAAGTCACAGTGTCACTCCTTCAATTTGCACAGTACATTAGCCATGGAGATTTATGCAAATTCCTGCCACAGAGTTTTTGCTTCTGATTGGCCAGAGCTTTACGCCCCCGCGAAACACACTCGGGGCTTAAATCCCAAATTTGCATAGCTTGACAGGAAGCGCACGGGGGTTGGGGGGTGGGGGGGTCTCTTTTATTCAGAGAGGAGCAGCCTTTTGTCAGCTGACGTTGCCGGGTTGGCGGTCGTCAAACATACGTAAGACACCCACGTATGATTCAGACAAAAACGTCTCAGAGGCAGTACGAGCTCTGAGTCCCTGCCATGGCTTCTGAAGGGCAAACCAAGGACAACCCCGGAGATTCCTGGGGATTTTTTTATGAAAATAATTTATGAAGTGTTAAATTCTATATGTTATGATTTGCCCTGAAGCCTTTTAAAATTTCTGTAAATTTTTATAAATTTTAAAAGGCCTTTAAAAAAAAAAGAAAATAACCCACTGCTTTGGGGGAGGAAACAAGGTTTTTTCTCAACTCTGTCACTGTAGATAACTGTAGCAATGTGTGTGTGTGTGTGTGTGTGTGTGTGTGTGTGTGTGTGTGTGTGTGTGTGTGTGTGTGTGTGTGTCTACATGCTGTTTATTGATTAGCTGCCATTTCCCTAAACCCTGTAAAGTACAGAGCAGCTGGGATCACAGACACACCCTCACACACACACACACACACACACACACACTGACACACTGGTGGGTTTTAAACAAAACGACATGTTTGACCTATAGTGTTACTGTAAGCGATGACAGGGACGCTTCAACTTTCCAACCGTCACACACCCACCGGTGCCCTCGTTCACCCCCTGCGCTCCGACCTCTCACTCCACATCCTCTGTGTTTTCCTTCTGCTTGATTCCCCGAGGGGAGGAAAACTCCTCTTATCAGTCGTAACCAGATGCAGCAATGTGTGTGTGTGTGTGTGAAGATAATCCCCTGCCTTATTGGTTCAGCACTAACCTGTTTTTTCTTTTGGAATAGCTGATGACTTGGGGTTTATTTTAGAAGGAGCTGCATTTCATTTAGCATTTCAAAGGTTGTGTCACTTAAATGGCACACCAGTAATTACAACGTGAAACATCCAAGAGTGGCATTTCAGAAAAATTCATTATAAACTGTTGTGTAACTCTTGGTCCACCAGTTTGTATTTGCGTCCGCTGACTCACTGTGCTTGACTAAGAGTGTTAGTGTCAGTTCAGCTTATTCTGTTTTCACCAGCCGGCTCCGCCAGAAAATCTGCTTTCCTCATCCATATTTGTGATGCCCTCTGTTGTATGAGGGTGTGTGTGTGTGTGTGTGTGCATGTGCGTGTGTGTGTTTGTGTGTGTGTGTGTGTGTGTGTGTTTCCATTCAGCAAAATCACAACAGTCTGCCTGTACGTGAAAATGAACACTCTTCACTTCATTATGGGATGATTTGCCATCACCAATCACCACCATCTTCAACCCCCATTGGCTGCAGATGCAGAACTGCTTTTTGATTCATTCCTCCATTCAGCGCCTCAGCCATGATCACATGACGCCAGTGTGTGTGTGCGTGTGTGTGTGTGTGTGTGTGTCTGTGTGCAGCTCTATTGCCAAAATTGAGAAAAATGAAAAAAAACTCTCCCCTCTGTAGTTGCCATAGTAACCAAGGATTTGCCGCATCTGGCAAATTATAGGGTTGCATCGAAGGGCGAGAGGGTGTGTGCGTACGTGAGAGTGTTAAAGCGTGCGTTGCTGCGAGTGTGTGTGTGTGTGTGTGTGATTGTAAGAGAGTGTGAACTTCTCCTGCATACAAAAGCCGATGTTCAGGTGAAAATGACAAGCAGAAATGAATGATCGATTGCGATTTCTGCAGCCAATCAATGTCAGATAAGGCATTCCTCACACACACAGACACAGACACAGACTCAGACACACACACACACACCAGACAAAGAGACACACCACCCGGATCATTAATGCCAGTTATTAGACTCTAAAACCCAGAGCGTGTTGAGCTGCCGTCCTCACAGAGGGCAGCTCGCTGTACTGATGTGGTCTGATTTTGTTGAGGACGAGCGAATGGAGACAGAAGAGAGAAGGAGGGAGATGTTGTCTCCAGTGACCTTGCAATAACGTCTCCATCACTGACGAAGGGCGTACAGGTATGAGGAGAAATAGAGAGAGCAGTGGGGTTCGGATGACACAATCCCCGTGTGGAGATACAGTGATTCTCCACCTCGCTCTTACATAAACCCTGTCAAAGAAGGTCAGGAGGAAACGATTGTTCCCTTCCAGTCATCTAAGCAGCATGCAGCATTAGGCGATGGACTCAATCATAATTACAATACGCCATCGTAGACACACTTGAGATGCATTTGACCTTCCCCATATTGTCGTTTTCTGTCCAATAAGCTGAACCAGCGTATACGATTTTTCTCTGTAAGAATCATTCGTGGATATTAAAAAATATGTTTTTAAATACTCCATTGCAAGTAAAAGTCTTGAATCCCAAATGTCACTTAAAGGCGCTACACAACCATAAACCAACCCTCACAGGTGTTTTCACTTACTGCCTAATTAGGCCTTGTCTCAGGACCGCGTGGGTGTGCACAGACACCTCCTGTCCCATACGTTAAGGTGAGACAACTTCCACCTTTATGTGGCACAAATGTCTTATCTGCTTCTACATTTGACCAGTTGTTTTTTCTTATTTCATTGTGGCGTTACATTTATACCATTCATCCATTTCTACTTTAATTTGCCATTCTTGGCCAATTATTCAATTGCACTGACATGTTTTAAACTGGATTTTCTCCCAAAGAGCACTTATAGCTTTGTTCTGAAGAGTGCTTTTTAAATAAATACAGTGACACGATTCTCTGCTTGGCTCTACCCAATGTAAACCTGAGCATAGATCTAATCAATAATTAACTGTAAACACCTGTGTGAGTGTGTGAGGCATTTAAACCAGAACTTAGCACCCATCCTGAACTCGTTGTGCAGAGTGGCACTTTTGACTATTAGATTATATTTTATTTTATCAATGTTTGAGCAGGTAATGGTATCTTATTGAAATTATTTATTGTTGTGGGATTGTTTGATCTATGACAGTTCATTGTGTTCAATTGTTCTTCAACTTATATGAACTCACTGTTGGGCGCTGGGGGCAGCACAACAGGCAACACTGAGGTATTATCACTTTACAACGTTTTTAGGGTGAACTTCCAGCAGTTACGGAGATGAATGTATTACCAATATTCATTCTCCTTTTAGCTCTATTTTAGTCTCCACCAACTCACCGAGCATGTTCAACAGTTAGTCACTAACTTTGTCTATTCAGTGCTAAGCAGGTAGTGTAGAGGGAGTTTATCAGAGCTTTTTTGTTGCTGAAAACAGCTGCCTGCTGTTGTTACCAATCACACTGATGAGAGCGGTGAGAGTGAACCAAGACATTACAGGTGCGGGCTGTAAATCCAAAACAATGAGCTGAAATATCGAGAAAAAAAAAAACTATTTGCAGAGCCGAAGGTAAATAAGATAAGATAAGATAAGATATCCTTTATTAGTCCCGCAAAGGAAAATTTGCAGGATCACAGCAGCAAAGTTAAAGTGCACACAAGATACATAGTAAAAGAAACACAAGTATTATAAATAAGCAAATAAATCGCTGTGGATTTGTCACTACGGACACATTCATATCATATGGAGATATTGACAAATGCAGCTTTAAGCCATAATTTTCCACCAGTTACAGAAACACAATTAAATGCAAAGAGACATCAACAGCCACATCAACAGCCACAAAGAAACATCAATAGCCTCAACGTTTCACACTATCAGTGTGAAACGTTGAGGCTGCAGTTAGTGACAGTGTGGGCTCCATGGCTGCTCTGGCTGCTTGACGGAGTGGCAGCGGGTGGATGGGATTTGCGAAGGCTAAATGGATGCCGACGTGAGTGGTGTACCTGCAAACCTTCAACAGCAGGTTTGCGTGATATAAGCAACACAGCAAGCAACGTTTTTGGTGGGGATGAACAGAAGATGAGCCCTGCCTAGTGGCTCCAAGCATTGCTGCATAAATCACAAGGGTAAATGGTCTGTGTTTAAGGTTTAAGCACTCCCCATTAGAGAGTCATGTATGGCTGTCACCATTGTGTTTATTGGGAACATTAAGCAATTTATAAAGAAAAACACATCTGTACTACAGTATGAGAGTGTCTACCCTATTCACCCCCCGAGGATGATGGGATTATCATTTTCTACCTTTAAACCAGATGGTGACATCTTTACTTTTACTGTATTTCAATTAACTGAGCAAAAAAAATAATTGGGAGCAGCCTTGGGAAGGAGGAGGAAGAGGAGGATGAGGAAGAAAAGGGGGAATGGGGAGATAAAGTAAAGGGAGATGTGAGATGGACAGTGGATAGAGGAAAGACGGAGGAAAACAGAGGAAGAAGAAAGTGAATGATGGATGGATGTGTGTTCGTGTGTCCGTGTGAGCGAGGAGAGAGGTATACAGAGAGGGAGAGGTGTGTGAGGGCACCATTAAAGCCTTGTACTATAAATCTCTGACAGTGTGTGTCTGTGTGTGTGAGTGGAGATAACCGAGGGATGTCTCTCTCCATTCTGGCTCAGTCAGAATGATGTATGCATCCCTTTCTTCCTCCCTGTGAAATATTACAGAGGGCCCCTGTGTGTGTGATCTCAGCCAGCGTGTGGCCAACATGTTTGGTAATTCTTCACCTCTTATCAGCGCTCACATGAGGTATTGTAGACGGGAGACTTGTGGCCGCCTGGGAAAAGAGGCGAAATGACCCAGAAACACAGTCGCTCGCACACATACAGATGGCCGGGAAACCAAACAAAAATGAGAGAAAGTTGGGGACAAGGGAGAAACAGGCAACAGCTGACAGTGACAGCTTTCTTGATCGAGGGCTACGAGCTTGACAGGTGTGATTGATGACATAATGGCGGGCACATTTCGTCGCTCTGCTCTTCATTTAGCTGACAGGGTTTTCTTTATGGCACCTTGTGTTATGGTATCATAATCATGCCAGCGCCGCTGGAGCGCCCAAGGAATAAATCTTTATAAACCCCCACCACCACCACCACCACCAGCACATGAGGTGCGGCTGAGCTGTTGCCGCTGCTCGGGCCTCTTTGTCACCTTCGCGCTGTTTCCAATGGCTGCCTTGACTGTCACTCAAATGACCTCATCATTCAACTACGTCATGGACAGAGAGAGTAGGAGTGAAAGACATGGAGGAGGAGGGAGAGAGAGAGAGAGAGAGGATGGAGAATGTGTTCCTCCTCAGGTGCCATCTCACCTGTAGCCAATGGGACTCATGGTGAGCGATGGTTTTTAATCTGAAGTATTGCTCTTTAAAGCTGCGCTTAACCATAATCATAAACAATGAGTGAAATAACTATGTGTGGTGTGGTTCCAGGTAATGCACCCATACTGAACCACCACCTGGTTCTGCAGGCTCTAGAGAGCCTTTTAGCTTCTTTTGGCTCATTGTTTTGGTTTTCTGGTTCTCATCAACCTTGTTTCCAGCAAACAGTTGTTGTTTTTTCAGTGAAAAGACTGACTGTCCATGGCCCGATTGCCCACCAACAAAGTAAGTTGCTGGTGATCAAAGTGGAGCATTTAGCAACCTATTGCTTAACTCTCAGGAGTTGGTGGAGACCATGTGGGACTTACATCCATCAGGTGGCCAGAACAGACTCAGAATGAATGCAGAGGTTGCTCCATATCTGCTGAATATGTAAATAGTAAACTGTTTGCCAACACGATAAAGAACTTTATAAGCTGATAATATGTCAGTGTTTTCATGTTTGCTCCACTGCCCACAAGTGGCCCAAAACAATCAATTCATGGACCTTTAAAATAATTAGCAACATCCTTATCTCTACATTCATTAGGGTTTAAAAATCAAATCTGCTTCATCAGGACTGGGTGTGGTTTAATCGATTGATAGTGGTGTCTCCCTGGCAACATAAACCAACAACCCAACAGATGTCAACAATTTCTGATCATGTGGCAACCTCCGGGTCTGAAAAGTGAAGGCAATGAGGAAGTGCCTTAAACTTCCATTCTTTCTAATAGCCATCAGGGGGCGACTGCTCTGGTTGCAGAAAGAAGTCAGATTGTATAGAAGTCTATGGGAAAATTACTTACTTGTAATAATAATTCTTACTTGGTTTATCACCTCAGTAAACATTGTAAACATGAGTTAATGTTCTCAAACGCTTGTTTCAAGTCTTCCTCAATACGGCATGATGTTCATTTAGTAAATTACGGTCCCATAGAGTAAAATAGGGTGTGGCTAAAAACAGCGTTAATCAAAACGTTATTAAATCTATTTCATTTTTGCTGACCTGCAGTGGTTTAACTTCTCCCCTTCTGTTTCAGCGATGTAGAAGTGTACTCCAGGAGCATGTCGGTACACTGTGACATCACTGGTGGGTGTGGTTACAGGTGCAACAGAGCACACAAAAACAGACATCTCTCATGTGAAGGAACAAGTATTCTTTTGCCGGATAGCAACTTTCAGTAAGAAGTTGGAAAAAAAATGTTTTCAGGGCCTTTAAGGGTGTACGTGAGAGAGACACACATAGGTAGAGTGGAGGAGAACACATTCTCACACTTCTATCTCAGAAATGTCCTTAAAGGTTCAAACCAGCCTTGTGGATCTCTGTTAGATGTGGTTTATGAAGCATTCACCCTCTTGTACCAATTCTACCCTTTCACTGCACCATCCTCAAACCAAACTTTGCGATTTTTAAAGGTCTCTCCCATTTAAAGATGGTGTGGATACATGTGTGTCTTTTTGTGGTTAATAGCTTTTTAATAGGATCCGTTTTAAGTCTAAATCGTTTAACTTCCCAGTACAGAGCATCTTGGCCTGGACATCGGACTGCCTCTTTTTTGTACAGCTGTCATTACAGATTAATGGATCTGTTACATAATCTGATCACTTTTTTTTTTTACATTTTAGAACATCTGGTAATCAGGTCCCCTCATGAAGTCAGCCTCTGTAGACTTTTTCATGGGAATATCTTCCTCTGTGGATGGACGGCCAGCAGAAATGACAGAGACAGAAAATGAGGCGAAGAGAAGGCTGGATATGGATACTGTGAAAAGTGGGAGGCAGATGGGTGGAGCGGAAGGAAGGGGTGTAACGCAAAACCCCCTGAAATGGGCGACTAGTGGAGAAGAGACAGAGATGGAGTGAGGACAGAAAATGAAGAAACACAGAGTTGATGAGTGAAGAAATGATGAATGGGCTGAAGGAGAGACAGATGGGCCGGCTCCATCAGTGAGCTGTGCGGCAGAGAAATGGAAAGAGTAAGTGAAAGAGTGCTTATGAAGTCAAAGTTGATGATGATGATGATGATGATTGTGATGATGACTGACACACACACACACACACACACACACACACACACACACACACACACACACACACACACATATATATAATAAAGTGCCTAGAGGCAGGAGTCGTCCTCTTAAATAGATGTCACATTAAAAGCAAAGCATGGGTAATAATGTAAATATTAGCAGAAAAAGCCCTTGGCTCATGTTACAAGGACACAAACAAGTGAGTGATTTCATAGAGCAAATACAATAAACTTTGCATATGCTTCAACTGTTGTGCACCAACACAATGTAAAACGAAGGAAGGTGATGACTATTTCCTGGACTTCTTATGGAGGAAATGAACTGATAAACATGAATCGAGCATTCAGGGTTTCTCTCTCAGACCTGGGGACCGTTCAGATGAGAGTCTGTAACTTCAGTTCTAGATAGATAATGTATCTTGCCTCAGAGATTTACAGTTTCTCCACTTTGTTGTATTAGGAATATTTTGAAACTGCGGTTTCATGGAAGTCTTGTAGTGTTTTTTTACTGTTGGGTAAGTGAGTCACATAAGAAGTTACATTATTTACCTGAATAGCATTTTATTCTTGAAAATATTTGTTGTTTCTTTATTTGTTGTTGTTGTTTCTCTGGTTTTGTTCATCGTGAGATGGTGCCATGTGTTAGATGGAATTTTGGATTGTCTGGTAATGAATTGTTTGTGTTTGTGTGTTCACCCCAGGAGGAATAAATCAGCTTCTGTTTTGATGAAGCTAATGAGGATCTTAATAACTGAAATGAAATGGGAAAATGAAAGAACGTCACAGCGGGGGAAGACACGTTGCAGGCCTCATCTGTAAATGACACTGAATCCACACAATATTCACACAGTTGTTGTGCTTCAGACACCGATTTCAAACCGTGGCATTCAGGAGCAGCTCATGATGCAGATGTCTTTCTTTCTTTTGATATGTGGCCCACTGTTATATCACACACTCTAATTAGCCTCACTTGGCCCTCGTACTGGAAAAGTGGAACTTTGTCCGATAAATAAGTCGATACTTGCAACACCTCTCTTGTCTCGTTATGCAGTCTGTTTGTGACGTCAGCACCTGGCTTTGGTAACCCCCCCCTCTCTCTGTCTGTTACACAAGATACACACACACACACACACACACACACACACACACACACACACACACACACACACACACAGCCATAATAGAGCAATTATCCTCTCCAGCTCCGATCTGCTCCTCTGATTGTAATTTGCATTTATTATTAGCCCTCAGCCTGCCAGAGGCTGCGAGGCGTGTGGATGGATCGTCACACACCACACCACACTGATAGACCTGCACAGATGCTTCATAAACACGTGGGCCCGAGGACACAGCAACATGAGCACCAACGTGCCACATGCACACACAGACTTATTACAGATGAGGTCCTTATGACGCCGTGACGTTGTTTCGTTTTTGTTAACGCTGATCCCTGTTAATGATGGGAACAGTGTGTTCAGTGGCGTTCCATCACAGAAATACACGACTCACATATTCTACATGGCGATGTCCTGCAGGACTGAGATGAGTCCTCCTGTCCCCTTTTTCCTGCTCTGGGTTCTCTTTTGCAGCCTCGGGGCTCATCATATGGAAATGTGTGAGAGGCAGAGTCTCTCAAGGAACATACAGTACATAGCACACTAATAGATGTGCATTCGGGTGCTCACTCACTCACATACACACACACACACACACACACACACACACACACACACACACACACACACACACACACACACACACAAGCTCATAAATGCACACAAAGAGAATGTGCAGAGGATCACTGAAGTGTGAAATGATTCTGTTATCATGTCGTCTGTGTGGAATATATTTTCCCATCAACCGTTCATGGCAGGTGTGCCTGATGGGCTGCTGGAGCTGTGCGTGTGCATTTTGTGGTTCTCTCCGTCTGTCTGTAGTTGGGCAGCAGGAGTTGAGGCGGCGGTTCTCCATTAAAAACAAGGTGACAAAGTCAAAGGAGCTTTTGCGGCTCACGTTCCACCAATTGGTGTTTGGCATATGCATCAATTAGCTAAATTGCTGTCAAGTCAGATCTGACGTGAGTGGTTGGGTCTGGAAACTCGGATGAAGGCAGACATTTTAATGAGCTAATTTATTCAATACATCTATTTTTGGATATTGGTGAACTCTAGACAGGCTCTTAAAAGCTGTGTTAAAAACAATTGTCTGCAGCTTCTTAATAAGATCACGAAGACAGGACTTTCTGTGAGCAGTTTTGGTTATTTCCCAAGACGTTTCTGTATTTTTGTCAGCTGCGACAGCATGTGGCTGGTATTGTTTTTTTTTTTATCTTGTGGGACTGTCATCATAAGCAAAATGTGGTCCTGGTATTTGCTACAGAAGCAGTTTTAAATACTTTGCCAGGTGTTTCAGCAAGGGTGCCAGAAATAGGATCAGGAAGCCATCTACAGCAGCTTCACATCCGAGGCCCGATTTGGCATCATGGCTGGTGTGATCCCATAAAACGACGGTCTGTAGTTAGTTTTGTCTGCACCCCTCTCACTGGTTTGAAGTGGGCGGGGATTCGTTGGGAAAATGGGACATCACGTACAGTATTTCCATGCACCAATCACAGTTTAGCAAAATTAATATAATCAAGATATGATCACATTTGTTATTTGGTTTATTTGCTCATGTCGCCAGCATAGTCAATCAGATCTGATCGAACCACACCGACACAGTCCTGATTAAGGAAAACTGATGAGTTTTAGACTGTTAAACTCTTAATAAATACCAGTAACTGTCCACCCAAAACTTTAACTGTAATTGTTTCATACTTAGTCAAGAATATTGAATGTTATAGATACATCCAATATATTGAAAACCAGGGTCTTTAATTAATAACACATAAAAACACAACTTTCTTCCTTTTCCCTCTTCAGTAGATTTCAGGTTGGAAAAGTCAACTCTCTCCATGGTGTCTGGTTTTCCATGGAGCTCCATGACATTTGCACTGATCGAAATATGGAAATCCAAGACTCCATATTTTAGTGGCTGCAGCATTCATAATATTTCTAGACTTTTACACATTTCCTCCAAATTCAGCCTAACGTAACTGGTGGTTACTGGTTTATTACTGGGATCTATACTACAATGTAACATTAAGTTCTGTGGGTTTAAACTGCACAGCATGAGTTGAGGCTCAGTCAGGTTTAGAGGGTTAAAATGAACCAAGACTCTGTTTATGCGTTAAATGGAGAAGAGATCTGGTTCTCTTCGCACACCGAAGGTGCTCATTTCTGCTCTCATGCATGAAAGGTGTCCTGTATATGTGTCCGACCTGTTTGAATTGTGCACCTGTTATGCTGCTAGAAATTAATGGGCCTTTATTTTGGCAGGAGAAAGCAGCAACAGATTTACATTAGCCACATTTCAGTTCAGTGCATGAGAGGGATCCCAAGGGAGAGCTCAGTCCGAGCAACTTCACTGCACTGCCTAATTGATGTGCGTGTGGTGTGTGACAGGGTGTGGGACGGGAAGAGGAAGGCATGCACATTCAGCAGTCCAAACTAACCTCAACTTTCTGTAAACTGTGCTTCAAAACTCCAAAATGAACAAGCCTGTCAGTCATGTGCTAATTTAGTCTCTGTGGGAAGTCTGAGTTTTCAGCCTGTCAGTCTGATAGTTTATATCTTCCTGAGATTAATAGACAACCGTGAAACAATAGAGCCAAGATCCGAGGAGACCTGGACCTATTAACCACACACACAATACCTCAGTCCTCACATTCTCATACACACACACACACACACGCGCACATGCACACGCACACACACACGCACACGCACACGCACACGCACACGCACGCACACACACACACACACACACACACACACACACACACACACACATTGACACACTGATTCAAGACAGAGGGCAGCTCTTTCGATGTATGCGCAGCTAATGTAGCAGTTACAGCTACTTATTGGATGAAATATGGCTGACATGGAGGGTGGACGGAAACAGCTACAGGCTATGTGTAAGAGGGGGCCAGGGAGAGAAGAAAAACTCTTAATTTCTCACTCAATTTCTGAGCTTGAATAGTGTGAATGTGACTTTTTGTGGATTCCAATGCATTTTATATGTGTCCGACCTGTTTGAATTGTTATGCTGCACAATCGCTGTTGCAATCTCTGTTGCAAACTAATGTTGGGTTATAAACAGCAGAGTTATGAATAGTAACATGTGATATGTCATAACATTTGAAGACAGTACATGATATCGGTAACGTCATATAATAGGCTAATTAACAACCCATACAAGGAACAGGAACTGCATTAACCACCTATTTAAAATTTTAAAAAAACAACGAGGTGCAGTACTTCATCATGGTTTCTACGTTCTCCCAAGGTCATGGCACACAATTAATCTGTACATGTCGTGAATATATTTAGAGTTGTAAAGTTTCCACCAGCACCTGAAGGCAACATCGAGTCGGAGTAGCTCCGTTACTATGGTAACGGTTGTCTACTTCGCTGCTTCGTTGCAACCACACTGACTATAACTCAGCTATTTAACCACAAAGAAACCTTATTCGACCGTGTTCGACATTACAGAAAAGTAACAGAATAGTTCCTTAAGTTGCCCTCGTTAATCTTCATCCATGAGCAGGTGAGCATGCGGTGCCGTTAGTTAACGTTAGTTACCTTTACCTACTCATTTAAGCTAGTTAGCACTGAGCTAACTAGCCTAGTAAGTGGACATCATGAGTGAAGACGTGACGTCATTCATTTATTGCAATATCACCAATGTTGCTTTGTTAGCAGCTTTCATAGTGAAATACAAAAAAAGTACACACACACACACACACACACACACACACACACAGACACACACATACAGTAGGCCACACTGAAGTTTCACATATCGATGGCCAAAGTGCAAAACCTCCTATCTGCAAAATGATCCAGGAAAAGTGTGAATAACCTCCTGTCTGCACTTTGTATATATTTTTTATTTTTTTGTATTTTGTATTATGTATTGGGTATCCTTAACAAATAGCATTCTGCAAGAAAACAACATGTTTTGTTTTGTATTCTCAAAAAAGAGCATTTTTCAGATAGGAGGTGTAATGGTAAAAAATATGTATCTATGGTGTCAACTTGAGGTCAAGGTGTATTCTGCTGAACTTGTATAATGGAGTGAAAAAACATTGTATGCCTGTAGCATGTTTGACTTGCGAAAGTAGCAAGGAACCAGATGTTTCCTGTCACAAACCAATTCTTCGAAAACTAGACGTATGTGTGATATAGGTAAAAGGTTACAGCCCTAGTGTCATAAACGTGCGGCACTGAAACCCAAAAATGTATAAGTACTCTGTATGTTGAATGATCATTTGAAGTACTTCTCCAGTGCACTGTGATACGTGACTGTTGAACGCCTTCCGCTTACAAGCTTAAATAAACTTAAGACAACTTTGATTCCGGTCAAGACTCTGTTCATTGATACACTTGATTTATTCCAACTCTTCTCTCGAGCTACATAGAAATCTCCCATTACAGTGGTTTTGCTCTTCGGCCATCAATATTAACCTTAAATCCATATGGAAATGTTATGATTTTAGAAATCCATGCTAATTAATTGACAAACAATAAGAAGGTCACATGATTTCACTGATGTGGTTTGATGTTCAGGTTGGAGTGTTTGGGGAAATCCTCCACGGGTCCACAGAAACAGGTAAACACTGAAGAAGAAAGTCAATCGTGTTCAATTTTATTACACTTTAGTTTTGTATTTACAAAGGCCAACACGTGTTTATTATGAATGACATTGTTGAAATGTAGTTAGTGTTGTTTCAGTGTCATACATGGTCCATGCTTAAGCATTGCTACTGTGAATATTAATATAGTTTTGATCACTCTTCCTGGACGTAGCTGGCGGTAGAAGATACCTCTGCTCGTGCTGAGACGTACAAACCCAATGGTAAATCTTGGTAATCCAGACTTCACATCAATCTATAAAACACCACATCCTGACTCATTTCCTTTTTAAAGGCTGACGTGAAAGACAGATTTTACCTGAGTTCCACCTTGTTGTTATGCTGCTCACCAGCCTTTCATGACAGGCGTACATTCTCATTGTGTTCCAGACAACATGGGGGAAAACCAAGTCACTGATAAACCTCGGTAAGAAAAGTCCCATCTCAGCAAATACACATTTCACATCATTTTCATCCAGTAGTTTTATTTGTTCATTTACTTTTTGCAACCAGCAGGAGTCTTCCAGCCCAGCTGCTTCATTCTGTAAAGGTAGGTATTCTGGGACAGACTACACCAGGACTGGATTGACAAAAACACGGTTTGTGTGTGTAATTGTGTGTAATTATTGTTATTTTTTTTCCATCCTTAAGGCTTCTTGCCATGAGACTCAAAAGTCTGGGTTTCCAAGTGGCGCCGTGCCGGATACAGACAGTATGTGGTGGCGAACCTCATGTCATCAGTATTATTATTAAGTGTTTACAGGGATTACAATTTCTCAATCGAAAATAAAAATAAAATTAATTCTGGTCAAAAGATTAGGATGCAATGCAACCCGTAGACATGTTAAAGGTGCTTAATTCGATATTCAGAGCATCACCACAGCAAAAAACTATAGAAGCCTTGCACCCACCCTGCGGCTCCCCCTCAGGTAAACACCGTTTGCTCTGTCATTACTTTTGCCGTTGTTCTGTTTGCTCCGGTAGAGCTGTTAGCGCTGTCAGCTGCAAGACACCGGCTCAGCCGCCGCCACGATGAGAGCTGTTGAGAGCTGTTGAGAGGCAACAGAAAGCCTCCCTAACTCCTATTTAGCACCTTTTAAAGAGTGCAACTCTTGCTTCATCATCAATGAAAAATGCCAGTGGCTCTTTATCATTGCAACTGCTGTTGATCGCTCTCCACAAGCATATGGATGTATGTGTTGGTGCATCCTTGTTAAATTTTGTCAAAAGTCATTCCTGGGAAATGCAATTAGTCACAGACACTGGTCACTAGGTGTGACAGAACTAAAACATATGCTGCGCACACCAAAAAGCAAACGTTGATATCTGTGTCATTTTCTCCTCATCATTTCTCCAGACTGTCACAGAAAGTTTAATTTCTAAACATTTACAGCTTGTTCTGTTCACACATGATTAACATTAAATACTACTATTGTCTATTGTGCCCCCAAAATAATATATAATATCCATGCAAGGGTTTCCTGGCTGAATTAAATGTCTTGTATGTCTGTGCTTCCACTGCAGAGTTCTCACCAAGGGAATCTGTCAAGAGAACACCAAGGTACTCTGAATTCACATCGTGGGTGATCAGACAAAAAATTAAATATTGCCAACGCACAGTTTTAAATCCTAAATGTGATTTCAGGGTTGGAGAACACACACAGTCGGCTGCAGCGCCTGATGACGAGCTGAAAATGAAAGACTCGAGAAACGTTGAGCCCGCAGACTCAAAACTAACAGGTAGGTTGTTGTAGAACTACATGCAAAGAAAAATAAAAGTAGCGAGATGGCGACAGTGTTAATGGTTGTCAGGAGGAACAACACATTCTCCTCCACCAGCTATGCCTCTCCCGACACGTGAGCCAAATGGGGAGGAAGAACGGACCGAGGAAGAACGGACCGAGGAAGAGGACGTTGAGGATGAAGACATCAGGGCACCAGTGGAGCTGATAATGGAGGTAAAGTAACTGATCACAATCAATGACTGCACGCTACATGCTATGCTGGGAGCATTGGCTAAACCAGCAGAAACGTTTATTGTTTCATTTCAGACGCCATGCAGGAATTAATTTAATCCCTGATTTTAGTCAAAGATGTATATTTTGCTTCACCTGGACATACTTAACGTTAGTTGGGAGAAAAAGTGAAACTCAAGTGAAAATGTGTGGTTTCAGTTCCTCGGAGCCGCGGTGGACCGAGACTACCAGCTGGCCAGCCAACTGTGTCAGATGAGTAAGTGTCCCGCATCCGTCAGCTGTGTGTCTGTCCATCAATAAATCAGCTTCCGGTGAAGTCAGCCATGGCTGCCTCTTCTCTCCTCGTTCCAGTTCTCATCTATGAACCAGACAATCCTGAGGCCTCTGAGTTTCTCCCGCTGATCCAGAGGAAGCTGTTGAAGGGTGAGAGGCCCCTCGGTTTTATACGCACTTCTTTTCTGCAGATTCCAAAACACGTCATGAGTTTATATCGTGCCTTTTCCATTAGAGCAAGAGGCAGAGCAGAGCACTGAGGAACAAGAAGAACAAGAAGAACAAGAAGATGATGATGATGATGATGATGATGATGATGATGATGATGATGATGATGATGCTGATGATGAGGACTCCGGGAGCGATGAGGAGTCATCTCAGAGCTCAAGCCGCTCCTCTTCGTCTTGCTCCTCCTCCTCACCCTCAGGTGATGATGATGATGAAGAAGAAAAGCAAGTAAACAGACACAAGCCGTGTCCTCCTTGTCACATTTCCCCCTGAAGATATTTTACCAAACCAACAGAGGCAGTGACAGACACGGTCACCAGATATTTCTGCTGACAGCATCTTGTTACTTGTTGAAAAATGTATTTATTTTAACCCACAAAGCTACTACGTTTGTCTTTGAGCTTTTTGAAGGTGTTGTGACAGTTCTATATTTTTATTGTATATATATATAAATCATTTGCATATAACCTATTGTTGACAAAGCTGAATGGAAACATAAATGTATAAAATTGGCAATATAAAAAATATAAAGCTAATCAATGACATTTTTTCCACTCCCTACAAAAACATACAGAAATCTCTCATGTGAAATAACCAAAGCTGCTCTGTGTATGTGCTTTCATGGCCTTTAGGACTGCAATATTCATCAGGAAGGACACGACAAAAGGATCAATTATCAATGACTAATCCAACTTCTGCAAATAATCAAAATTTTTGACATTATCTTTACGTGTTTGTTACCAGGCGTTGTTACCAGCCATCATACCGAGCACTCCGCAGTGACTCTCAGAAACAGCTTAAACCAGTTGTTCCCAGTGATTTTGGCCATGTGAGGCCTTAAAATTACATAATTTCTGCCCAATAATCACAAGGCATGACCTCTGTGTGAACCTTAGTCTTAACTAAGAGCAGTTCTTCCTTCTCAGACTTTCATTCATTTACAAGAAAAACTAAAATATTAGTCTCTCTGAGGCTGCATTAGCTTTGAGCTAACAGCTGATTTCAGCACGCTATCGTTCGAACATGCCGATGCTCAGCAGATGTACTGTTTATAGGCTCTTTGTTTAGCGTGTTAGCATGCTCACATTCGCTGATAAGCTCTTTAAAACAAAGGACAGCCGTGGCTGGCGGGAATGTCACTGGTTTGTCAGTTGTTTGGTCAAACCTCTCAGTAGTGGACAAACTGAAACTTTGACATGATGAAGTTCAAGGGATCACAACATTTCACCATGGATATTTGTCCCAAATTTCAATGGCGATCAATCTAATAGCGGTTGAGTTATTTCAGTCTGGACCAAAGTGGTGGGCCAACTGACCAAGTGCCATTGCCATCACTACGGCCGTGGCTAAACCTAAGCATCAGAGGATCCCATTGACTTAAAGGGACACACCCTGTACCATTGAAGCAGAATGAGAGTAGAACAGACATCGAACTGTTTGGTCGCTTGACTAGTTCAAAAGAAAGTAGCACCATAGAAGCAGAAAGATCTAGTCTGCTACAGCGGTCACAGTTTATTTTCAGTGGCAACGCTACACATAAAACTGCTATGTTGATTTGAATGGGAATGTCCTTTGCACTCTCACTCTATTTCTACGCCCTGGCCTTTGTTCTCCCCGTCGGTCTCATCACCGCACGAAGACGTAACAAATTAGCATTTTTGTAGAGATGAAGATAATTATTCCACTGGAGTGTTTGAATGTTCCTAAAAGCTCATCTTTAACAGGGCAGTGCGAAATAAGAATGTGTAACACCTCTCACTGGGTGGGGTACGGTATCAAATCTACTTTGAATGATTAGTCAAAACACTCGTGTCACCCAAGGCAAAGATGTTCTCCGCCCAGTCTGCAACTGAACGAGGTTTGACCCTAGACGTCTATGAGTGTGTTTCCATTTACCTCCTGTCAATTATTACATTAAGAAAACAGAGTGGAAATGCCAGAAAGTCCAAAATATGGAAATCGGAACGACACAAGTTTTGATGCTCACCTGAGGTTGACAGGTTGATTTATCAATAGAAATAAATTACAAAAATGGAAACGGATGTATGTGAAGCATGAGACATATATCCCACAATGATGAGGAGACTAACGTTTCTCAACTGGATATGAAAGAAAAATACATTCTTAATTTTCAATCACGTTTTCCGGTTTTTCACCAATTAAGTTCATGTTGCCCTTTAAATTACGCCCTCTTGTTGCGCTCATCTTCTTTTTGAATGGTTCTGCTCGGGAGAATTAGCCCCACCAGCTGTTTATCTCACAGAACCAACACCTAATATTTGCCCAAAGGAGAGAAACGCACATTCATTTGCATTTTCTTTTGCATATTTTCCAGAAATTCGGTTGGAATTATGTGACGGGGTGGCAGAGTAACGTTCAGAGCACAGATGGTCACAAATGAGGCGAATCTGATCAACCGGCAAAACAAGTTCAAGCTGGTCCTGTTGGTGCTGTACCTTTGTTGGGTCAAGGAACTCTTCAGATTATTAAAAAGTTTTATAAAACACAGCTTCAACCCAGGATGAAGTGAGATTTTGAAATCTTGACACTTTTAAATGAACACAAATGAAAGTATTTAAATGTAGATATGAACAGTGAGGCCAGTGAAGGGGTTTCTATGTGCACACTGGATCATCACTTAAAGGTTACACAGCCTCTCTCTCACACACACTCACACACTCACACACACACACACACACACACACACACACACACACACACACAGCTAATCCATCCTCATGGAATGCCTTCAGCTCAGTATATTGTGAGTTATTATCACATGATGGCACTTGTCAAAAGAGAAAAGTATGAGCTCCTCTGATGAAGGCTGTGTAATTTGCAATGACTGGATGAACATAATGGCTGCTCTCTGCAATCCGCTGGACCAGGAAGCAGGCAGGAGGACGACTATGAGTCAACGCCCTCCAGGCTGCATTCACTTTGATGCCTCGGTGTTATTGTCCATGTCATGGTTATTAAAAAAAAAGAAAAGAAAAATTGTGCAGGTCAAAAATTATGATGCATGCAATGTTGTCATCTCATGGAGGGGAATATTACAGTCTGTGCCATTGAAGCTGAGCTGTATACATTCTGAACTGCTCTTCCTAAGACCCATAAGCCAACTGTGTTTGTCATCCCAAGGTCAACTGTAACCCCACACAGAAAAAAAACAACAAAATAATGTCACATCACGTCTCCATCCTGTGACACCCACCCACACCTGGAGACGCGCAGAGGGGCGGCGGGCATACGTCACGAGTGCTTTTTCCTTTTAGGCTCCTTAAAGTGGATTGTGGCTGTCAGCAGCACTCAGGGAGGCTTCATTAGTCGTCAGAGGGAGGCAAGGCTGTGACTCACGCTTGCGTGAAGAGACCAATGGGCAGCCGGAGTCTGAGATATAAATAACGAATAAAAGATATTCTTGAGGGAGAAAAGGGTCACTTGCGCGCCGCTGGATGGGATTGTATTAGTGCGCTCTGTTGGTATTCCGCCATCACCGTGGACTGTTGCTTGTCGTGCCTGTGGGTGCTAATTGTAACATCTAGTTATAGTTTATCTGGACTCGGCAACCTGTGCGCCCGTGAGCTGGTAAGATGCCTCCTCCTTTCATTTCACATCATGCACCCTTTGATATTTTGATGTGCTTCATTTTTTTTTTTCATAGACACACACAGGTGATTCTAACGTTGGAGTTATATTTATTTTAAAAAGAAATTGGGAGAGGAGGGGGGGGGGGCGAAATAATATATAAATCTGTTATAATTCGCCGTGTCGTTTGAAAGAAATGAGTGCCGGCTGAGTGACAGAAGGGATTCATTAGTAGTCCGGTCTGTCTCTCGTGCCACGGTGACAGTGAGTGATGGTGGTACGGGATGTGCTTGTTCAAAGCGCAACTTAATTGAAATGTCGATTGCTGAGTCAATTGGTAAATGCCGTTGCATCTTATCAATATTTGCTTAATAAATCAGTCTGTCCTGCCATCTGTTTATTTAGTTTTTCCTCAGATGTCATCTTGACTATGGCAGGATGAATGCATCTTTGTTTTTTTAAATATATATTCTTGTTTTCATTCCAGTGATGATCACAGACACACAGCTCTGATCAAGACATCGATAAGGAAAAAGGTCATTGTGCTCCAACGAGCCATTAGGACGTACAGTAACAAAGGACACATATTTATCTTATCTCCCTGACAACTTTTGAATTTTATCTTTAATATTGGCCATTAACGTCAGTAGCCCTGGGAGTATATAATAACCAATTGAATAGCATGACACATTGAACAATATCTCCGAAATGAATGGACCCATAGGCATTATGTTATCACAAACACTGTTTATCCTGACGCGCACATATTGCGCGTCGATGTGCAATTCTCTCCAAATTGCGCGGCTTGGTTCGTAGCCCAATCAGCTCTCCTTCGGGAATAAATTGTTCCTGGCGAAGCACAGTGGATAGCCTTATTTTAATATCAAATCCTGTTCTATCAATTAAATGGATTGCAGTTAATCAATCAATATATATAGATGTAGATATGTTTAGGTGTGATTTGTATAAGCTGACCCGGCTATCTCCTAACCCTGGACTGTTTTTATTTGCAGCTGAATTATTTCCCAACTGGAGATCAGATAACAGAGGACTGATGGCCACGTCTGAACCGAAAGCCTCTGGCGGGGAACAGGACCCCAACTCCGCCAATTTAATACCTCCATCCACAAGTACGTCCTCACCCCCCTCTCTCTCTTTTGATAACACTCTGTGATCCCCGAATCGATCCCCGAGGGTAAATTCTCGTTAAGGCTGTCCGTCTCCGGCGCGTAAAGGCTGTGCTTACAGAAGCAGCCCACTGGAGCTGACAGGGATTCGGTGCCTTGCTCAAAGACACTTTGCACTTGCAGTGCGATCTATCGCCAACACGAAAGCTTGAACCCAGTGCCCCCCCACCCCACACACACACACCTCTCTGTCTGCCTCCCCGTCCCTCTCTCCCCCTCTCTCTCTCTCTCCCTCTCTCTCCTCCTTCTCTGTCTGATAAAAGCGAGTCTCGCCCGGACCATTTGCTGTGTGGGCTCCGTCGTTAATCATTCCGGTTAAAAACAGAGCCATCACAGCTGCCTGTCGCTGTCTGGCGGATCGGCGGTGCGCACCGAGCAGTGGACCTGGCGCAGAAATAATGCGCCAATAAAGCTTTGGCATTTATAATGATCCATGAGCATTTTAGTGATAACATTTTGGAATAAAAATGCATTTTCCGATCGAAGATATTCCTGTTTTCAACATTTCCCCACCTTTTTCCCCCTTGCAGCAATGCTTTTGTTGCCTGGGTTTTAATCGTGCTTTTTAAAATGTATCCAAAGCATAATGCAAGGACGAATAAATATATATACATATATACATGTACATATGTTAATGATAATTTATATTCTGTCACGATTCATCTTATCTCGTTTCCCAGCCACGGTGTTTTAGGCCCTCGAGGCTATAGGCTGTATATATTAGTTGCTCTTGAAAACATATTTTGCTCTTCGTTTTTTAAAAAGTGGATGAACATATTGATGTAGGTGATACATTAACCTTTGGGTTAATTAATCATTTTAAAGCCGTTGTCGCATGCACAAAAATTGTCTCCACAATAGTGCACTCGAGCAGCCATCTGCAGTGCAACGCGGGGGAATCATTTCCTGTTTTCGTCTTCGGCCAAATGCAAAAAGGAAAATAAGCTGCAGTTCCCCGGCGCCGGTGTTCAATTCAATTTCAATTCATATTTTCTCTCTTTATCGAACACGGTCTTTTATGCGTATTTTATGTGTGGCCCTCGGGTGTCGATAAACATGTCTCCAAACACCTCAGACTTCTTTCGAATGTGAAATTGTCCCGAGAAAAAGGCCCATTAAAAAAAAAGAAGATGTTTGTTTTGTCTGATTTTGCTCGTATATACTGCTGCTGGATGTTGCCATTATCTCTCTTCCACGCTTCATCTCACGCCTGGCGGCTTGTAGTGTCTGTGCCGCGCGTGTGCGCTCGAGCGCGCGCCTGCCTCTGTGTGTGTGTGTGTGTGTGTGTGTGTGTGTGTATATGCCTTGGCCTCGGCACCTCGAGCTGTTCTCTGGTTTCTCTCAATTGCTTCAGTCAATTTAAATACTTGTTTTTGTTTTGAAAGTTTTCCATCAGGTGTATACTCGCCGCCTCGCGCTCTACATTTTTTTTATTCCCTCCGGCTTCTGCTCCATCTCCGCTCACGCATGTCCACGCTCGGGTGTGTGTGCGTGTATGCATGAGACGCCCTACAGAGCCTGCTTATAAGTTTCTGCAATACGCTGGCTATAGACTTTCCGGCCACAGACATCTCCAGCTCGCTCCAGTCACATACTGTGTTTCACTCAATTAATTCCTGCCCTCCTCCGTGAGCTCATTTCACGGGCGTTAATTCCACTCCGCCCCTTGGCTGGGTGTGTGAGCCGGCCACTGTCGGTGTCCATTGATTGAACTCAAATCGGAAATGTTGTAAGACTCATCAGTGGGTGCTGTGATGAATAAATAAAATAAATATATATATAAAAAAAAGGTGGACAAAAGTCTCGGTCAAACAAAGACCACGTTGAGCCAAAACTATAGTTGAGTCAAATAGTTGAAAATACCTCAAAACAACCCATGGGGAGTTCCGAGTCACGCACCCGGCCAAGAGCCGTCCGCTTCACGCCTCCACTGTGCTCACTGTGCTGCACCAGCTTTACATGCATCATCCGCTCCCATCCACGTTGTCTGCGCGGCCTGCAGCACCAGAAACTCAAACGTTCATTCTGTTTTAGCCAACGAATATGCGTGGATGCACGGATGCACACGGAAACTGGGGATGAAGATTTGTGGTAAGTTTTTTTTTTTTGAAGGGGGGGAGCGGGGTATATACGTAAACTCAACTCCTTTCATCTCACATTTAGACGTCTTAGAATAATGCAATTTTGGAAGTGCCAGATTATTTAGCATATGGAGAATGTATGATAATATGTCTCCATAATATTCTGAATGCAATATGTATTTTCGCTTCTGTTCCTTTAAAATGTGATCATAGGGTAGCTGTTATTCTTTTTTGTGTCTGTAAACAAACCCGTCTGGAGGCCTGAAATAGGCCATTATAAAGGCGGTTATAGAGCAGGGAACATCCACGACTGTCACAGTGTGTTTCCATCTCCCAAAGGTCAGTGGACATTAGCCTGTAGGTCTGATGATGAGAGCTCCGGATCACACCCCCCCCGAACCCCCCATGTCTTTTCCATTTCACCGCCAGGAGAAAAATCACCGAGACAGGCCTGGAGATAAATGTTATAAAACCCAGAATGACCTGCATATACAGGAGTTTTTTTTCATTTACCATTCAGATAAGAATACATATTTCTGTCTTTGATAGCTTCTGTTAATCTCACTGATGGCCTCTATGAGCGGACTTTATTTTGCAGTCATCGTTTGAAGGAATTTGTTTCTTTCGGTGACTCCAAAAAAAAAGAAGAATGGATATGTTTTTATTGCAGCTGTGCCAACGGGAAATGAATGTCATGTAAATATGATCCATTCAAACATGTTTTATAGACCCGTTGGCCCGTTTTGTTGAGGCAAAAATCAATTCAGACCAAAGAATCGAATATACGTGATATCGCCATTTCCGAGAATGAGAAAATCCCCAATATATTTGGATTGGTTTAAATTACATTTTTAATGGACTGGAATATAAATTGAATGGGAATATTTCTATATGGAGGCTATGGTAGTTAGACGGTCTCAAATATTGATTTGTCATATAATTGGTCATATACGATTTAATGAGCAAGGCATTATGGAGTTCCCATTGAAAAATACAAGAGGCAGTATTTTACGCTTGCACATAACGAGGGTGTGGGACTTCACGACTATAGCCCACACGTCACCACATTATCCTGCAGATATAACGAGCCCATATAATGATCAATCATATAGCGTTCAAACCATATAGGCCTTGATATGGGTCTGTGCATCCGTCATTAACCCCTCTTTATAGGGTGTGCGTTTATTGGCTGCGTGGGTCATCGCCGCGGGCATGTCCACTGAGCCGATCAGTCTGGATGCTTCTGGGTGCTTCCTGACTGGGGTGTGGTTGTGATGTCACAGGGTGGGGGCGGCACCCACCCCCCACCCCCCACACTGGTGGTCCCTCAACCGTGTGTGCGAGTGTGCGTGTGTGTGTGTGTGTGTGTGTACATATATGGCCGAAATAGGTTTGGCCTCCACCAGAAAAGCATTTCTCATGAAAGAATCCAGGCATTAGGAGCTTAATTATTAACACAGATATATTCCAAAATCGGCCTTACCACGTACATATTTATAGACTAAACAACGCTGAATATTTGGACATTCATTATTCGTGATTCTTGATATTTATTTTTATTTTTTTTTTATTTCTGTTTTGGTCCCATATTTGGTATTTTTCCTCGTGTTTGGGATGGAGGTGTTTGGTGATAACTCCTGCCCTGCGCCGTGTAACACCCTAGGGTTCCTGCAGAAGAACAACAGTCTGGAGGAGAAAGGGAGGCTCGCGGGCCAGAAGAACCTGCTCTCGTGCGACAACAGTGACAGGGACGCGCGCTTCCGCCTCACCGAGACCGACTTCTCCAACCTGTTCGCCAGAGGTGAGAGCTTCACGCGGCACTGCGTTACGTAAAAATAAATTAAAAACAAAAAACAGAATAGATAAAAGCTATCGCTCATTTCTCCAACCATTGACGTGCTTTGTTAGAGCTGTACGTTACGTGGACACTTTAGCTGTCGGCTCATTACTTCGAATTAAAGGGACTGTTAAAGATGTTAAAGGCCTCACAGAGAAGCAAAAAATAAATCATAGGCCTACCTTTGTTTAGTTGCTACGTTTGCTACTGTTATATTTTGCCTAACATGTTGTTAGCCTTACGCCCAAGCCAACGTATGAAGTTAGAGGCATATTAATGATATCTAGAAAATATAATGTCAAGTGATTGACAATTAAAATAGTAAGACATATAGGACAGTTATTCTAATGTGCTTATTTTTTTTATTTTTATAAGGAGTCTTCAGCAGGGCTATACCCCACCTGTTGAGAAGTGGTAAACAAATGAATGGACTTCTCAGCTTAAAGCATGTATGACTTTATAGGCCCACTGAGGATTTGACTAGGCCTTACTGTTAGCCTAATATAAATAATACCTTATTCAACCAAAGAAAAATAATTATCAGACCAACAAAAGTCACCAACAGAAAAATTGTAATTAATGCAAAATCAAATTTGGACTTAAAAGAATGACTATGTGCCTAAAGCTTTCTGAAGGCTACTCAATTAAATAGTAGCTGCGCTCTAGAAAGGCTGGGCTCCAGGGAAAGCAGAATTTAGCGAAAGCTACATTTCCACCACCTTCCTCCTCACCTCTTAGACTTGCTGCCAGCCAAAAATGGAGAGGAGCCCACCATACAGTTTTTGCTGGAGATGGTCGACATCCTCACCACCTACGTCAAGAAGACTTTCGACCGCTCCACCAAGGTGCTGGATTTCCACCACCCTCACCAGCTCCTGGAGGGCATGGAGGGCTTCAACCTGGAGCTGTCCGACCAGCCCGAATCCCTGGAGCAGATCCTGGTGGACTGCAGGGACACGCTCAAATATGGCGTCCGGACAGGTAGGCCAGGACATCTTCAAGGTTGAGCTGTACTATAGAGCTGTACCTGAGGAAAATGAGCATATAAAAATAATTTATATGGTGGCAAAAGTCATTTTAAATAGCAAAAGGACACTGAACGTGTGGAGATAAAAAGCAATTAACCTTCGCTGTCGGTTAAAAAATAGTATTTTTATTTTTACCTGCAGACCAAGTCATAGATGTCGTGATACAAAGCATAACCTCATGTCAGAATTCGACAATCTGTTTTATGATATTTACCTCTCTGATGGCATTCCAATAACATTCCTATAATATGATGATATTTAAAAAAAAAAAAAAAGACGTGTCCATCTTGTCCCTTTCATGTAAATTAGTGAATTCAACACGAACCATTAGAGAGGGAGCTGTTTGCCAGATAGTGTACAGCCCATCACGATGACTGCCTTATTTATTGTCCCTCTGGTAATTCAGTTGACATCCTCCTTTTCTTTCCCCCGACTTATTAAAGCGAGTGTCGCCTGAGGGGATCTTAACACGGGCTGTTTCAAGCTGTTAAAAACGACAACGCTCAAACTGTCCCTTGGGTTTTATATATCACCGGGTCTACTGTGCCTACAACTCAACTCCACTTTTCATTCGGAGACTTGGTGTGTTTTTTTTGTGTCTTTTTTTTGTGCTCAATCTTGTGAAGTCCCACTGTAGGAGCTGTCCGCGGTGCTGAAATATGAGGTGGATCTTTAATCCCTCTCGCTCTTAAGCAGCGATGTCTTTGATATTAGATTAATTCTTCGCATTTTATATTTTTTATTCAAAAGTAACACAATATGAATCATTATATTTCTTTGTGTGTGAGCCACACAGCACCACCTCCACAAGCTGCTTATATCCATGACTGCATTTAGGCTGCAGGCCTATTGACGGTGGCTGTGTGCGCAAGCACCTTAGAGTCTAAATGGCTGTCATATAGCCTTGTTACCAATGTAATTATGTACACTGAGAAGTGCTATGTCAGATCCCTGAGGTTTCATGGCCGAACAACTGTGAATATTGAAATGAAGAACTGTTTCTTTATGGGGTGTTTAAACGTGTATTTATTTTCACAACCAGATAGGTGGTCAGCTTTAGCCTGCGGCACATCGTCGTCGTGTCTTCACAAAGCTATCGTACTCAAGACCAGGCAGATGTTTCAGTGTCTGTCTTTCCTTCTGCTTTCTTTATATATATATACATATATACATATATATATATATATGTATATATATATATATATATATATACAGTATATATAAAGCATGATTCCCTCATAGAGGCAGAGAAGCCCTTTTAATAGGAAAGCCGTTAAGATAGTTATATTTTTCATGTTTAGGTCACCCGCGATTCTTCAACCAGCTGTCTTCTGGTCTGGACATCATCGGTCTGGCCGGGGAGTGGCTCACCTCCACTGCGAACACCAACATGTAAGTTATATGCTCTCCGTGCTTGTGCATGACACAGTTATTGGCTGCTCGGGAGAAATACCTCATCATGTCATGACAGGACAACTGAGATTTCCAGTTTGTCGGCCACTGGAAATAGCCCCCAGTCATTATCATATATTGTCACGGTGGAAGTGCTCATTTTGTTCAACTCACCACACCTCAATTGGTCGAACACAGCCTCTGAGGGCAGTTATATAAAGTGTTTGGTTTGTCCCGTTGAGACTGTGTATTGACAGGCGGAAGGCTGCCACCGTGCTGTACTGTATATCGGAGGCAGCCCGGCCCTCAGGGGTGGTTAGATTGCATATTGATCTCAGGTCACAGTTACATGGTGGCCCAGTCTAATAGAGGGCATGAGCCACATCAACATCACACACTCTCAACACACACACACACACACACGCACGCACACACACACACACACACACACACACACACACACACACACACACACACACACACACACACACGCATGCTGTAAATAAGCTATAACTCTGTGTTATGACCACAGGATGATAAAGAACATCACGCTATCAGAATATTGAATACAAACACACACGCACACGCAGAGTTACACGCATAGACACGAACATCTTTGCAGTAATAGTTACAGCTCTGACAATTTATTCTCAGTGGAGAAATGCGTAAATCCTTTTAAGTTGATATTCTTGTCGAAGAAAAGGAAACTAAGGAATCACAGAAAATCGACTAAATTAATATTAATTATTAGGAAATGTACAGCATCATTTATGCAAGGCTGCGACTATCGATGATTTTCTTTATGATTATATTCTCAATAACTTAGTCAGTTATCCAGTTTAAAAAAATGTAAATATTGAAAACTGTCACACTTGTCTTCTTTTTTTTGCAAAACCTAAACATACTCAAATTACTAACACAAGACAACGGGAAATCCTCAGAATGTAAACGTTTTTTTCTCATTGATCGACTAGTTATTTCTACTTCTATGTCTCCTCATATGTATGGGAGGAAAAAATCTGTGCATGATAATAAAAACAACAAGAAAGGCAAAAAAAATGATTTCCAAAGCAGAACCATTAAATACCTAAGAACAACACTTCTGAGAGAGTTTGCCTCGGTGACAGTGATGTAGAGTTTCATGGTACAAACTGACAGCAGCACCCGCATGGTGCAAAAAGACCACACAGGATAAGTAGTGGGCAGAGGACAAAATACAACACTCATATTCAAAATGTTTCCTCCCAGACTGGCTGCTAAAGAAAAGATCAAAGTACGTGTAATAAACCAAACACTAAAGGAAATTGAGACACTTAATTTATCCCATTTCTCAAAACATTAGCTTTGGAAACCACCCCTCTTAGGAGTGGGGGGGAACTTCCCATCTTCTGGTTGGAAGAAGACACGGCCATTGAATTCACACACTGGCGCACACTTTCATTATGACACACACACACACACACACACACGCACGCGCGCGCGCACGCACGCACGCACGCACGCACGCACACACACACACACACACACACACACACACACACACACACACACCAGCTCTGGCTGTCCCAGATACAGCAGCTAGGGTTTCCAGTCCATTTGCTGCAGGCTCATTGTGAGCTGGTCTTAGCAGATAGGCCAGCTGGGCCCCACACTGACACACAATGTTCTCCGGCTGCACAGAAAACCATGTCACACGGTGGAAACTGGCTGCTGCAGCTCCCTGTGGAGTGCTCTCATTCTGGCTTCATTGTCCCCGTGGTTACAGACTGACTCAGTGCTCCTTTGAGGGACTGAGACGAGAGTGCGGTGGGGGGGTCAGAGGGTTAGTCACATAGACACACACACACACACACACACACACACACACACACACACACACACGCGCATGCATTCAAACACAGGCTCATACACATTGAGTGCCCTTGATGACCATAATAAGGGCATTTAGGGGCTGTCCCTGGAGACGGGCAGGTGACTGAGGGGTAATTTTCACCCTGAAAAGACCAATGATTGGCTCTGATTGTGATAATGATCACCATTATTGTCATTACAGCGTGAAATGACTCAGGGAGAGAAGGAGAATTTTAAAAAGGTGCCCTGCTTTTGTCCCTTTTCTGCTGTGGATACGTTTGAAGAAGAAATGAAAGTGATCCATCCAGCATATTAGGTATTTTTATGTTCCTTATATGGACCCTGATTCCAATATATCAAAGAACATCATATTGCTGAAATTAGGCCAGCGAGAGACGGCAAAATAATAATTTTATGCATTGCTGTCGCTGTTCGTAGTCGAAGCCCAGCAGTCACAATCTTATTTGGGGTATTGACCAGAAGCTAATGTTCCAATAAACCGTGGGTGAGTCCTTGTGGGGAATAATTACGCAAGAAAAATGCCTTTTTCTTCTCTATTTCGCCATCCTTCTGTTTCTAATTCAATTTCCATCTATCCGCCACCATAACATTCACTCTATTTTCTTTCCTTTTTTAATTCCCTGCCATTTCTTTTTGCGGCTTTGTTCCGTGTGCTTTTCCTTGCCATGCTTCCTTATCATCCCCTCCTATTCCTTTGTTGTCACATTTTCACTGGGCGCATTGTGTTTCCACTCAGCTCCCTCTGCTCACCGCCTTTATCCCTCCTCCTCTCTAACCAAGCTACGAAATCGCCTCAGTCCTTGTTTAGATACCTACTTGTGAACGAAACAGAGAGGAATCGAAGTAGAGAGGAGATATGATTGTTGCTCTAGATGGTAACGGCGGCGGTGGCGGTGGTGGTGGCTGATAAGGCTGGAGGGGTGTTGTGTAACTGGCCTCATTAAAAGCGGGGTAAACAGGGATCAGTCCTAAGTGTGTGTGTGGGAGGCGATGAGATGGCCTGTCAGTTAGCAAAGAGAGCAGGAGCTCAGGCCTCACCGAGTTGGCTTTCTGCGACACGTTTAATCTACTTTAGATACGCCAGGAGTGTAGCTCCACGGAGCTACGGGCCTTTTTTGTCTTTTGTTAGCCGACAGAGAGATCAGAAACACATCTACCACTTTTTTTGAAAGCTGTCCTCCGTTGTCTCACTACTCTAACAATGCTTCCTGTGTTGTGAATGTTACTTTTTGGACATTTCATCTTTTTCGTTCTTTTCATAAAAGAATAAAATGAACAATTTTGGCGTCTTCTTCAATTTCTGGTTTTCGGGGTCAACAGAGGCTGTTATCTCTTCAAAACACTCTGCCTGCCGGTCGTACCCACACACACACGCACGTGCACACACACACACACACACATGCGCACACATACACACACACACACACACACACACACACACACACACGTCTTCTCAGCCATCAAATCAGCCCCATTCAGACTCGCCGCTGAGATTGGCAGGATTGACAGATAGCCATCAGAGCTTTGTGTGCTTTAATTAAAACCACTGAGTGATTTTAGAAAGCTTTTGAATATGAATGTTTGCAGCCCGACTCCTATCAGACACTTTTTAATTAGCCCAGTCAGCACAAGCTCCAGTTTGTGCTCCGTGGATGGAATTATAGCACGGCTAATGAAAAAAACCCAATGAGTGTGTGTGTGTGTGTGTGTGTTGGCGTGTCCATATTTAGGCTTTCTCATCTGCAAGTGTGTGCATAAGAATCCTCTTTCATTCTTCATGCTGGATGTTAGCGCCTCCACCGTTACGGTAATGTTGAATGACGCGCTACAGTCACACGCTCTGTGATGTATGATTGACAGGTTCACCTATGAGATCGCTCCAGTGTTCGTGTTGATGGAGCAGCTGACTCTGAAGAAAATGAGAGAGATGATTGGTTGGCCCAGTGGAGAGGGAGACGGACTCTTCTCACCAGGTTGGTCTATGAGTGACTGGTTGAGTGGGTGTTACTGTGGGGGTTGAATGAGTCTAATGAGCGAATGTCATTTTTTTTTGCAATAATATTAGTTGCCATGCTGCTGTCCGTGGTGCTGATGTGTCTGTCTCTCCTCTACAGGGGGCGCCATTTCCAACATGTATAGTGTGATGATCGCACGCTACAAGTATTTCCCCGAGGTCAAGACCAAGGGCATGTCTGCTGCTCCTCGCCTTGTCCTCTTCACGTCTGAACACGTACGTGACACACGCACGCACAGGCGCGCACACACACTCTATTTTCAGTATCCTAATAAAGCAGACGCTATGCTTCATTGGCTGTAGAATGAGGCCATTGAAGAAGTCCGGTAATAATCAGTAGGTCTATTTGAATCCAGGCAATGGCTAGTTTTATGGTTTCCGTTTGCCTTCCTCACATCTACTTTTGTCTGTACGAAGCATTGCACAGCTGACAACATGACAGAAAGCGAGCCAAAAGTTCAAGTAGCAGTTACCTCACAAAATCGTCACTGTATTATTGTACGCTATCATTTCAATGAAAGATGAATGTGTCCCTACAGAGTCACTACTCAATAAAGAAGGCTGGAGCTGCTCTGGGTTTTGGTGCTGAGAATGTGATCCTGCTGAGCACAGACGAGAGGTGGGGAATATATTTCATTTAAAGCCACAATTAATACAGTAAATGTGTAAAATACTGTATGTGAACATTGTCATAACATGGCGCTCGGTGCTCTTTCAGGGGGAGAGTCATTCCTGCAGATCTGGAGGCCAAGATCCTTGATGCTAAACAGAAGGTCAGTGTTATTGTTCCTTCTTCTCTTCTTAGTTCGTTCCTCTCTTTGTTTCTTCTCGCTCATTCAACCCTCTAATTGTCATGCGTGCTGATTCTGCAGGGCTATGTGCCGTTGTTTGTGAACGCCACCGCTGGTTCGACCGTGTACGGAGCGTTCGACCCCATCAACGAGATCGCTGACATCTGTGAGAAGTACAACTTGTGGCTCCATGTTGACGTGAGTAGTGGACACTGGAGCGTTCTTTTGTAGCATACTGGTAGTGGTAGTATAATATATGTCCTTGCCTGCATACCCTTCAATAAAAGTGCTGTCTCCTCAGGGGGCGTGGGGTGGTGGACTACTGATGTCCAGGAAGCATCGCCACAAGCTCAATGGAGTTGAGAGGTGAGTGCATGGGGACAGATGGGATGCTCTGCATTGTTATTTGTTATTTAAAGAACATTTCCTGTGAAGCTACCTCAGTGCATTAAGACATATATTAAACTTTGCAGGGCCAACTCTGTCACATGGAACCCGCACAAGATGATGGGCGTGCCTCTGCAGTGCTCTGCAATCCTGGTCAGAGAGAAGGTACAGTAAACACAGTAAACACAGTAAACACACACAATCGAAACATTTCCATACCTTTTTTAAAGCCGTTTAATTAAACAGGACTTTGAATGTTTTTTGTGTGTGTGCTGTGTGTTGGTACCTAGATTATTGCTATAATGTACATGTTCATATCAATGTAACCTTTCCTAATACCTGCGGGCTGTGAAAGTTCTACATTGTGCCGACATGCCATGAGCATAAGAGCTGTGAAAAAAAAGAAGAAGGTAAACAGTGTACGTGCTTTATGTGTGTCTGCAGGGAATCCTGGGGGGCTGTAACTCCATGTGCGCTGGCTACCTGTTCCAACCAGACAAACAGTACGACGTCAACTACGACACGGGGGACAAAGCAATCCAGTGTGGCCGACACGTCGACATCTTTAAGTTCTGGCTCATGTGGAAGGCCAAGGTGAATGAAAGCCAATAGGAATGGTCGTGGTGTTAACATAGCAGATGCTGCAGCTTCATACGCATGTTTTTATTTGTTGTAATTCGTGCCTGACAGACTTTCTTTCCCCTCCCCCTCTGCAGGGCACCATAGGGTTTGAGCAGCACATTGACAAGTGTTTGGACCTGTCTCAGTACCTGTACAACAAGATCAAGAACAGGGAGGGATTTCAGATGGTGTTTGATGGAGTGGTGAGCTTCTCTCATTTTCTATTCTATCAAGGTTATTTTAAATCATGAAGGGAAATTCTATTTTATATATATTTTCAGGTTAATAAGCTATACCGGCATGACCGAAACAATTTAGGGGGGTTAACCAACAAAAAACAATCTCATAATAATTAAAACTGTGAATTAACGCTATGTTAAGCCTTTGTAATTGTAACTCTTCTCCGTCACAGTATTTATCTTGCTCTCCTTCCTCCAATGGATCTCCTTCGTTTTCTTTCTGTGTGGTGTAAATGAAAAATATAGTTCCAGAGGTGTGTGGATATTTGAACCGTGTTTACTTCTGTCTGCAGCCCCAGCACACCAATGTTTGCTTCTGGTACATCCCACCCAGCCTGAGAGGCATGCCTGAGGGTGAGGAGCGGCGAGAGAAGCTCCACAGGGTAAGACACCTGACTGTTTTCCTTTTATTTCAGCGCAATGGACCACAGGTGGAAATGAGCTTCTAGTCTCTTCTGGTGCGATAAATGTTCCACGCATCGTCCTCGTTATCGTCCCTCCTTTTTGATCCGCACAATCAACTAATGATGTTTTCAAGAACACTATTTATAGCGGGAATGCAATTAATCTCGAATTCGTCTTTCTTTTTCTTTACTCCACCAGGTGGCACCAAAGATTAAGGCCATGATGATGGAGTCGGGGACCACCATGGTGGGCTACCAGCCTCAGGGCAAAAATGTCAACTTCTTCCGTATGGTCGTCTCCAACCTCGCGGCCACCCAGTCCGACATCGACTTCCTCATCGATGAGATTGAGAGGCTGGGTCAAGACCTGTAGACCTCTCAGCCATCGCTGCTTTAGTGGCCAGAGGGCGAACCTGCAGTCTTCTGCCCGTTGTTATTCCAGGGCAAACGCCACTGAGGTGAAACTTTCACAGCGCTGCAGACAGAATAATGATGAGACGTGTTTTAGGTTCTTTCTATCCAGTCTTTCTCTGTCTGAAGCGTTCGGACTGTTTCTCCAGCGATGACAAGTTTAGCAGTGAGAGAGACTTTGAGTGTCTTACTTGCTCGTCCCACATAGTTCCTCCTGTAGAAAAAAAATATATATAAGTACTAAGTATCTGAAGGCTCCAGGTACAAGAAACATGCTCTAATGTATGTGTGTGCTGTGGAATCTTGTAATGTGTGTGTGTGTGTGTGTGTGTGTGTGTGTGTGTGTGTGTAAAATCAAGTTAGTTGTCCAATCTCGTTAGTCTTTTAACGTCTGTATGTGTGTGTGTGCCTGAGTGTGTGTGTGTGTGTGTGTGTGTGTGTGTGTGTGTGTGTGGTCAAACACTGAAAGGCAGAAAAGCACAGATGAAAATATGACAAACTATCATAAAACTATTCCGCTGTATCATACATTTGCTACGCAAAATTGAATCATTGGTGCTTTCAGCTGTGCATATATGTAATCTCAGTGCACCAACCTAAACCAATGTCTACGCCCCTGAAGCAGTGTGTGTGTGTGTGTGTGTGTGTGTGTGTGTGTGCAAGTGTGCAAGTGTGCATGTGTGCACGTGGCACATTTGAGTGTATCCTGTCGTGTATTTTAAGCTAGCATTGTGTTGAAAATAAGCTTATTATTACCTAATGTGCACACCATGGTAACAAGCGTGTTAAGCTGAGAGGTTTTAGATAACCTCCAGAAACTTATATACAGTCTGCTATATTTTCCTCCGTAGAAGTTTAAGATTAAGATTTAAAATGTCCACAGCTATCCCAAGTCTGTGGCAACTTTTAACGTGTAAAACGCTGGCTCGTTGTCTGTTTCATGCAATCATGTGATACCCATGTGTGTTTATAGCATTGTTAAAATATTAATATTTGATTATATAAGAACTCATATTTATTGCATTTCCACTGTTTGCAGATTCAGGTATTTTATTGTAAATGTATCTTTATGTGTGTTACTCTGTAATACACTTGTAAATGTAATCACAGGAACTAGAGTAAAGTTTATTTATAGTGATTTTGTGAGCCAAAGAAAGCAAATCGGGAACAGAGCAATCCATTGTCCTTCATATAGAACTTCTTATAGATTATAGGTGTTTGTAAAAGGTTACCTACTGTATTATTGAACCTCGACTGCGATGCAATTTCTATAGTGTGTTTCTTTCTGTGATTGTGCGTCTTTTTGACCGAATGTTTTGAGATGACTGACGGGCCTTCTGATGAGATTAAGAATGAAGTCTATATAATCCTCTGGCAGTTGTGCCAGTCTTTTATTTTAGAGAATAGCACAAGGATGTGAGAATGTACTCTCCTCTTGAGACTGGGAAGAAAGTATTGTCGTATCTGTCTGAATCCTAATGCATTTACTGTAATATAGTATATATTAATTGTAATACATATTACCTGTATTCTCAGTGTCATGGGAGCTCAATGGAATATCTTGTATGAAGAGTTCCTGTTTGTGTCTTTGCACAATGTTCACCTTTCTTTCTTCCATTGTAAATGGATCTGTACTATGGCAGTATTATATAAGACTTACGTTAACAAAGTATTTATGGTAACTAGGGACCATATGTGAATGGCACAATTGCATAAAACATATTTAAGGTAATCTGTGTGCTGTATGTGGCCAATGACTCCTGTTTGTGACCAATCTGGTTATTTGATTAAGCCAGCTGTAAGGGAACGTTTCCCAGGGGGCACTTTAACAGAATCATTCCATCTCAAAAAAGATCTTTAATAAAGTCTATTAAAGTGAAAAGTGAGTCTGACTTATTAAAACACACACACACACACACACACACACACACACACACACACACACACACACACACACACACAAAGCTCTGTCTTTGATACACTACACAACCATATTCCTTTGCAGCATCACAAACTGCACTCTTCAAAAAATACTAACATTTCATTTTTGTCTATACTAAAGTATACCACTCTGCCTCTGGATAATCTGTATCAGTGGCCACAAACACCCCTACACACACACACACACACACACACACACACACACACACACACACACACACACACACACACACACACACACACACACACACCACACACACACACACACACACACACACACACACACACACACACACACACTACATTAATGCCTCTCTGCCTAATCATCTTTAAGGAGGCTTTGTTTGGCCCCCAGCTGATTGTGGGATTGGCTGTTCTCCAATGTGGAACCTTCCTCTAATCAGCTCCCTCTCTCCCTTATTCTTTCCTTTCCTTTCCTTTCCTTTCCTCTCCATCTCTTTCCTCTCTTCTCCCCTACTAATTTACTCTTTCCATTCCTCACATTTGCTCCTCCCGTACTTTTCTCTTAATTTTCCCCCGATCTTCTTGCCGTTATTCACTGATGAGTGATTTGATTCAGCCTCACTAAACCCAAATGTCCTAGAGAGACAAAGACATCGGTAACCTTTGCACGGAAGGCATGAAAATATCAAAGAGTAGGGTGGTTTGTGGAGTGAGGCTGAAAGATCTACAGTGAGATCATAGAGTGAGCTCAGCAACGAGGATGTGATGTACTGCAGCGCCCTCTGGTGGCGACTCTTCGTCTGCACACTCATGCTTTCAATATGCTACATTAGGGTTTTTAAAACCATCTAAATAGGACCATCTTAATAAACATTATAACACAACCAGAAGGAAGCCCCTATGGACTTAACAAGTGCATATATGTCAGTGCCACTGGGTCAAGAAAAACATTTTTGGAAAAACGTTGTGCTAATAACACAATGGATTCTTTCTTGATCTCATTTCCAGTTTAAGATAACAAAATATTCAAATTTGATGATGGCGTTACATAGAAGTCTAATAGTGATCTCAAAGGACCCAAAGCTGTGTGTGACACCTAAAAACATGATTACACCAGCCATGATTTACATTAGACACACAAGCAATGTACAACAAAAAATATTTGGTGCTCATACATGAGCCGCTAGACTTAATGATAGAGAGCTTTCAAAACTCCAGTGCAGGTCTGTAGGCTAAAAGGACTGATACAGATTGTTACATCAAATATATATATAAAAGGTCAGATGGGATAGGCACAATACTGTAGTAAGGCAACAGTGTATAATAACTGCATGTTGATGTTGTGACACAAGATTTCTTCATAAAGATCAGCCCCATATAAACTGGGACATGAAAAGCCTCTTCCAGTATTATACACTGCAATTCAATACAACAAAAAGTAGCTGCAGGGTTATTTTTTATGTCGTCATAGGTATTTATTAATGCACTGTAGATAGAGCTGTCAATGTTATGGTTTAATGAGGGCAGATAAAAAAACTTCAACACAACTCTGGCACAACTGCAAATAATCATGTGAATAAGTAAGTAGCGTAGTGTGTGTTTGTCTGTTGGTCTAATCTGATATAATATAAGTTTATGATTTTTACAGCTATATATACACATTCAACATATATACATTCAACATACATATATAGATGTTGAATGTTGATGAGCTCTTTGAATTACATAGAAACCTTTTGGTATATTGGAATGTGGAAATTGAATGGCAAATATCGAAAAGGCGTTATTTCCTGCCACGTAACAGCGCATGCGCATCGCCCCGCTAACCGTTTGGCGACGTGTACCCGGTGTGTGGAAGTGTTCAGGTCTCTCACCTCTGCTGGGTAACAAGCTGCCATTAAAACCCCAAAAGCCTTAAAAGTGCGAGACCATGGGAGGTGCGCAGAGTGTGGAGATACCGGGGGGAGGCTCCGAGGGCTACCACGTCCTCCGGGTGAGTCTCACAGCAGCGACAGCCCGCTGCTAGATGCTAGCTGCTAGCTGTGCGTCGGGGGAGAGGCGTAGGATTCCTGGTTCAGGGGGTTGACGAGAGGCCGGGGATGACCGCTGGGGCCTCCGTCTGGGGAAAAAGACACCAACAGTGTCAGAAAAATGTTCCGTGTGTTGAGTTGTGTCAGAATCTCATGTGGTTTGTCGCTACATGTTGTGTTTACGTCTGTCATATGCTTAACCAACACTAACCAGCACTGTGAGAGCTAGTTAACGCTAGTTAACGCTAGTTAACGCTAGTTAAAGCTAGCTGCGGAGCTGCACTGAATGACAGCTGCCAGTTCTGGTCTTGTTGGTGTCCCGGAGCAACAATGTGGACTCTGGTGGCAGAGCTAACGTCACCTGGTTATCAGTAAGGCTAGGGGACAACAATAGTAGTGATATGCTCAGGTGAGGACAGTAAGGGTCCAGTTGTAGAGCATTGGTCCCATCCATAGTTTGTAGAGGTCCCGTCCTGCACGAGTAACACAAGTATAATCGGTTATTAAATGATGCCTGTGTGAATCATTCGTAACTAAATCGCAGACAATCGCACGACACGTTTGTTTTTCCTAAAAGTGTCTTATTTGGAAGCCCCTGAAGCCCCAGCTCTCTTGTATGTTGTACAGTCTTATTGATGTATGTGTTCAGAATATCTCTGATGCTCTTTACAAGAAATTCAATTAAATGCATAAAGTGCAGTCCAGCAGCAGCAGCAGCTCAGGTGTTGTCTTGTTTTGTTTGTGCAGGTTCAGGAGAACTCGCCAGGACACCGCGCAGGACTGGAGCCTTTCTTCGATTTCATTGTGTCCATCAACAACACCAGGCTGGTAAGGGAAGCCAGCAACTGTCTCTAGCGGGACCAAGTACAAGTCATAAGGGACCGCATGATTCACGGTGGCCCCCGCCGCTCTTCTTCCTCCCCTTTTCCGCAGAACAAGGACAATGACACCTTGAAAGACTTGTTGAAAGCCAGTGTTGAGAAACCAGTTAAGATGCTGGTGTACTCCTCAAAGACCTTGGAGCTGCGGGAGTCGACAGTAACCCCCAGCAACCTGTGGGGAGGCCAGGGCTTGCTCGGCGTCTCCATCCGTTTCTGCAGCTTCGAGGGAGCCAATGAGAATGTTTGGCATGTGCTGGTAAGTAACCTCCAAATTGTCCGTCTGTATTGTATCGATTTGTTTTATGTGGTGCAATGGTTGTTTGTATACTTACTCCCCCCCTCCCTCTTTCACAGGAAGTAGAGCATAATTCCCCAGCAGCCCTCGCTGGCCTGCGGCCGCACACAGACTACATCATTGGAGCCGACACTGTTATGAATGAGGTAGTTTACCATCACTTAAGGTCCTTGCAACTGTCACTCCTGCACATCCACCACCTGATAATGATAATGATCGAGATAGTGTGTCTCCTAATTTTACCCCCCTCTCTGTGGTGTTATCTGCAGTCAGAGGACCTGTTCTCTCTGATAGAAAGCCATGAGGGGAAAGGACTGAAGCTCTATGTGTACAACACGGACACAGATAACTGCAGAGAAGTGATCATCACACCCAACGGTGCCTGGGGAGGAGAGGGCAGGTAACAGACTTTTGTCTCTTTTTAAGTAATCAGTAGTGGGTACGTACCTAGCGCATCTAGCGGACACCGGCAACGAAGTTGTGGCAGCGGTTGCGAGGAGCAGTTACCTTATTGTTTTTCACGATAGTCGACTAAAATATGCTGATTTAAAGCAGCTTCAATGGATATTTAAATAACGATCAAATTAAACAACTGTCTGAAAACAATTATTATTGGTCATTGGTGAAACTAAAGAGTGATTAAGTGACTTGTCTGGTGGACACAAATGATAATGTTGCTCTATTACTGCTGGATGTGTAATAAGCAGCTTTTTGATGACTAGTTGGCCACATCAACTTAAAGGTTCCCTGTGCACATCTTGACCGCTAATGGCACCATGGAGCTGTTTTTTTTGTAATGAATGGATCCAGGTTTGGTTTTATCAAGTGCACAAGCAAGTTGACGTGACGCACATTCCTGCCAATAGTTTCACACTGTTCCACTGATCAATGTGGCAGCAACATACCAAGATACACCGCAAAGCACCAGCAAAGGCAGTGAAGCAGAAAACTGCAAGTAAAATAAAGAACGACTCAAAATACCCCAAAATTGTCTTAGCATGTGATGATTGATGTGTTCACGACTTGTTTCTGCTGCCCCCAAGTGTTCATAAAGGTTATTATTGCAGGTTTAAAATTAAGAGTTGTTATTCCTGTAAGTCGACTCACAACAACCTGTATGTCCGTTAAGCCTCAGTTTGTTGCCATTTTTGTGACCATTTTTCTACATTGATGTAGTTATTTTTCTGCATCTAGCACAGGAACATGAGGGACATCTCCATACTTACTTGAAGCGCTGAAAAATTCTCTTTTTACGATTTTAAGAATAAAAAAATGAACAAAAAGTGTCTAATTAAATGGTGGCTGGATATAATTTCAGCAATTCATAAGAAAATATTTAAAACTTAAATTTGTTTGATGTCGCCCAACATTGCACTATTTATTTTTATTAAAGAAAGTGATTCAATACGGTTGTAAAACAAAACATTTCATCCTTTTATCAAATCAAGTACTCAAGTAAATTTCATTGTTGGTGTCAAATTCCTCATTTCCTCATGACTAGCAGGCAACCCCGACTCCCAAGTTTTCCCTAAACACGTGTCTTGCGCTCTCATTGGCTGTAGCTCCTGACAGGTCCGATATTTGGCCTGCCAGGTGATGCGTCAGCAAGCCTATGCTAGCAGTGGCAGAGGGCCGTAAATATGGGCAGTTATTCAGTGGGAGGAAACCAGGCCAATCTCGAATGTTTGAATGAAAATCTCTCGGTTTGTCAGTTTGGATTCTGAACTACCTTTCTCACGTTTCCAGTCTTGGATGTGGGATTGGCTATGGATACCTCCACAGGATTCCTACGAGGCCTTTTGAGGAGGGGAAGAAGATCAGCTTCCCTGGAAACTCTCCCAGTGAGCCCGTCAGTCCGCTGAAGGATGGATTCACTGAGGTTGGCACACACTATACACACGTATTCCAGGTTGAACTTTATTTATGAGGGCAGGCTGTTGACTTGTAGTGGTCTTAAGACTAGAAAGTGTGTGTGTGTATGTTGTGTATGTCCACAGTCTATACACGCAAGTTGCTTCATTATGTATGCAGCAAAGCAGGCGTAAGGACCGAGAGCACTGTGACTCCTTAAATTGATTTGCCCGTTTGGATGAATGTGACCTTATCTGTTTGACAGCAGCATCTCTTTCTCTACCACCTCCATCTTTTCTCTTTAGGTCCAACTTTCAGCAGTGAGCCCTCCACCTACTGCGCCCGCCGTCCCTACTGGCCTCGAAGACTCACTGTCGAGTCTGTCAATCAGCACAGCCCCGCCCACCATGCCCAGGGAGCTGCAGACAGGTATTTCTTTTTTTCTTTTTTTTCACACACATCCAATTACTATAACACATTAAGCTTGTAATATATTTGTGAATTGGAAAAGAAACAAACAGTGTCACTCTCCCACAATCATTATGTATTTACTCTGTATGTATTTTTCTCCTAATGGTTATTTGTGTCGCCCTCCCCCCCAGGTTTGCCCACTGTCCCTCTGCTTCCCTCCTCCACCAGCCACGCCCTCAGCCCACTCACTCCACTGAATCCTATCACCACTGGCTTCAACCCCGCCACCACGCTACCAGGTGAGGGATTTCTCAAGGTAGTCATTCAAAGCACATGACATCAGTCTGCTGAGTCAGAGAGCCTTCTACACCAAACTTTGGGAAAGCCAGTGGGTGGCAGAGGCCTTACAGCTCTTCCTCCACAGATTTATATGGGTGTGTAAACACCCTTTCAGAATAAAAGGGAAAGGTCTGCCTGAACTGCATTAGGTAACATCGAGTCTTGTTTTGTGTACACAGTACACACACCACTTGTTTTCTTAAGGACAAGCTGTGACTATCAGTAAACAGTATGTATGTTCAATTCAAGAACTTCAAGCAGCTTCAGTTCTCCAAACATAGCCGGTGTCTGAGTTCCTTTCAAACTACTATCAACCTTTTTCGGTGTTTATTCTGGTTGATTCCTACTTCTTCTTCTTTGTTGTATCCGAGGCTTGTGTCTTGTTCCTTTTAAACGAGATCCACTCTTCTCAAATGTACATGTAAAGTTCCTCTTTTTGCAGATTTTTGCCCATTTTTCATTTACAAATCGGCTTCACTGCTGTAAAGTAGCACGAGTGTAATGTAACTGGCACTTTTTAAGAATTAATTATTTGTGTGTGTGTGTGTGTGTGTGTGTGTGTGTGTGTGTGTGTGTGTGTGTGTGTGTGTGTGTGTGTGTGTGTGTGTGTGTGTGTGTGTGTGTGTGTGTGTGTGTGTGTGTGTGTGTGTGTGTAGGTCTGATGCCCCTCCCAGGTGGCTTACCTCCACTCCCCAACTTGCCCAACCTCAACCTGCCACTCCCAAACCTCAGCGCCATGTCACTAGCAGGCAGCACCTTAACATCAGGAGGAACAGGTAAACAAAGCACAACACCTTTTTTCTTTCTTTTTTTTTTTTTTATAAAGGCATCAATCAATGTTAAATCTTTTCTCTGGCTATTTGTGAAGCTTTTGAAATTTGAATATGATGGTATTGTCCTTCAACTGGCTCAGTCGCTGATGTACAAACTGGGTAATCAACTGGTACATCAACCTCAGTATAAGGTTTATACTTAATAGTATGAGTATATTCACTGGGACTAAGAGCATATATGATTATACTTAGTATAAGTATATGGTCTCATACTTGGTATGACCACAGACTGGAATTTACACTACTTATACTCTGAATATAGTAGTACAGTCTGCATACCGATCATATACGATAGTATATGACAGTTTCGTGCACTGGTGTGATAACCATCATTTGCACATTAATGCACGCAAAACTGATTAAATTGTGTTACATCCCAGATCAATTAGAGGTCAAGTTTAATATTTAGTCTGGTTAAGTCTGTGTTCTTATTTAATGTGTTTTATTGCGATGCTTGGTTTTGATGCAACAATTCACTAAATCCAAGTCCATTTTTTTTATGGGGAGACACGGTAACCTTAACCTCTCAGTTAGAAAGCAAATCCGCATTCATCTTAAAATGTCCAACAATTGCTTTCAGTATGACTGCGTAGCATGGTTGTGTGGCTAATTTTCAATGAATTCTTGTTTTTCATTATTTTTCTTCAGTACCCCCTCTGGCTGCTCTCCCACCCCTCAACTTCCCAGGTCTGGCCCCCTTACCTCCTCTACCCACCATGCTGCCCTCCCAGCTGCCGCCTCTCCTCCCTCAGGGCGTGGTCCCCCTCCTGCCCCTCTCAGCCACCGCTCCCACAGCCTCGGTCACGGTCACAGCAGCGCCTGTGTCCGAGCCCGCCGTCAACCGCACAGTCCCCACGGAAATGGTCTCCACGGACTCACCGGCCCCAACGGAAACAACATTAACGTCGTAATATGTCAAAGAAGGTTCCACTTGCCATCAAACCAAAACACATACCCGGTTACTCTCTCCCTCTCCCCCTTCCGTCTGTCTTTCTCTGTGTTTTTCTATTTATTTGGCCAAGAGGGACAGGCAGACAGCTGCACCAGTTCAGACACAGGTCGGCATGTTCCAGGTATGGGTTGGGAAGCTTGTTTGGAGCGATGAAGGATGAATGGATATGAAGAATGGAGGACGGCTGTAGACTGGTCTGACCAACATGTCTTTGTTACCAGATTGTCATGGAGCTAGTCCAAGCCACTGTATGAGGAGGACGAGGTTTACCCTTCGGTTGGTAGTTTAACTTCTGCAGTTACAACAAGGATTTCCCCCTTTCAAATCTGACGTCTTTGTTTCACACTTATTATATATATATATATATATATATATATATATATATATATATATATATATATATATATTACAGTTTATGTAGATGGGGCAGGATGATACATCAAGTTTAAATCACTATCTTCATCATGAATCCCTTATAAGTAAACTGAGACAAGCAACAACAACCGATGACCCCTAACTGGAGCTCACAGTCCAGTCCAGAGGTCATTTATCTGGTCTTACTGGTATAAATCAGGACAAAGGTATCAGAAGTGGGCTTACAGGAGAAAAGAAACATCGTGCACTGCTGTATTAAAACCTAGATAAACGTTAATGTAAAATAAAAAATTCATCATGTGACAGATTTTGGTCTTATCGTCCAGCCCTAACATGTAACCTTTTTATTATTAGTTCATAGAACCCCTGACCAATAGATACATTTGTTTGACGTGTATACATTTTTTGTTGAAAGTGCTTTATGACTGTCTACACCCAATGAATGAATCTGCATTATTTTGCACCACCTTTTTGTTTTTTGAAAATGATTAGTCTGTCCCTTTTTGTATGTCTCCATGTATACAGAACTCAACAGTATCCGTCTCTACCACACAGGGATGGTAGCAGCCTGAAGGCCATGCCAGAGGGGACAGAGGGGTTACAGTTACAGCAGCTACTGAGTAGAGTATATGTGCTCGCTGTTGGGTGAAACATGGGTGCAGGGGTATTAATAATTACATAGCACGTCTCCCCTGGGCATGGCTTAAGCGATAGGCAGAGTTGCAGTGACGCAGTACAACCACAAGGGGGTCACTGTAAAATAACTTTCTGAAAACATCTACACTGCACAGTGCAAGCAATAAAGCCAAATTAATTTTACATCATGCCTCTGTGTCTTTATACCGTGTTCGTTGCTTCTACAGTCTCACCCCCCCCCCCCCACCCCCCCACACACACACACACAAATAACAGCAAACCAAGAAGATTTAGAAACTTTGAACTAAAACAATAAAGGCGGTGCAGTAAGTAATTAAGCAAAATGTGTAAAGTGAGGAGTAAAATGCATTTCATGTTAATATGTAACAGTACGTCAAATTAAACTGTTTTCATTGCTTTTATATTTTTTAAGACATATCAAAACTAAAAAAACTTAAATGTAACCCTTTCAGATTTAAAAATGTATCTCCTATACATTATGGTAGGAGTATTGTAAGTTATTCTAATTTCCATAGTATCCGTTCATTCTTTGTGAAATGTGTTATATTTTACAAGACCGGAATTATAAGAAAAATATAAAAGTTGCACCATTCCAACTCCCAAACCTTTGTTTATACATCAGGCCAGACTGACTCCACAGTAAAACACGTTGTGAGCTCATTTTCTGCAATAATATAAATATATAATGTATGGCAGAAAATAAGCCTTGTGGCAAACAAATTTTTCTGACACTTACACGTTTTGTTTAGCAAGACAATCTTCACAAGTGAACTCCACCTTCTTATTTTATTTTTAAAGTGTGGACGCATCTGCAGAATTAACTCACGTGAGGCTACAAACGAACTACACCCGACGAGGCGTGATGACGTGTTGTAGTCGCATTTAACAAAGTGTTGTTTTAAGACACGAACACGTTTAAAAATTCCCGACAGGAGCATGTACGGTTGTTTTTCATAGTGTAGAACAAAACGTAGAAATGCCTTAAACTTGTGTTCACCACTGACTTTATTCGTGAATCTCAACAAAAACACGGTGACTTCGAGGCGAGGGAACCGGAAGTGCGAACATGGGAACTTATTTCCGGGTTTTTAGACTCGTTCCTAAAGCCCTGTATAATGTTTATCCACAATGGGAAAATAAAAATAAAAAGCCATATAAGTCAATATAGTGTTTATTTTCTAAATTGTCTTGTGATAAATGCATTAAACTGTGTGTTAATAATTGTATAATAATATAAACAGTGTCAGAGGGGCAATATCGGTGTCCTATAATGTGTATAACTGCTGTGGTTTAACCAGAAAGAAGGCAGCGAAGTGTCGTGTGTTACATAGGTACATGCAGTAGAGGGGGTGCTTCATTTGTTCCTCCTCTGGAACAACACTTTCTCGACCGTGTTTCGGTTTTGGACGTCACTGGTCCAGACGGCTCGAGCCTCTCGCTCACTTCTAGAAAACTTCCTGGATTACTCAACACACTCCTCCGCCACAGAGCCTCCGCACGAAACACCTCCCAGTCAGTCTCCTCCGCACATTTACTTTTGCTGTTTTTCAGATTTGTTTTTTTAGCCACTTTGTTATGAGTTTTGCTGAGTGTGTGTGTGTGTCGCTCAGCTGCTTTCTTGTGACTTTGTAACCAGGGATGGCCACCGCGCCACAGTCTTCACTTCACATGAGATCGGCAGATCTCATCAAAAAAGAGGCCCTGGACTACGGGGCCTTTGGGGAGGTGTACCTGTGCTACCACGTCACCCTCGGCCAGGTGGTGTTGAAGACCATGTATACAGGACCGATTAGCAGCGTGTAAGTTCTCTCTCTGCGTGTGTGTGTGTGTGTGTGTGTGTGTGTGTGTGTTACTGTATGCAGTCTGCTGGGTATTCCCCCCCGCGCTGGTAACTTGAATCATGTGCCCCTTCAGGAGGGCTCTGCACACAACTCAGCTAGGCTGATCTATATATATATATATATATATATATATATATGGGGTTTTATTGTTTGACAGGATGTTGTTATAAGATATTGTCGCAGGAATGTGCGAAACTACTTTGTAGGTTTAGTTTCGTTTCATAGTGACGTGTCCTGTCGTTCTGAAGCTTAGATTTAAGAACTTCCTTTTTAACGTTAATTTCATCTGAAATACGGATGTATGTCAAACATCAGTATGGTTCTTCTTGTTCTTCTTGTTCTTCTGATAACATGCAATAACAACTTCTCTGTTCACGCACATTCGTTCATGTGCAGCCCTTCTCCTTTGAAAAAAACCCCCATAATTCCTATTTTAATTGCAGCTTGACATGGGATCTCTGATAGGGGATTTCAGATTTATATTTTCTATTGTCCTCAAGGGATGAAACGATTATTCTCTCTTAATCCCAATACTTAATTTCAGGGTATCTCTCGTGTACCAAATACCAAGTGTTGATTAAATACAAGTGCTCTTTTTCCCCCTAAACATAACATGTTACAGTGTGGAGCTCATATACAAACTTTTTTATGTAAGATAACTTTTGTGCATGGATTTCTGTAGCACTAAAAATTAGTGGCACGCTTGTCTGAATGATTGTACCTGATAGCAGAAATACTGAATTCTATAATGATGTTGTCAAAGACACTATTTGATGTGGATCTGCCACATCATGACTGACATCTGATCCACTATTCTAAAAAAAATATCGTATCGGTGCATCCCAGTGTCATCCTGCTAAGACTCCACATGATGCAAGTCATGCCACTTGACTGGCAGATATCTGGTTCTCACATATATATATTTTTTACTCTCTCTTTCCAGGAAGAGTCAAAGGTCACTGCTGGATGAGGGGAACATCATGGCGAGCCTGAACCATGAACGGGTGGTCAAGCTGCTGGGTGTGATCATGGAAGATAGAGACTGCTCGCTAGTTATGGAGCTCATCCCCAGAGGCAACCTGTCGGTCATGCTGGATACGGTCAGCGGGTTTAGAATTAGTCTATAACTCCAGTAGCTCCGCTAGATTTCATCCATAGTTTTACAGCCGTAAATAACTCACGGTATATTTAAATGAATGGATGTATTGACACACTAAATTCTTCCCAGGTCACTGTGCCGGTATCCATCAAGGGCAGAATCATCTTAGAGATTTTGGAAGGGATGGTGTACCTCACCGAGAGACAGGTCATACACAAGGACATCAAGCCAGGGAACATTTTAGTGGACAAGGATTTTCACATCAAGGTATGTCACACGCTAAGGCCCGTGACATGTTTTTGTGATCTGACAGCAAGCGTGTGCAGTCATGGTAATCTGAAGCATTGTGCCTTCCTCTGGGTTTTTCTAGATCGCAGATCTGGGCCTGGCCACCTGCATGACATGGAGCAAGCTCACGAGGGAAGAGTCTCGCAGGAGGAGTCGCATGGGACCATCAGCCGAGGCGAGAGGGGCCGGCACGCTGAGCTACATGGCCCCTGAGCACCTGGATAGTGTGCACACAGCCTCCACTGAGAAGTCCGACGTCTACAGCTTTGCAATCGTGGTGTGGGTCGTCCTCACGGGGAAAGAGCCGTACGCAAGTGAGTTGGGACGTCAAGACCCGCTCAGGTCCTGATGATAAGACACATTTAACCATGAATAATTAAACGTTGAGGCACTGTTGTGAAATAACTACCACCTGGGTTGTTGTCTGAACAGAACAGACCACGTTCATTATTTCAAGCTACATGAGGTGAGCCTCATGCAGACAGCCAAAGTGTCCTTTCTTTGTCCAGACGCAAGGAGTGAAGAACAAATCAGCCAGTGTGTCCGGAACGGGGACCGACCTGCGGAGAACCTGATTCCAGACGACACGCCGGTAGAGATGATTCAGCTCATGAAGAGGTGCTGGGATCACAGCCCGCTGCAACGGCCAACGTTTAAAGGTGCGTTTCATCCTCGTGTTGTATACATTAAAGCATACGTTCTTATGCGGATCAGTGGAATATGATCACACGAATCACAAATGTGATCAGACACAAAGCAAATAACATGAAAAATCTTTCATTGTTGAATTCTAAGAAATGAAGGCTTGAGTGTGTTGTAATGTTTTATTTAAGATGTTTGGTACCTTTTTAAGATGATTATTATGATGTTGTTGTAACTATGTTATAATTCTGCTGCTGTTGAATGAAAAAAAGAGAGAAAAAGTAGAATAGTTGTCAGCTGTTCGGCTGAGTTTTTGTCACTATGTTGGAAATAAATTCAAGTTCATATGCTGCATGTATATAAACTTGAATTTTGAGCTCAGTCATTTGACCCCTTCAGTTGATCATGTGACTCTTCTTCTCATCCCTTCCCTCCCTTTTCCTGCAGAGGGCTACAACTTCTTCCTTCCTTTCTACACGGGAAAGCTTGAACCACACGTAGAGGAAGATTTACTTGATTTGAGGGTAGATATATACATACAATATAATGTTTTTTAGTAGGATTAGATGTGGTTAACACTAAGCAGTAGATTTGAAGTTAAAATAAAGGCCAAAAAACAACAACATTCTGAGTATTTCATATTATAATAATGCTCGTGATTTTCATGCAGAAATTATATGAAGGCCCAGAGGAACTTGTTGAGAAGATGAAATCTTTATCAATGACCCAGGATTATTTATCGGCAGGTGAGCACTGTTGGTAATCTGGATGGCCTGAATATTCTGTACTCACTCTAATGTCCACTCTAATTATGTCTTACATTTTTTTTTGAAAAGGAGAGAGTAGCTTCATTTTTTTTTTTTTCTTCTCTCCTTACTTCGCAGATTGCCCGGCTCCTCTGGTGAGTTCAGACAGAAGTGTACCTGGGCCAGTCGAAGCCAGTATTGAGGACATGCATGACATCCAGTGTGAGCACCCCGTGGGGTCCATTCAGATGGATGCAAAGACAGCTGGCGGGTCTTCGGCTCTGGAGGAGAAACTGGGTCGGGAGCTTCAGTACCACAAACATGGTAGCTATTACCATGAGAACCAGGTGGACGCTGCCCGCTGCCTCCACCACAGCAACTCCAATCCTTTCCTGCAAAACCACGTCAGCCCTTCAGCGCCCGCCATCAGGCAACCGGAACCGGACCGACCCTCCTACGCATCCTCGGTCCATTCCTGGACGAAAGCTGAGCCGGTGCAGCCCACCAGCCAAGAAAAGGGTTGTTATCGCCCCACTGCGGCGGGTCTCTATGACTCCATGAACTCCGCCATATCGACTCCACCCCACTTGCCAATGTCTGCCAGCAATCCTTCTCTCTCGCTGTTGAATCAGCAACATACACTTTCCCAGTATGACCGCCAGCAATCCTGGCCAGTTTACCCCGTGTTGGATACGTCTGCTCCTGACATCAGTCCCGGGCGTCTCCTGACCCCGTCCACACAACAACCAGATCCAGGTACAAACTAACAGGGCCTTTTTGCTGAAGCATTTCCTCAGTAGATTCTAGCTCTAGATGCCGGAAGGTGTTTCACTGCTGCTTCTGTCACCTTTTGACTGACGTGTATTGGAGAGACTGAGTCCATGTGTGTTCTTGCTTTGTGTTTGTTCCAGCGTCTCTTTTCATAAAGAATGCCAGCGGCATCCAGATTGGGAGCAACAACACGATGAATATCCGAGGTTACGAGTCCACCGGTAGTTTAGTGTCTCTGCCGTTTACCGCCTCAGCTACCTCTACCATTAAAGAAGGCATTCTGAAATACGGTGAGCCATGGCAACAGTTCTTTTTGTTGTTGCGCCGTTTGTTACTAGAGCCGCAACTCACAATTATTTTCATCATCAATTAATACGCGGATTAGGTTTTCGATTCATTGTTTTTGCCATAAGTGTCAGAAAATATCGACCAACGGTCCAAAACATGAACAAATCCGCTGAAATCAGAGAATGGAAAAGAAAATGACGAAAACAAATAAAGGTTGTTTTTTAAAATAGTTGCAAATTATTTCTTGTCCATCAACAAATCGATAAAACCGGTGTTTGATTTTACGCTAGTAGTTATTTATAGGCATTAACACTTTAATAAGTAAAGTAAGTAATGCATTGTTCACTTTTTTGGATGGCAGGTCAGAAATGAGAGTTAAACTTGAAAGACTTTTCTCATTAGAGCGAGTGCTTTCCCTAATAGATTTATCTTGTCTGTCATTCAGAGGACCACGCGGTGACCGAGGAGCACCTGGACCTGCTGAGGGACAACATCGGGGCCACGTGGAAGCGGTGTGCGCGGCGACTGGGTCTGACCACTGTGGAGATAGAGACCATTGAGCACGACTGTGACCGGTACGGCCTGCCAGAGATGGTGCACCAGATGCTGGATCGCTGGAAAATGAAGGAGGGAAGCATTGGCTGCACAGTTGGGAAGCTTTGTCGCGCTCTGGAGGGCCACATAAATGTAGACGTCATCCAGAAGATTTTGGACACCTGCGGTTCTTCCTCCTACGTCGGATAAACGTTCAACCTCGGTCCCTGTGAAGACTTTCTACCTGCGATGGTTGCGTTTTCTGATCGGTTTGCAACATTTGAAGGCTCCCCTTTCGAACCAAAACCAAAAATAACATACTCGTTTTGGCCTCATGGTTTGAAATATTATCTCTGAATACAAGTGAGTAGAATGTCAACCCAACTTCATCTTTCCAGAAAAAAAAAAATCTCTTTGTTACTTATTACCACTGGGACTCACTCATTTAGACAAAACGATCACGGGACTTGACATTTATTGTAACAGTTTAAACGCTCTGAGTGCGTTTTATACGCACCTTTTATGAGCGGTGGAGACGAACATGGTCAGAGTTCAGGTTTTTCTTATTGTGGGATTTTAAAATCATTGTTTATTTTGTAAGGAACTATTAAGTAATTATTGCCTTTCTTATTCACGCAGCAGATGGAATGTTGTAGTTAGCGAGTCAATGCAATAAATAATACAAAAGCCATACTTTCGACAGAGACGTTGGCAAGTGTGTTCTTCAGAAATTGTTCCCTGAAAGATAGCGTTGCGATCGTGCTCGGTTACTAAAGCTTTAAATGAAGAATGGATTCATCTTGGGGGATAATCAAACGGTGCATGGTAAACATTTATTCCAGCCCAACACAAACACAAAGACTCTCAAAATCACAGAACAGGTAAGAACCTGAAAACATAAGGAGTCATTTATTCCATTAACACGTGTGTATTATTGTTTACATCCATGCATCCAGTAGGGATCAGTAGACGATATATTCATGAGTAAACTGAAGTCTGTCTTCTTTAATCTGGGTAATCTTTATTATGTGCTCTCATTTACCTAAATTACAGTAAAGGTGCGTGAATTACTAATGAGCTACTTGCATGAGTTTCCGGTGTGTGTGGATTTACTGTAATTATATCATATTGTCTATAAACAGTTAAGCTGCTGTGCTGCCCTTCTACTGATTCACGCATGTTGGATTACAGGATACTTTGTTCTCACCATCCAATCAGATTGTCTCTGAAATGTGTTCATGTCTTCTGTTCTGTTTCATTACCATGCATTGTAATGTGTATTTGTGTACTGGGTCTTACAGTTTCAATGTAGGTCTCCCTACAGGGTAGCTCTCCCCCAACCTGCATCTGTTTTAAAGACATTTTGATATGCTGAATAAACTGTGTACATACGTTTCTAAAATTCCAAAGTAAGTGTATTTCATATATTGCCCTAAACATCTTGAGCCGGTAGTGTTTCTAGTTCAGTATTTACTGGTCAGTTATTAACTGCAACTAGTTAATGGATATCAATATAATGGCAACATCTACACGTCTTAATGTCTGAGATGAGACTTCGACTACATCCAGACTGTAGCTGTATCCCAATTCCAGACTGCAGCCTAAATCTAAGCTAGTGTTGAGAATGAAGTCGAAAAGTGCCAAAATTGATACTGCTCCAAAAAAGAGTTTGACTTTGCTCTTGACCCACAATGTTCTCTGACAATGCGATGCACAAAGGGAATGGAAAGGTGCTCGCAGCTGGAGAGAAAATGACAACAAATTAACCCCAGAAAACAAGAAAAAATAACAACTGAACTTGGAAGTCATTTTTTATGTCTTTTGATGTGTTTGTGAAGAAGGTGGCAGAGATGTTCAGAAGTTGCTGTGTGGTTGACATATTGTACCGGTTATTGTTGGTATAAAACGATTAAGTATGTTGGTATGGTAACTGCAAAGGCAATGGGGTGCTGCAGGGATGAGGTTTTTTTGTAGGCCAACACCAAAACGTTAGAACCCCTCAGCTTGTGGTAAACACAAACCTTATCTTAGGCATCTCACCAAAAACCCTTTTTAAAACATCCATTGAGACAATGGAACCGTATAAGTGCAAAAATGCTTTCTCATTTTCTGGTTTTAGGTTTTTCTGGATTTGGGACACACTAAATATGTCACTCAAAAGCACATTTCCCTTCACGACCCAGTAAAAAAAGACCTTTTCTAAATCTGACTTGCAATAGTGCCAAATATAATCTGCAGACTTTGACCCAATATAGACCTGATGATAACATTAAGCTCCCAAATTAGACTCTTGTAAAAGCGCAGCATATAATAACTAAGACTGTGGTCGTAATAAAGGCATTTTTATGACAGTATTTTGTAGAATGTGGATCTTTTTCCTGAGTTTTAGACTTTAGACAGCAGTGTTTGTCCAGATTATCCGCTTTAACTCCCACAAATCTTTTACCTTTTTACTGTTGTTATCTTTTTACTTGTTTGAACTCCCGTTTAATGGATTCCAGATGAGATGATAGAACGATGCCTCGGCTGTTCTTTTTCACCTGGTGAGTTAAATAATCCCTCCACTAAACAGAAGAAAATCAATCCTCCCACGCCATGATGGATTATTGATAAGGTCCTGGGATATAAACGTGAACAGGCTTTCTAGTTTCTTAACAATAATTACATCCATGCTCTATCAGATTCAGGGACACGGTTAAAATTGTATCCTGTTGATGCATAGATAAAATCTAATTAAGTTGTTCAGAAGCAGCACACTTGCCACATGGGACCTACAACATGACAAGTAATTAAGAAATTGGTAAAATGACAATATTCTAATTAGAATAGATAGCAGTTGATAGCAGTTCATGAGGGTTAATATTTCTGTAAGTGGCTGAGACACTGAAACCATAGTTTGAGCTGTCAAAGAGTTGGTCCTTAGGGATGGCCTGAATCCCAACAGTCATGTTTACATCACACAATGGATTTACACACAACAGCAATACAGACCACATGAACTAGATAGTCTTTTTACCTCTAAGGAGGTTTCATGCGTCTTTCTTCCCTTTCTCTCCATTGTAGGGACACGAATATATACAATATCGTTTGCCAGTCAACTAAAGAGACATTCCACTTTAATTGCACACATGAAAGGAGGACTTGAAGTTCTTCTTATACAGGTAGATATCATGCAGTGCAATAATAATAATAACATTATGCAGCAGCGTTGTGTTGTACACAGTGTGTACATAGATAATTGATCAAGCACCATAAACTATGTACCTGCTCTTGTCAAGTGTAAACAATACTCGGGCTGGCATCGTGAAGGACGTGTTTACAGCTTCTTAAATGAGATGGCTCTCAGTTCTCATGGTGGTATGCTGCTGCATAAAAGGGGTGTTCATTAGTGAAGATTATCTTGCTGAACAAAATGAGTAGATCGTAAACTTGTGTTTGCCACAGAGCTTATTTTCCGCGGTAATACAAAAACCCATTGGCTTTTGTATTGCTGCGGAAAATCAAGGGAAACAGGGTGATACAAAACGTCATCCCTTCACAACTCTATTACTTTTTAGTGGGCCGTCAAAAATGGGGGAACATTTCTAGACCCAGAAATGCTAAACACCTTTTTTTTGTATTTTATTTCTGTCTTTTGAACATAAAAAACATGTATCGTTTCCAATGCTCTGTTTTTTTTTCAAGTATTCCTTCAAAAGCCTTGAAAGCTTGTTTTTTCAATCAGTTTCTCATCATGAGTGATGGGATCCACATAAATACACTATTTTCTGCCGAAGTAACCAGTTTATGTTTTTTCACATATTCACAGATTTCTGTATTTATGTTTTTCTCAGTGTTCCTCTCACTCATTTTGAAAAGGTTGGGGCTAATTTGGAAAAAGTTGATGTTATTTTATTGCAAAGTTTGCAAGTTGCTCACCATTCCAATTCCACTTGACCAAGTTTAGGCAAACTCGAAGTAAAATATAAGCAGTTCCTTAAATCCAGATGTGTTGAGGTAATACACACGTAAACAAATTCCAGACAGATGCTGCTGCCAGTAGTGCTTCAATGGATGTTTTAGGCAGTACAATATTGTTTTGAATAGAATATAAAGAGCTAAAATCCAGCCTAGGGGATTGAATACCTTCAGTAGGTATCTAGATTTGAACTAGAGCTTAAAGACTTGCTCTTTTTTACAACTTAAAACTCCTAAACATATCCATCTTGATTTAGAAGCCAGTTTGACTCAAACAGTAATACACCGCCCACTGCCAAGCCAACAATAACATTTCAGAGAAGCATTAAGTGCAAATATTACTAAGGCAACATAATAAGTTTGTTTATCGGTTGCAAACTAGGTTGGATGTTAAATACCCCTCAAATTATAGCCGTCTGCATTTAACCTAAAATCTATTCTGTCATATTAACCAAATAAAAGTACAGTGGGTGACGAAAGATAAATAAGTTACATTGCTTCTGCCAAAACACTTATGGTACATTGCTGAACAAGATTTCCTGAAAATATAAATGAAGTAATTCCACACCTGAAAGAACACAACCTGCAAACAAATGTCCAGAGATAATCTGTAAACATTTTGAATTGAGGGAAATATCAGGGCCAAGCCACTTTTGCATGACCAGGAACCATCTCTAAATTGATTTGGAAGTTGTCTATTTCTGAAGTCCTTTTTGCACACATGATGGCCAGCAGAGACTTCTTGTGGCACACGCTTTGAGTCTTCTGCTTATGTGTTTGGGAGACAGGAGTGTCTTGATCCTTAGCTGAGTCCCCATTGGCAGCAAAGTTAGTGACGCTGCACGTCCGAGGGTAGAGTCTGAAGCGTTCGAAAGCACCGTTGCACTTCTCACAGCTGTGATCCTTTAATGCTGCCACGGGAGGTTGAGCGGAGGAGTTGGATGAAGGGAATTGGTTGGCCTGTCTGTGGATTGAGGGAAGTCTGCCCCTGATCTCTGGCTTGAAGCAGCACTTCGCTGGCCACTGGCAGAGGCAGTCCTTCAGACAGGCGTTGCATAGGGTACCCATGTCCCTGCACATCACCCTGCGGACATTCGGCCTCAGCATTAGGTAGATGATTGGGTTGTAGATGGTAGAGGACTTGGCAAACATGGCTGGCAAGGCAAAGGCCAGAGGAGGGATGTTCTCAATGTGTCCAAAGGCAGCCCACATCGACACCACAGCATATGGACTCCATGCCGCAAAGAAACTGATGCAGACAGCAACACTTAGCTTGCAGGGAAAAGATCACAGAAGGGAAAAGTTAAATTGATATTGTTTAAAAAACAAACAACACACTTCAAAAAACAGATTTTCGTGGTTTTCGTAGAACATTGTATTTAGAGTATAAGTCTGGTGTTATTCTATATGGGTTTTTTTGTTGTCAACAAATCCCATGAAAAGACCAAAACCACCAATGGTTTAATGCGTTTCTCAATACTTTCTGACTTTCCTCTCACCCCCAAGCCCACAATTTTCTAGACGTAAATCTTTAAAAATGGATCATGAATACATCATGTTCAAAAAAGCTTCCTTGAACATCTCGATACTGTAGTTTTCAGCAAACTTTAGGGTAGCCAAACAAGATTAAATAGTGTTGTGTACTGGGTCTTTGTTGGGGATTAATTTGTGGTAGTTTGTGACTATAAGAAAAATATAGAATTTCACCAGACTTATCTTTTGAAAGCACAAGATAACATCTAAACAATGACTGGCTGGTATAGCTGACTGAATGTGAGCCTTTATCTTTACAGCCTGAAAACCTTATTGCCGACATTATTCGGAGGCTAGGGGAAGAAAGGCATTTTTGTGAACCTTTTCTATGAATCAGTTATTATTATAGGCCTATGATGATGATGATGATAATGATCATTTATCAGCAAAGGCATCAGTAGCGTCTCATCCATCACAGTACAAGTAAAGCCAATTCCTGCTAATGAGAAGCTCCATCATTGGAGGATCTATTCAGGTCACAGCCAATTTCCTCATGTTATGGAGTGAAGAACCTCCAGAGGGCCCCTGTCTTTAAGGAGGAGCTTTGATATTCTACCCCCCCTTTCCATTTTACAGGAAGTGTAAAAGCACTCAATAGTCTATGAGCCAAATGGTATCTTTGACATGATCGACGTAATAATATGTGTTAATCAGACTTTCCTCTTACCTTAACAATAATTGTCTGGATGCTGCTCATGTGCGTCTGCCTCGACACTTGCCGCTCAATATTCTTGCGGGATGCATGCACTGTGACCAGAATGCTCGTGTAAGATGCAACAATAACACAGCATGGAAGGATGTAGCACAAGATGAACAGTGCCACGGTATAGGAGCGTGCCGTAGAGTGCTGATTGGATAGGCGCCAGTCAATGCAACAGGCGGTGCCATAAGGCTCTGGTCCGTATTTCCCCCAGTGGGCAAGCGGGGAGCAGGCAAACAACAGGGCGTAGAGCCAAGCACAGGCAATGAGCAGACGGCCGTGAACAGAGTTAAACCTGTTCCCTATGAAAACAAATTGATTTTTATTATCCATGTAGTTGAAAGATTCTGGCACAACTGTTTATTGATTTGGCCCAGAACGTTATGTTACAAAAAGTAACATAAAAAATAAAATATCTGCAAAAAAATGATCATGTTAAGATGTCTTTGATAACATTTTACAGTGATTATATGAATTAGACTTTATAGCCAATGTTTCCAAATCCTGCTTGTAAAATGTTTTTACGGATTTTATTGTGTTGCTATATCTGTCTGTGTCCAACTGGTAAGACTGTAGCTCATGTGTGAGAGAATCATGGCAGTGGTGCACAACTTTGAGGCCTCTGTAGCTAAATTGTTCCTAAGATGTCTAAAGTTTGAAAATTGAATTTGATTCTGTTCACAATTTTCTTTACTTGTGTTTTGAATGTTAGAGGGGAATCTATTATTTGACCTAAACCTAACCAATTTGAGATATTAAACACTGAAGCTGATACTTCTTCTGCGGCTTGCTTCTGGTTTTTAGCATGTAGATATATGACCGTATCATTAACATACAGCTGACCAGTTACAGAAGGCGGACAAACTTCAGGTCGGTCATTTATAGACAAATTAAGTAACAGCGCTGAACCTTGAGGTACACCAACATAATAATCAACTAATTGGTCTTCTCATATACATTGTTTTCTGATTCCAGAGGAAAACTATTTGCAGTTTCAGTGAAATTGTGTTTTTTTTTTTATCACAAATCATTTTTGTTTTTGTGGATGAAAAGTGATGGAAAATAGTTGGCTGAAGAAGTTTAAAATTGGTCAGTTGCCGTGTGAAGTTGGCGTGTTTGGCAGGCATAACGGGCACCAGAGATTTCAACTGTGGCCAGAGGCAAGCAGACCTGGTGTATTTCTGGTCCGAGTTTTGTTTCTGCAGCTAGAATCTTTTTTCCATGGTGACAGACAGCTTGGCAGTTGTATCCATTTGGCTTGAGAGCCATAGACACATAGGGTAATTATCTGGAATGATAATTGCCATGCTAGTTCAGGTCGAGCGTGAGCAGTTAGGCGACTACAGGTCTCTAGTTGGCCCGCAGCAACAGGGGAACGATAAGGCCTCCGAAGCAAGAAGAGGTGATTGAATGACCGGTGATGTTACATAATGAAATGAGTTTTTCTGTAAAGATTCATAGGGTATGAGACCAATTAGAATTAACATTTTGTCGGCCCACATTTAAAATGATGATTACGTGGCTCATAGATTAGTCGCATACGTTTTCGGGACAGTGCCTGGGAAAACGCAATTTCATGACGTCAAAAGGAAGGCTCCGTTGCTCTGCATTAACCAGCATCACAAATAATACGTATTGAGTGCAGCCGCTGGACTTGTGAGTCATCAAAGAAAGGCTTATGTGCAGTGCTCCGTGGGGGGGATTATAATTTTGTTTCCTTCGACAGATAAATCAACAATCAGCCACTTAGGGCTGTGATGGTTAATCCTGTGCCATTTCATTGGACAAAAATATCTTATTTGAAGACTTACCATAGAGCGGGTAACATACTTTCACAAAGCACACCATGCTTAGCAGGGTTAGAGTGGTTAGACTGCAGATGCCAAACAATATGCCGCAAAAAGCGTACACGGAGCACACTGTTTTCCCATACAGCCACCTGCGATGGAGGTTATGTGAGACAGAGAACAAAGCGAAGAGAGGGAAGAAAGATCAATGGAAGAGAGGGTGAGAGGGAAAAGAGGAGAATAGCACGCGCATGACACTCCATATCTGTGAACTCACAGGCAATCATACCGCTAACCAACCATAAAGTTAAATGAACCATGAAATATGAAAGGGCGTCCGATTTAAAAGCATAACCTACAGTATAAACAAATGTCCCTATAGCACACGTGGTTCCCATTCTCCGGTGGTGAGAACGAGCACATTGTCTTTGTTCCTTTGCTTTGATCCCTGTTTATGCCATACAGTAGGTGCCATTTGTAATACCTGTGATAGAAGCTTGAAGTTATCGCCATGGGGTAGAGGGACAGAGTCAGGCCCAAGTCACTGACGGCCAGGTTGATGATGAAGTACTCGGCTGGTTTCAGGAGGTGCTTTTTCTTGTAGGAGACGTACAGCAGTGTGCTGTTGCCAAACAGTGAACATACTCCTGCAGAACAGACCAAATGTTGAGGGGGATGATTGTGTGACACAACATTGACGCGCTAATGTCAAAGAAATGTTTCTTCACACAAAGCATTTCGGGTATTTTACCTATAACAAATAGGCTATTTAAAAATAAATAAATACAAGTCCCTATAAAGAAATAGCCTAAAATATACAAGATTTATTTCCTTGTCTTTGCAACATATTTGGCAGTATTTTTTTTAAAAACAATGACTGAAAAGACGTGAGTGATTTCTGAACGTCCTAATTAGTGGTAGTGTTCAGGTGGAACAGTGGTATTCAACAATCTGGCAATCGTAGGGCACCCCAAGATTCAGGTCGCATGTTTAGCATAAGTGACAGCTTCACAATTACATTTGTTTTAACGATCGCCACAGACACACGAGACAAACATAACTTCAACAGAAGCGAAAAAACACACTCACATTAGCACATAACTCTACAATACTTATTTAAAGCCATGTGAGCAGTATGAAGTAGTTCCTCTCAGCTAAACACAGCATTTAAAAATTGTAAAATGAACATCCTTAAATGTGTATTGTCAAATCGGTATCAGTAAACAGGGCCTTTCACAAAATGAGTCTCACATTTAAACTGTCTTTTTGGTTTCCTTCTAACAGAGTGCAGCCTATGATCATCATTAAATGTGAGGGTTCTCCAGTAACGCCTCCAAGATCAAAGACTGAGATGAAAGTTGACCTGTGCAAGATTTGTTTTTCTTCTTTTCAGTACACGGCCCCGCCACAGAATTCATTATCAGAGGCAGCTTACGTTGTTGTATCGGAAGCACAGATATAAATGAATAAAACAAATCTGCTACACTGGCTGCCTCACCGGGTCTACTGTGATGTGTGCATGTCTCAGGGGGCAAGTGGATAATTTACACATACATAGAGTAAATATTGATGGAAGAGATGCATATACATAGTAGGTATTGTATATAGGTAGAAGTGGAATGCGTATCACTTTGTAACAAAGTCAAAGATACTAAAAATAAACATGCTTTAAAGGCTCCACTGGGTTCGCTTCATGCTGTTACTCATTTCAGCTCAAGCAGAACAAGTAGAAAGCTCATTAACAGCATTACCAGCGTTATTAACTATTTATTGTCTATTATAGCATTTAAAAAAAGACAAAATGGCTTTGAATTTATGTAAACTTTACTCACCAAAAACAGAGTAGACCACAGCCACGGTTATATCCAGTGGCACAGGTATGTTGGAGTGGAAGGCAATGTCTTCATCTGACGGCCCCATCTGAAAACTGATAAGAGGTTTTCAAGAGCAATGTTGTTGTTGCATAATAAATTTAGCTTTTAATTTGCGTGCTTAAAGTTGTTACAAATAGGGTTTGTACAAATGTGGGTACAAAACAGAGTACAAATTTGGTTTGTGTCTGTATTAACCTTTACGATACCCTTCACTGAATATGGTTTGCATTCGCCCTTTAATTCGAAAAAGAGGCCCAATGCATTAATATGCCTTTAATTCAGTCTGGAGAATGTGGTGGAGAGGAGGTCACTGAAGAAATTATTATCCATACTGGATAAGCCGGACCACCCTCTCCACTACCTACTGCAGGGACAGACTCCGGACAGATACAGGAGATCATTCCTGCCCACTGCAATAACACTTTATAATAAATCACCTCTGGTCAAATCAATCACTCAACTATAGCACCGTTGTTTGTTTGTTGGCTACATCTTTGAACTACTGTTTCGTTTTGTTAGTTAATTTGATTTAAAATTATTATTCTATTCTATTTGTTGTATATATTGTGCATTTTTTTATATTTTATTGCGTAACCTGTATGTACAAATGCTGCTGTAGCGAAAACATTTCCCCTTGCGGGATTAAAGTATCTATCTATCTATCTATCTATCTATCTATCTATCTATCTATCTATCTATCTATCTCTCTATCTATCTGTCTATCTATCTATCTATCTTAAGATACACAGGAGATCACATCAGGTGTTTCCACGGTGACTGACTGACAGATCAATGGATGACATGAGGGTCAATGAACAAGTGATTTAATAATATGTAACAGGGAAATGCACATCAAACACATCCTAATCCCTATGTGGTCAGTCCCATTATTGGATTTTTAGTAACCTGAATTCCAGCAGTATTTCAAATTCTGCCACTGCAACAGCGAAACATGCAGCCTGTACATGTGCTTTATTCATTCAAACCAGATTTAGCTGGACCTTGGTCTTCACAGGCCTGTATTATCCCTAAGGCATTAAGATACATCATCATTTTGTAATGCACGCTGAGCTGTGTCAGAATTTTGAATTGCTTTAATGAAGTTTACTTGCATTAGTCGAACCTAATTAACCGAATCAACAGCCACGTGTGTGCACAGCCCTTTGTTTTCTTGTTGATGAGCAGCAGTGAAGTGTTTTATGTGGATGCATCTCTGTGTGTATGAACACGTCTCTCTGCTCTACTTTCTGACCTTCTGTTCACCTTTTTTGTTTCCTCTGTCAACTCTCTTGTCCAGCAAACACAGGAATAGCCATCAGCAACTGCTGACAGTGACAATGACAATTGGGCATTGCCTTACAGATGACCTCTGTAATAATGTTGAACACATTGAAAGCATGAAGTGAAACAGTGATAGGGTCAGTGGCCTGGAGACTTGCTCTGTAGCCTCTACTTTATCCGTCTGTCCCTCTCTGGTTTGCTATAGGCTGCTTAGGAAACTACTCATGGTTTCATGGAAACACGTGAGAAACAAAAGGGGTACTTAAACAGTGTAGCTGGGAGTCAGTGAAAACTGAACAAAGAGCCTCGTGTAGGCTACTTACTCTTAGTTTTAATACAAATACAAAATAAAACCTGAGTAGCAAAACTCATCCAGGCGCAGTTACGCGCGCGTAATTGGCTCCAAGGAGACGGGAACAAAGGGGGATTTAAAAAAAAAAGGTCGCGGTCCAGAAACCTGCAATCAATCTTGGAGCAGGTTTTTTACTGTTTGATTTACACTTTTGGATATTCTTCAATAACTAACTGTCCTGGTGTGATGTTGCAGAGGACATGGCTCTTAATGTACGCGCGGGTAAACGGACGGCACATATTTCCCCCCCCAAAAAGAAAACAAAATCACCCACTAATAATGTCTCGTTTCTTTGCACAAAGGAGGAAGAATATATTCAGTATTTTTTGTTTGGTGGTTTTCAAGACCACTGACGATATTTTAGTCAGTTGAGGTCTTTTAGGTTTAAATAATATTAAATAAAAGTGCCTTACCTCTGCGAGTCAGTGATGAATTACCTAAATCCTCGTCCTCTAATGCTGCGTTTGTTCCAATTAAGGTCCCACAAAGTTAACAATCACTTTTTAACCTTCCCCCCGTTGGCTGTGTGCGCAGGATGAAGTCCCCGAGGTGCTCTCTCTCCTCTCAGCAGCAGTCAGAGTGGCAGCGGACGCTCAGGAGCGCGTGCACGTGGAGAAGAAGAAGCTTCACGCTAATGAGCGGGAGCTTCAGATCCAAGCTGCTCTCTGCCACTCACAACCGACATAATACACTCTCTATGACTTTTACCCTTTCATTTGAATCATACATGTCGAACTATACTGTACGAGAGTGAAGAGAGTTTTTCTAAAGAATATAAAAATAAATAAAATCATCTGAATAAACTCTAATACCATGTAACAGTTGCCACAATGCTGGATCAATTAACTGTTGTTATTATTAGGGGGAGACCATGCTGACAATTTCCCAGCAGCAATGACATTTTGAAAGAGAAAACTGATTGTAATTATGAATACTTATTGTCAGTTTCCACTTTGACTGCTGCTATATGATTTATTTCAATGTTTTGAAATAATGTCATCATCCCATCTTTGGAGACCTTGTTTTGGCCCTTTACTGGAGTTTAAATAAATACAAATATTTGAGTTCAAAGGGTGCCAGGGGTTGAATTGGTCAAATGTGCATCTTTAATGTGTCAGCAGTGTGCTGCTTTATAAGTGTAATTTTCAGCCCTGCAAACATCCCTTTTGGATATGATTCACCATCGTGTCAGCAACGGTGTGCTGCTTTTAATTACGACTTGATATTACACATCCTCCACAAAAAAAAAACAATAATAATGAATGAAATCATAGTGAGTCAAAGGACACTTGAAAATTAATTATGAATTTGTCTCAGAAAATCCCAAAAGGGAAACAATCCAGTTTGTCACACCTGGAAAGCGGGGATGAATTATCTTCAAAAGAGTTGAAAATATTGCATCGCATGCCATTTGCTCTCCTTCTTTCTTGCAGGTGAATTCATACACACACACACACACACACACACACACACACACACACACACACACACACACACACACACACATAAAACCAACTCACCGATATTGGAACAGATTGAGCAAAATCTTGAGATGAAAGCTGTATTCAGGTTTAATGGCGTTGTCAAAGAATTAATTTTAATGGTCACAGAGGGTAGAAATAAATGAATGTCCACGATAAGATAAAACACTGCATGAACATCAAAGTGGTCAGGTGGGAATACATAATAAGCATTTAACATAACCTTTCAAAAACTGTTTGTAGATAGTCACGACTACAGAGGATTGGCCAGAATATTAATACTTTTCTAAAACATAGCATGACTTATTGGTAACATGTATTGGCTCCTTGTAGGCTTTTATTTGTGAAACATTACAATTGAATAGAACTTTTTTATTAGGAATGAAAAACAACTTACCACAGTTTTACAGTGATTTAGATATGTGTACCATTCCTACTGGGACATCTTCACATTTCACTTGACTTGACTTGTGTCATTTTAAAAACTGCATTCTCAATTACGTTAACGTTCAGGCAACACAGCTACTTGGTTAGGTTTATTAAAAGACCATGTTTTGGGTTAAAATAAATACATTACTTGTGGTTTCACACAGGACACAAACACTGTCTCATTGGGTGAAAGTCCTGAGTTTGACCCAATCACCGACTTTGTTCTCCTCCGTATGCAGAGTTACGTGGAATTTGATCACAAACAGATTTGTCATACGTCAAATACAAACATAATCTGGGAGAAAACGCGTTCCCTCAAAACATAATTGACAATGTAGTTTCTTAATAAGGGGATGTAATTTGTGCTAATCTCAATATGCTGACATGCTCAAAATGAAAATGCTAGCGTGCTTATGTTTGGCAGGCATAATGTTACAATGTTTACCATCTTACTTTAGCGTGTTAGCGTGTTAGCTTGTTGGCAGTTGACGATTACTTTAGCGCCAAACAACGAAGTGCAGCTGAGGCTGATGGGAATGGCATTAGTTTTGTATTTGGTCATAAACCAAAGTGTTTGACAAATGATGGCATTAGTTGAAGAGTCAGGGGCTGAAAGTTATTGCAGCCCAATGCATGATGGTATATCGTGTCTGGGTTAGGGACCGTCATTGTACAGTAATTTTCGTGATGCATTGTGGGACACTTTTAGTCTACTAGGGTATAATAAGTCTCACTATACATTTGGACAGCACTACGAAATGGAAAACTCACTACATAGTCCAGTACATGTAGTGAGTAGTGAGTGATTTCGGACACAGCCTTTATTATTCTCCTTTCTTTAAGTGTTGGTATCAATAACTTGGCTCTGTTGCTCTCAATTTAAAGGTGCAGACATCAATTCTAATCACAGCACAGGAAAGGTCCTACAGATGTTTAAAGACAAAAGCAGAGGGAGAGAGAGAGCGGCGGTACATCTGCATGGGGGTATTTGATTGGGTGTTGAGTTCAAATATCAACAATCATTCCTCAAAATCGCTGCCTCCACCTTTAAGAAACGAAAATAAGATGATTTAATTTTTCTATAAACTGATTTGTCCCAACACATGCACTTGAAATTGAAGTTTATTGACATACATGGAGGGAAAAATGACAATGCACTGTTGCTACAGTACAACTCGGATGAATCCAATTCATTTTACGTTACAGCTATAACATTGCTGGAAAAACCATTGTATGAAGGCTTTATATAATGAAATGCAGTATTGTGGTAAAATGTCTTCATGCTATGCCAGTTTTAATCAACTGGAAAATATGAATACGGGGTAAATGTACAGATATGCCTCCTCTGATCACGAGACGTGAGCCCGTTATTAATGCGGTGGTGGAGGAGTGCTGTGCTGAAACAGCTCACAGCAGGACTGATCTACCACAGATCATCTGGTATCACTGAACATGAATTCACTGCCTGCAAATACTCAGGGTGTTCATATGAAGATTACATTTTTAATTTGTTCTTCTGTGAGGAACATTTTGATTGGTGGAGCAGGCTAACTTAAGAGCCGCAAGAGAAGTATTATAGAGCCGTATGATCATAAAGCATCTCTACATTCTGCTTTTTGTTTAGTAAGAAATAATGTTTGACTCAACGGTGGTAAGAAGAGCTTTGCCTTTTGTCGCATTTCCTCAAATTTTGTCACGTTTGAACTATGGTCATCAGTTTAGAATGGTACATAATTCACTGTTACAGAGGATTGATACAGAAAACATTGGTTGATTTTAAAAGCGTTGGTGTAGCAGTAGTGTAGCAGAAGTAATTGCCCAAAGTATTTGCACCGAAATATTTACATCTTTGCATCCCGTGTGGTGTGAAATCCCTGTGATCAGCAATTCATATTGGAGAGCGACCTATGGCAAAGCAGTAAATCACTTTCTATTAAACCCTCCAGTTAGGTGGCATATTTATGCTTTGCAGTATAGAACCAGAAGACACAACTCAATTTAACATTCATCATATTCAAATGTTCCAACTCTTGAAGCTAGAGGTGAGGTTAGTACAGAGATTGTTTGCTAAAGCACCCACAAGTTCCTATTATTGTATATGAATCAAAGTAAAATGGCTTATATGAACCTGAACTATACCTTGAGAAAATACAGGGGTAACTTGTAATATTAAGGATTAAATGAAAAAGGCGTAATCTTGATAAATCACAAGTAATGTGGCCTGGGCAAGATGAGAGTTTATCAAAATAAAGGCAGATCAGAAAGAAACTGTCCCTACAGTGCATTCCTGGCACCAGCCATATTAGGGAGTAGGCCTATGGGAGGCTTTTCTACACGATACAAAATAGTCGATCATCACCGTAATGCAAAAATTGCATTGTCTGAGAATGTGCACGAGGATTCGTCTCCCAGCACTGTGTACAAGGTTTTCATTCTCACAATTCTTTTTCAGGTGCTGAAAATACCCGAATAAAATCCTCTTGTCACAGTCACAGAAAAATCTGTCCAGAGCCTGAACTCCATCAGTTCTGCTCCATTTGTTTCTTCCATTCAAAGATCGAGTAATATAAAGCAGATGCCAGGAAATATCAATAAGTAATCACCAAAGCCTAACAAATGACACAACCATACCACCCAAAGTTAACATGAATGTGACAGCTGTGTTTGTTTTATTCCTCCTGCTTGGTACCAGTTCAACTATAATCAATGGCACGATGACGTGGAGGTTTATAGACAAAAGCTTTCATCCTTCACTTATTATTTAAAAAGTAAAACTTCCATTATTTTTTTTTTACGATGGATCACCAATCCCTATTTGGTATGGGATTAAGAGAGAGATAAGAGACTATGTCTATAGAGAAATGTTTTGTAGTTGTTCCTTTTCATTTGAATTAAGTTTAATTTGTGGGTTGTCTCTTAATTTTTAGGTTGAGGCAGCCACCATGATCAGGATAAGAGGTCTACTCCTATCTTTACTACCCTGTGCAGATGAGTAATAATAAAACAAATATAACATGAAATTGACGTTGTGCAGACAATGAGGACACTGTGTTGCTGACGGAGGCGTCGAAAACAAGCTCAGCCAACATCCTTCAACCACAGAGCCGTCTTTCTTTATGCCCAACCTGTTCGGTCCATGGCAAGAAAAACGACAGGGTCAAGTTCCATGTGCAGATGTAGACAGAAGATGTGCCTTATTGAGAGGTAAGGAAAGTAATAATTTATGCAATTTTGACACCGATGACACCTAGAGGCAAAACGTGTTACAACAATGAGGTTTGCAAAGGCATTTGTTGTACTTTTTTTAAATAAAAAAAATATTGGGCAGGAAAAGTAACAATTTCTCTACACAATTAAAATGTATGCTTATATGTTTGATGATCAAGTGCTGCAAACATATTGTATTTGTATGAGATGTGTCAAGTAGAGTTTAGTGTGACACAATGATGCTCCATTTGTTTTTACCTCCATGTCTGTCCAAATGTCATCACTTCATAATTTTACCCTATTAGATATTTGTGTGAAATTGTCACAATTAGCATATAAATTCTTGAGTCATGGCAAAAACTTATTTTGTGCAGTCAAAGATCCTAAAAAGGCATAAAAAGGCATAACATCGTGTGTCATTAAAATATGTCAAAGAAAAGTCATAGTATAGTATGTCAATAAAAATTAAGAGTATGTTGTAAAAAGTCATGAAAAAGTCACAGTATAGTATGTCGAAAAAATTCACAAAAGGTCATAGTATATTAAGTTGAAAAAGTCACAGTACAGAAAGTCGAAAAAAGTAATTAAAAAGTCAACAATATAGTATGTAAAAACAGTCATGAAAATGTCATAGCATAAAATCTCGAAAAAAGACATTGTATATCATGTTGGATAAAGTCATAAAAGTCAGGATGTCATAATCTAGTTTGCCAAAAAAAGTACAAATACAAATTTTATAATATCGTATATCGTAAAAAGTCATTGTCTCGCATGTCAAAAAAAGTAATTAAAAAAGCCAAAGTACGGTATGTCATGGATAAAATTTCATAAATAAAATAATTGTATGGTGTTCATTAAAGTCATGAAAACGGAATTGTATAGTATGTCTTCACAGTACAGTGTGTCGTAAAAAAGTCATAAAAAGTCATAGAATAGTGTCTTTTAAATGTCATAAAAGAGCCAAAATATAGTATTAAAGTCGTAAAAACATTGAAAAAAGGGGGAGGGAGGGGGCCTCTTTTTTTAAATGTGTTTTCCAACCACGGTCGGGAAGCTGAAGGGGCTTTTGTCTATTCTGGGATACAGTAGAAAACTGGTGGCTGGCTTCTTGAAGAGGACCCGTCTCCTTATGTAGATATAAACAGCTCATCTGAAGGTTACGAAAACAAAACGGTTCTTATTTTCGAGTGATTATACAATTAAAAAAACATCCATATTATATTCAATTTCTGCCAGTAAGATCCCCCTAAATGTTAAACTCTGTTCTTTAAGACATCAGTCGAAAAACTGCCAGTACACCACATGACACTCCGCAGCAAATGTCAACAATGTTTAATGGATTAAGTGTGCAATTAGTAGTGAAGACCAAAGTGTTTGAGTTCTTTTTAGATGTGAACATCATATCTGAAATATATTAACAATTCTGTAGAAAAGGTTACAAGAACGGAGTAAAGGAGAAACTACATTTTATTTTGCAAAGAAACACCAGTAACTATCTTTAATGGATCCACTACAGTATGTCAGGACAGTCCGGTCTCATTCCCAGGATGTCTAATTCAATACAATGTAAACCAATCCGGGTCAATATCAGACACTCAGAGTAAGCGCTCCGTGTGTGGTGATGTGGTATGAAGTCCGAAAAATAAATATAGGATGGATGAGAGAAACAAGCACAGGATTCACCCAACAGATCATTGTTCATCTCCAGTGAGAAACCAACAGGGGGTTGGTGTCTTTATGTTCATGTGTTCACAACATTTCACTTTCACTTTACAAACCTACAGTTATTTTAACCAATTTATTTTCCCCCCATAACCTAACTTTGGTTGCCTAAACCTAGGCAAGTGTTTTTGAATGAATTCATAACGTTCACCGCGTGTTTGCTGCTACCGGTGTCATAGTTTGAAAATGGCTCCAAGGAGTCCTGACCCTCAGCAGGCGATGTGAAGAGCTGGGAATGAGAGTGGGTCGGTCACGATGTATACATGGCAACAATACCAACAATAGTTATCAAGGTTAAATCACCAGGATTCTTTGTCAGTGTAGGAATTTCTGAATATGCTTCTTTGATTCAATTATTGGATTCTGGATTCCGCACATGATGCGGTGTAAGTGTTTTGTTGTAATCCTTTTGTATCTCTCAAGACTGTCTATGTCTTGCCAGTCAGCAATCAATGTAGCACAAAGCGCAGCAAACAAGAAGCCATAGAAATTGCGTGCATTTGCTGTTGTGTGAGGAAAATTGAAAGTCTTTTAAAAACTAGAGACATTGATTTCATAGTATACATGTCACAGCTGCCATTTTCAAAATGACCATGAATCATTGAGATAGTCCAAGGTAATGGTCGTCTTTGACAAGGACAAACTAAACAATGGCATGTAATGCGCTTTAAACTGCTTTTAGGAACAGCCAAAGAACATCACGATTCTGCGTTTCCCTTTATTAAATGTAAAATTACACTGAAAAGAAAAAATGTCTTCAGAAAATGTATTGATTTGTTTTGGATCAATATAAGAAGTAGTTTGGTAAAAAGCTATAACATTTAATTTTTTATCCTTGTATAAGTATACAAAATGATAAGAAAAAGGTAACTAAAACAAAGGCATAACAATTTGAAAAAGATACATTACAAAACTACCTTCAAATGTGTTTGTTCCTCTCTCTTAATCTGGCATTTAAGGAAGCTTATCTGCAAATCTATAAAGATGTGTTCACAGATAACGGGGGAATTTAAGTTGCTGTATAACTCAGACCCTTTACAGCTCTGTCAATTATCCACTTGAGATCACCTTTATTATATTCCCTGCATGCACCTCTCTGCCCTCTGCATGTGTCAGAACTCAGTACCTGTCATCTGCACTGTCCCATGTCGAGGGACATTTTAGGACATGGCGGGAAGAAAACCTTCAGGTGTATTCGTTCTTCATGTTGCAAACCTCTTGTGTGGAATTGCCCTTTGCCTGGTGAGAAACGGGTTTATTTCGTGAATACACTCTCGTATGATGATAAAAAAAATTCATTTAAAAACATTTGCAAATTGATAACATTTACATTTGAATTCTCTTTGGTGCAGCCCACAGCAAAGGTTTCAGGTATGGGATTGTTTTTCAAGCAAGACATAGACGACACTTAATATTGACGCTTTCAGTTGAAGTTCCTTCACATTTGTTTTCATATCCATTTACACAGATTATGATGTGGACGGTGGACGGGACCTTGACATTTTCGACATTAATGAAGGTATGCAGACATTTTTCTTTATGCTCGTGTCTCCAGATTATTAGTCAGTAACCATTGTAAACCAATGTTCCCTGTGCTTGGTCTCCATAGAGGCAGGCTTGAATCTTGTGGAGGGGGACATTGTGCTTGATGAGGTATGTTAATTGAACATGCTTTTAATTTTCACCGGCACAATTACCTTTTATGGAATAAAGCTTGACCTTGACCCATGTTGTTCCTATCTTTTAATGACCGCCTCAGAGGCAAACTCGTAATTCCATAATAGGGGACGAGTACAGGTGGCCGAAGACGATCCCGTACTTCATGGGCGATGACGTAGGTAAGAGCCCGTTAGAGCCTGGATTTGGAAAACGTTTCTACTTGCACATTCATATTTTGTTTTTAGGAATATACAATCTATTCACCTAAATTAGTCTTGTGGTAAGCGTTGGTAGAAAGTTACTAAGTACAAGAACTGTTAAAACTACCCAACACTATATAAAGCTGTTATATTAGCTCCACCTTGACCAACTGTAATATTAAAGTATGCTTACAAGTTAATGCATCGATGATGATAATAATAATGATACAATTATAGAATCATATGACACAGACTGAACTTTCTGCATAATGATACTTATAACTACTGATACTAAATACTATATGTACAATTTGTTACTAATACTTACAAAAACGTTTGTGCTTTTACCTAAGTCAAATTTTTAATGCAGGACTTGTCATTGAGTATTCTTTTAGAGTGACCTCAAAAATGAGTCACTATGTAGGGTAGTATAGTGTACATATACATAATAATGTACAGTAAATGTGTCCATTCATAGCCCATATAACAAATAAAACATTAGATATTTTCTTATTTGGTGTAATAACAATGCTTTCTTGTCATATCACTTTAGTCAAATATGCAAGCTCAGTTTGAAGTAAGAGACTTTTCTAGAAAATGGCTTTAAATGATGTCAAAAGACAATTAAAATCAATATATAAATAAATGGAGGTAATTTCTGCAATTACTATTATTATTATTATTTTTACACATACAGCAGTGGGGTCTGAGGGACCTGAAACAGTGAAGGAGAAAAGCCAATGATTAAACAAGTAGAAACATGAAAATATATTGATCATTTTGTGACTTTTCCATCTTGCATTTCCTCAAACCTTTACTCAGAGTTGTCAGTTGAGAACTCAGGGTGGACATGTGCACCCCTGGGTGAATACTGCATGTTTGATGTTCGCCTTTTTTCAATCTACGTATGCAGTGAGTCAGACACTCGATCCCTGTGGGAGTAATCTTGAAGGTCAACAGCTATAAATATTTGAACAAAGGCCTTTTTTTGAAATTACACATCATTGCGGTTAATCTTGAAGGTTGTTCAGAAAACGTATTTCATCATCTTTAGCAGAATTGATTTATCGTCTTCTCTGCAGAGATCAATGCAAAAGGTGTGATTCTGAAGGCCTTTGAGCAGTACCGGCTGAAGACCTGCATTGACTTCAAACCTTGGAGCGGAGAAGCAAACTACATTTCCATCTTTAAAGGAGGCGGGTAAGGCAAAAGGAACTTCTAAACCTTTAGGGTCTTCAGAAGGCTAGATAAGCTGTACTTTCTCAAGTATTAATGCTTTATATACACTGTATTTTATAATTACAACAAAAGTCCTCAACGTGATATTCATAAAAGCCTTGCTTTTTTTTTCTTCTTCTTAGCTGTTTCTCCTCTGTGGGAAACCGGCACGTTGGGAGGCAGAGATTGTCAATCGGGAGAAACTGCGACCGCATCGCCACCATCGAACACGAGTTCCTTCATGCTCTGGGTTTCTGGCACGAACAGTCCAGGGCAGACCGTGATGATTATGTTAATATCATGTGGGACCGCATCTCACAGGGTAATGAACCTGCCGCTGCTATTCTGCTGACTAAATTATAATCAGTTTAAACTATGCCCACTCATGCTCCCACATATCTTTTATGCATTCATGACATACCTACTTCATGGCTTCTATTTGTATGTACATGGTTTTAAATTTGTAAGATTGAGATGGAGGGTAAAGTGGCTTTTATAAATCTAATTTATACAAGCTTTTCACAGAATGTACATTCTAAAGAAATAGTAAAATCTCTTAGAGTTCATATCATGGTTGCCTAAGGTTTGTTATGTAGAACTTCATGTAGCAGGGGACTTATTGCCTGTTTGATAAGCATGTGCATGTGTTAAGATAAGATAAGCAAAAAACATTATCATCCCCTTCAGGAATATCACATTTGGCATCTAAGCTGCATTGACCTACGCTCTTCAAATTAATAAATTAAATCAATATTATTTTAAAGTCTGTCATTAAAGTACAGTGCACTTTGATATATCAACAATATTTTTAAACACATGTCAGCTATTAATAAGCAACTTTTAGTAGTGATCCTAACAATCATCACCTAAAATCCACCCTCACCTTTGGAGGATGGAAGAAGACATTGTGACAATGAATGCAGCTGCAGTGACACCTTTATCTATGTTTGATCTGCAGGTAAAGAACACAACTTTAACACCTACAACGACACCACCTCCAGCTCTTTGGGCGTGCCCTATGACTACGGCTCCATGATGCACTACAGCAAAAACGCCTTCCGCAACGGCACTGAGCCCACCATCGTCACCAAGATCCCAGCTTTCAGTGAGGTCATTGGCCAGCGTATGGAGTTCAGCGACAGTGACCTGCTCAAGCTGCACCGCCTCTATAACTGCAGTAAGAGTCAACGGCCAACATCAAAGTTGGGTTTTATTATCTGCAAAATAACTGTTGTGTCAGCTTGTACCACCATTGTTTTTTTACTTCTGTTGATATCAGCTGTCAATTAAGATGGTTTATCTCCTGAATTCTTTCCACATGGAAATGTGTGGGTAAGCAAAACACTGTTCTAGTCAATCAGTTTATAGCAGTTCAAAGTCCTACACCTATGTAATGTGTGTTAATGAAATGTCTCCTAGCCCAGGGCTCCACGTTCCTGGACTCATGTGACTTTGAGCGTGAGAACATTTGCGGTATGATCCAGGGACCAGAGGATACGGCAGACTGGGTCAGGGTCTCCAGAGCCGAAGGAGGGCCCAACACTGACTACTCCAACATGGGCAAATGCACTGGTGAGAAGTGTCTTGCAAGAATACACATCACATGACACATGGTGCAGACGCACAGCCCAGCAGTAAAGGATTAGTTAACGTGTTGTCTTAAAACAACAAATGCCCACATGTACATTTAAAATGTTTTTGGTCACTGCAGTTGTTCCTCTTCTCAATACTGACCATAGAAAAAAGAAACTTTCAAATATAATTTCGATGTAGGTAGACAAAAACAGACGTTGTTCTGGTGAGAAAGTCCAACCAACACAAATAATGTGAGGCTTGTTTGACAAATCAGGTTGGTATCTTCTGCAGATAGTCTTTTTAGTATGAAATTCCCCCTTTGTGTTATTACGCCTTCACCGGTGCTGAGCAAGAAAACAGAGAGACTTTCATACTAAAAGACCTTAACTTTGGAAGATACCCACTTGATTTGTTTAACTTGGACAGTTGAAGCCTCGCTGAACTTTACCACTGAACTTCAACATGCCTTTTAAAACATCTCTTACATTAAATACACATTAGGAGGGGATCTCTTTACAGCCTGTATGGACAGAAGGAACAATTACAGCGCCACCAAAAACTGTTTCAACATTTCAGGACATGAGGGTTGTTTTTAAGATAAAAATGTGAAATAATGTGAACCTACCTTGTAATCATAGCTGTATGATAGTTAGGCCTTTGTAACCACCTCTCTTATCATCTAGTGAGCATTTGAATAGTGTTTAAGTATTAACAATATTAATCAAGTGAAATTGTGACCTTTAGGCTCAGGGTATTTCATGCACTTCAGCACTGGCACAGCCACCACTGGGGATACCGCTCTGCTGGAGAGCAGGCTCCTCTACCCCAAAAGAGGGTACCAGTGTCTGCAGTTCTTCTACTACAACAGCGCCGACCCCAGCGACTCATTGACGATCTACGTCAGAGAATTTGACAATGCTAACCCCAATGGAAAACTGCGTTCTATAAAGGCCATTTTTGGTGACTATTATTAAGTTTGACAACTGTTCAAAATCTAATGCAACAGTTTTGCTTGTGACATTTTGCCGTTGTGAACCTTCTGTTCAATAACTTCCATGTTTTTCGACAGGATCCACCAAGGAGCAGTGGCAACTGCACCACGTGAGTCTAGACGTCAAAACAAAATTCCGCGTAGTTTTTCAAGGGACCAGAGGTTCTGGGACCTCGACAGGGGGACTGTCACTGGATGACATCAACCTTTCTGAGACCACCTGCCCGGAGTTTATATGGCGTGTGAAAAACTTCAGTCACGTTATAGAAACCAGCACAACAAACACATCTATCTTCAGCCCCCCCTTCACCTCTAAGGAGGGTTACACCTTCCAAATGGAGCTGTACCCCAACGGTAAGGCAGGCTACCCTGGTGAGTTGTCGGCCTATGCTCATCTGGTGGCCCGGGAAGGGGACGTCGGACAGCAATGGCCATGCCCCTGGAAGCAGATAACCATGATGCTGATGGACCAACACCCACACATCCAAAAGCGCATGTCCAACCAGCGCAGTGTCACCACTGACCCCAACATGAAGGCAACAGGTGCCGCTACTTTCACTGTCAAAAAGATTCAAATTGATTATTCTTTACGTAAAAGCAAAAATCTTGACAATACTATATCTACACACCCTTTCAACACCCTTCAGACTCAGACAGATATTTCTGGGACGACCCTCGCAAGGTGGGCATGGAGGTTATACAAGATGGGTCCAAGTATTTCCGAGGGCCAGGCGCCGGCACTCCAGTGTATCTCACCCACCTCAGGGCCAAGAGCAGGGATTTCATAAAGGGAGGAGACGCCATCTTCCTCCTTACCATGGAAGGTAAAAACACAGATTACAGTACAATCGTAACAGAATTCAACATAAAAACATGAAGTGTGTCCAAAGATATTAGACAAGAAATGTATTGCCATTTATGTTCGAATTTCTTTTTGTGAAACTACAGCCATCCTGTCATGCAGCAAACATTATTTATTCATTAGTATGCCACATACCCATCCCTGGCACCTGTGCAAAACACCACATTTGTCGGATCATGTATACCAGTGATGCATTATTACATCCATGATTCATATACCCACTTGTCAGAGAAACGCTACAGTCAATCAGTCTGCTCCTCCACTTCCAATTTCATCCAATTAACCGCTCTTTTATTTGCTCTCCCGCTTCAGATGTGTCTCATCTGACAGTGACCCAGCCTGTGCCTTCCACAACCCACCCACCTGTCACCACTGGGCCCCCTGACGCCTGCCTCAATGTGCAATGTCTGAATAACGGAGTCTGCGTGGTGGATGAGGGGAAGGCTGCTTGCAGGTGAGCACTTTTTTGACTGCACTCACTAAACTGCAAAAGTAAGAATTAGCGAGCCTTACAGTCACACTCATGGGAGTTTGCTTGTACAGTCTACATGTGTTTTGTGGATTTGGAGAAGGCTTACGACCATCTCCCCCGGTGAGTCCTGTGGGGGGTACTGCAGAATCATGGGTTGGTTTCTACAAGCCATCCGGTCGTTGTGTGACCAAAGTGAGAGCTGTGTCTGTGTATGAGGCACACAGTCAAACAGGTTTCCAGTGGGTGTTTGCCTCCGCCACGGTTGTCCCTTATCACCGATTCTGTTTGTGACTCAGAATTGCGTCTCTGCTATTTGCAGATGATGTGGTTCTGTTGGCCCCATCAGACTGTGAGCTTCAGCACTTATCAGGGCAGTTTGCAGCAGAGTGTGAAGTGGTTGGGATAAGAGTCAGTCCCTCCAAGTCTGAAGCCATGGTTCTCAGCCCAAAAACGGTGGATTGCTCCCTATTTGGGAGTGAGTCACTGCCCCAAGAGAGGAAGTTCAAGTATCTCAGGATCTTGTTGTCGAGGGTAAAATGGAGCGGGAGAAGGACAGTCTGTTTGGTGCAGCATCAGCAGCGATGCGGGTGTTGCACCAAACCGTTAGAAAGTAAAGAGGAAGCTGAGCTGGAAGGCAAAGCTCTCGATTTACCAGTCCATCTCAGTTCTGATCCTAACCTTTGGTCATAAGCTTTGGGTCGTGACCGATAGAATGAGATCACTGTTAGAAGCAGCCGAAATGATCTTCATCCGTAGGGTAGCTGGGCTCAGCCTCAGCGATACGGTGAGAAGCTCAGACCTCAGACAGAGAGCTCAGAGCTGCTGCTCCTTTGCATCGAAATGAGCCAGCTGAGGTGGTTTGGGCATCTGATCAGGGTTCCTCCTGGACACCTCCCTGGAGGTTTCCTGGGCACGTCAAACTGGTAAGAGGTCCCAGGGAAGACCCAGAACCTGCTGGAGAGATTGTATATCTCTACTATCCTAGGGACGCCTCGGGGTTCCCCAGGTAGAGCTAGAAAACGTTGCTGGGGAGAGGGACATCTTTAATGCCCTGCTAAGCATGTTGCCCCCAATAAGCAAGGCCCTGGATAAGCAGAAAAGATAATGGGAACTATCTGATTTCATTATTTTTTATTTATTATTTACCCTCTCAATGTGTGTTTTAAGTTTAGTCAGAAAGCACAGTGCAGGTATCTAGCCATGTATGGTTCTCCTGTAACATCTTGTCAAAAGAAGAACGTTGTTTGGCTCCTGTGTGGCTCTACACCGCCCCGTACCTGCAGAAGGTGCACCCGCCTACGCTATGTCAGACGAAATCAAAAGCCAGTGGGATATTGCTGGCTTGCTGGGACTATTTCTTGGCCAAGCGCAGTAACTTTTTGTTACCTTTGGACAGAGTGAGGTTTCCAGTCTTTGTGCTAAGCAAAGCTTTGCCAGTGGGTATATCCAATATTTGACGCTCAATATCTCAGAAGAGCACTTTACTTAGTTGAAGCGTCATTAAATCTTTTTTTTAACTCTATATATGCGATGTATGAGCGCTGGGATTACCTTTTAAGTCAGATATTTCTCTCATATTCTCTTTTTCTCTGCTCTGCAGGTGTGAGGTGGGTGATGACTGGTGGTACTATGGGGACAGCTGTCAGTACAAGGGCTCCATCGTGGATAAAACCACCCTTGCACTTGCCTCTTCCCTGTCCGTACTGGGAGTAATGCTGGTGATTACAGCAGTCAGTGTCATCTGTCTGAAGAAGAAGTATAAGAAATGCAGTAATGACAGCAGTGTTGTCATGGAAAACATGAACGCCACTTAGAAACCGCAGTGGATGACCCTGAACTTTCCAATGTAAACTTGGTGAACAGAAGAAAACCACAAAAAAGCTGACTTTAAGTACAAACATTTTTAAAGCAGGCTTTGGATTTAAAGATTTAAGGCTTTTTACGCCAGTGCTCCAAGGTAAAGCGATCCCTGACTATAGATCATACCATTTGATGAGATTGCCTCCTTCTGGTCAATCAATGTAAACACACTAGAGCCAACTAATAATATTAATGTAAATAAAAATATTTGAAATTCTGATGTCTTCTATAAATGTTTTCACATCAAACATACATTAAATATTAAAAACAAATTCAAACCGCATGACTTATATTCACAAATTTAAAATTTATTATACCAAAGACAGGAACATCTGTGTTGTCTCTTTTCCATGTGGATATATTTGTTTGTATTACTGAACTTGACACAGTCATGCCGGTGATAACAGTTACTGTAGGAGGGAGGTGGGACTAATATTATGCGTGGGTGTCCGTGTATGTGTGTTTGTGTGTGTATGTATATGTGCGTGCATGCAAGTGTGCATGCAAAGATCTGTCTCTTAGTGTTCATTAGATACAGTGATGACTACAGGACATCACAATCAAACAAAGTGGAGCAAACCATGGCAACTTTGTGTAGGTACATTGCATGGAATGTTGGGGTTTCTGACCTGTAATTGCACAAATACATTTCTAAGTGCGTGTGTGCGTGTGTGTGTGTGTGTGCATGTGTGTGTAGTATTTGTGGTCAACATTGTAAGATAAAGGGGGTGGGGGTGTGACACCTCCATAACAGCAAACTCTTGGTGAACCTCACGTCCTCCCCACCACTAAAACCTTCACCGACATACAGGTACGTAGTTCCTTTAAAAGCATCAGTATACAATATTTCTCTTATTTACAATCATTGAAAAAAAAAAAAAAAAAAGAAATCACCTTTTCTCTCAGAGAAGATTAGTAAAAGTGACTGAGTCACCATAAAGAGTATGCAACTCCTAGGAGTTAGTATTTAAAATTTCTACAAAAAATTTCTATGCCATTTTACAGGCTAAGAGCCATGATTTACTGAAGAAATACAGTATTTTAAGTGCCCTATCTAAAACAGTTAAGTGTGGTATTACTGGTGTACCATTCGACATAGTTCACTGATAATAAAAAGATTATGAGTCTCTGTTTTAAAAAGTTCTTTCAGCAACTTCACTGCTTTCACATTAAAAGATATGGTAAGTTCTTACAAAACAAACAAACAAACAAACCATGGAATTGTTATCCATATTAACAAGTGTTGTGGCGAGCTAATGCTATTGCAAAGAGACTAGTGTTGATTACATACTCAGCTGGTTGGCTAATGTAAAAACAACGTTCCACAGTCAGTGAGAAGGGCACAACCGTGGACACCAGGAGGCGTGTCCTCAGGCCATTCAAGAGGGTTGAGTGTCATTAAAGGGCTCATTTGCTTGTTTTATTCTATGAGTTGCTTGGGTAAAAATGAGTGGATCACGTTACAGTGCATGGTTCTTTAATGATGAGGCTGTGTGGAAAGAGGAAGGCTGTTTAGAAAAAGTATGATCCAACTTTTTTTCATGTGCATTGTCCAGCCTCTTCAGGACATCTCATCTGTTTGTGTCCGTGTGCGAAAAATCAAACTGGTTAGGTCACCGGTACAGTAGGCTTCAGTGCATGCTGCAGCTGGGTGGGAGATGAGGCTGTAGGTGGTGGTGGTGGTGGTGGTGGTGGTGGTGTTCAGAGAGGGGTGTCGTAGTAGTCTGTCGGCTGATCGGTCCCAGGCGGCTTCTGCTGTTTCTGTTGATGCTGCTTCATTATTTCCTTCACCTCCTCCTCCAGCTCAGGCGGGATGATGAACTGGTCATCTGGGTCGGGCTGGGCCGGAGCTGTGAAGTAGCCCCCGGACTTCTTGGAGGGGGCGTCGGCCGCCACCTCAATAAGGTTGTGACTCTTTTCCTGGCGTGCCACCGACCCATTAACTCTCCTCTTGCCTGCCAACTTCTCCACATCCCCACCCGCTGCTCCGACTGACTGCCAAGACTCGTCTCTCTCCAGCCCGTTCTCCCCCTCCCCGGGGCTCATGTCGATCCCTTCCTCCAGGGGCTCTGGGGTGCACGGCGGTGGAGGGGGTGGCGGGAGAGTCAGCATGGTTTGCTCCTGGCTGGAAGATGAAGGTAATGATGTTTGGGCTGACGAGGAGGAGGAGGAGGAGGAGGACTCTGCTTTGAGGCAGTGGACGTCCGCCTCCACTTCCACGCGGCTCCCATTAGAGAAAACACCAGCGATGGGCTCCTCGTCCTCGCTGTCCAGCCCGTTGTCGGACAGGGCGCTGGAGAAGGTGGCACTAGACAGCTGCCTCTGGAAGGAGCCTGCTAAGCAGGCAGGGTGGAGGGCACAGCAGCTGCGGGCAGAGGGCAGCTCTGAACCTGGGAACAGGTACTGGCAGGGCTGGGTGGTTGTGTGGGCATGCTGGTGCTGTAGGGACAGCGAGTGGGGCTGCTGGTGCAGGTGGAGGTGTGGATGGTGGGGCTGCTCGTGCAGCAGCACCAAGGAGCTCTGCGGCGGCTCGTCGGAGGAGGCCGTGGAGCCCACCTCGCTGCTCATCTCGCTGGTGCTGATCTCACTGCTGATCTCACTGCAGGAGGAAGGCGGCACGGGGAGGGAGCCATCCGAGGGCCGCTCCTTGATGGCGGAGGACGACGGGGGGTAGGGGCCCAAGCCGGGGCTGGGAGGTGGCTGGGGAGGCTCGGAACAGCAGCAGGAGCAGCAGTCTTCACTCACACTGAGCTGCACCACAACGGCGCTCAGGCTGTCCGTGCAGCCGTAGCCCTGCGCCAGCGTGCACAGCTTCTTAGCAGCAGCCAGGCCATCGGGGACGTTTCGCACCGCCTCCACAGCCTCGGTGGGGGACACGGCATCCCACAGGCCCCGGCTACCCAAAATGAAGAACTCATCCTGGGGGGTGAGAGTGACTGTCTGCACGTAGGGACAAGGGATGACGGATGGGTAGAGGAAGGAGTAGCCCATAATTCGTGTAGAATCCGTCACGCCATTCACCTTGTTGTCCTGTGGGATAGAGCATGAACATCAATACAGTGTTCATGTACTGCACATCTGAAATTGCAATCCCAATTAATGAACTCAACATTGATTTCAGAGTACGTGGGATGATTGTAAAGGATCTCTACCTCGGTGATGATGGCCCTGTGCTGCCTGACCCTGCGGTATTCCTCCTCGAGTCCCACATTTTGAAGCAGCGACAGCGATAGGGGCTTTCCGTCGCGGCACAGGATGGCCTTGCACTTGCCCACATTCGCAGCTGTGAGGGTGAAGCAGCCACCGGGGTCGGTGGGGTCATGGCGAATGTGGCACAGAGCCGCTGAGCCACCCAGTTTCTGCCCCGCGGTTCCCAGTTTTCTGCGGTGGCAAAGAAAGAGGGGACGGAGTGAATATTCAAAATGTCTGTAGTGTGGACTAGAGACTTGCAACATGTTAGATTAGGAGAGATTTTTTGTTCGGAAAAAGGTCTGTTGTCGTGTACCTTTGCATGACGAGGAAAGTGTTGGTCATGTAGTCCTCCTCGCTCTTGGTCTTGTGGATCTCCTCCGCCAACACGTCGTTCATCGTGCACTGCAACAAGTAGGGCACCTCCACGTTCCTGTCCCCATCGAACACGCCGTACAGAGCCTCGCGGCTCCCACAGAAACTGTCGACCGAAAGAGCTGCGACACACAGTCTGGAAAGACAACAAAAGGCGACGTCATTGAGGTCTCCGCTTTGAGAGAGAACAACGAGAGCTTCAAAACTCCTCTGTTCTTCACATACTGATCACACTGCCCCACTCGTCAATAACCATGGAAACAATGCCTTCTCTGATTCGCTTGACTGTACAGCAGGACCTACGTCATCAGAGCCTTATGATCCTCGCGTGTGTACACGGGAATGTGGAAACAATAGGCGCAATTGCTTAAACGTCATTGTTAACGATGCACATGAAACGTGTTGAATTGTCGATATAGCTCACACAGAGATGTTTGGCGCGTGAGTGCACGTGATTCATGTTTTCAATAAGCGCCGCTTCAATATTTCCTTCCATATGAGTCATCTGGCTTTAACAATGCGCCTTCTCAGGAGGGGTTTGGATTAGTGACGCTTCAGTGCGATGGTGGATGTTTTTGTCAGCATTGACTGAAGTGAACTCACTTATTCTTGACGCCTGAGGCCTCCGTGTACCCATGACTCCACACAGCAGGCCCACCAGATGCCTCGTTCGATGAGAAGGTTGGAGGCGGATCAATACGGAAGCAGCGGATATTACTGAAAAAACAACAAAACATGAAATAGATGACATTCACTGTAAAGATACATGTGCTACTGACAGTACTCAGTATTCAGGCTATTTATATGTGCTGGATGGTCTATCATAAAAGGTTAGTTTAGTTTAAAAAAATATGTTCTTTGGGAAACTGGATCATCATAACAGCAAGCAGTGTAATAGAAAACCAAAAAACAGTCAAAATGTATACACACCAGCGGAAGAAATATTAAGAATAAGAAAAATAACAATATACTTTCTTTGCAAAATGTAGGTTATAGTCTCATTTTTAGACCTACATGCATATTTCCACTGTAAGTAAAAACAGCAACAGAGAAACAAAGTGACGTACTTGAGCTGCTCGAGGGTCTTGTGGTCCAGGTTGAGACGAGGGTTTCCAGTCAGGTCCAGCTCCTGAAGCTTGGGTGGCAGATTCTCTGGTAGCGTGATCTCACTCAGCTCATTGCAGCTCAGATCCACACACTGGCAACAGAGGAAGAGGCACTCATGTCACACGTGTCACACACAGTTCGAGCTTGGGGGCTCGTACTCATATACTGCACACAAAGACGAGCGGAGACGTTATTATTTATTACTACTATCTTACTTTCATCTCCATCAGCTGCATGACCTCAGGGAAGACCTCGATGGCGTTGGAGTGGGCGATGAGTGTGTGCATCCGCCGGCAATTCATGATGGTGGTGGGCACAGTCTTCAGCATGTTTCCGCTCAGGTCCACCTCCTCCAGCTCCTCCAGCTTGGCCATTTTACTGAAGGACAGGGAAAGCATTGGGTGAGTCGAGGATGAAAAATGATGACTTGTTGGATAACTTATGGATAATTACTTTATTCATCAAGGAAAACTGGCCACATTCTATAGTTCCAGCATCCCACGTGCAGATTTTCTGGCTAATTCATTCTTTAATCCTTATAAATTGAGTCTCTTTTGGTTCTGGACTGATGGAAATTGTAGATTTATAGAACTATTTTTTACGTATTGGCCAGTTATAAATCACCAATATTATATTGGTATCTGTGCATATGTTGGCCAATAAGTACAGAAATGCCAAAGATACAGTATGAAGACCATCTCCCAGTAAACATAAACATTATAAATGTGTCCCTGGTTATTTCCTGCTGCAGCGTATGTGAATGATATCTGTATCAGCCTCAAACATCCAGTATCCGTCGGGCTCTGGACTAAATAACTAACCGATTCAATAAATAATCAACAGATTGATCAAAATAACCGTCCCAGCTTTAATACAAAATACAACAAGTGTGTAGAGAGAAGAGCTAATGACTAAATTCAAGCTCTTTACCTGGCCGGGAAGGTCTGGAGATGGTTGTAGGCCATGTGCAGAACACGCAGGTGTGTGTGGCCCGTCAGCAGGGGAACACACTTATCCGTCAGCCGGTTATTGGTCAGGTACAGTTCCTGCAGGATGCTGTGGCTCTCCTCCGATAGGCTGGATGGCGGCAGGTGCTCCAGCTTATTGGCTGACGCATTTACGCACCGTAAGCTGAAAGTTAAAGTTAAAGTACAGACTCATTGTTGTGCTCCTTCAGACGGGGGTGTGAAAAATAGCGACATGTCACTTTAATTACAAACTTCTACATGGCTTCCCACTTCTATGAGCCCCCCCCCTCCTCCCCCCAAATTGAAACCTCGCTCTATAACCCTTGTCCTGGTTGTTTTTGTATTTGCCTGTCATCCTTGCCCTTCTGGCATCTCGTCCTCGATTAAAATCCAAATAATAATTTATGTCCTTCATCTTCAAATGCCTTCTTTTTTTCCCTCATTGCTTAATCTTCTTGGAAGATGTCGGGTGTACTATCTGATTAACAACAAATCCCTCTCCAGCTGGTGATTAATGCTACCTGTCAGATTTGAGGAACAGGTTGCAGGGCAGCTCCACCAGTTGATTGTGCTGTATGTCCAAAACCTCCAGCAGAGGGCGCTCCACTCTTTCAGGAAGCTTCTGCAACTGGTTATGTCCTGCACTCAGCTTCCTCAGACTGTTGCTGCAAAACAACCTGCGGCGTGGAGAGCACACAGATGGTTGGGTCAGTACTGGTGAACATCAAGGGTGAACATGTAGACCTAGAGTGGTGTGTAGATGCGTGAGATGGATAGATCGACGTATAGATCGCTGAACGAGGAGACCGAAGCAGTCGTGGAAACGAGAATAGTGCAGGGACGAGGAGGATGATGATGATGATGATGGGAAATAGCAGCGCCTCTAGTGGAGCCTGCGGCTGAAATTAATCATCCTGACACTTAATGGGCAAAAAATAAATCTGCAGACAATGAGGAGGACCAGAGGAGGAGCAAAACGGAAAGAGAGAAAAAGCAGAGGGAGGAGGGTCGCACAAGAGCCCACGCGAGGCAGAAAGAAGAGGAGGAAGTGAGCAGCATCTGACCTTCTGAAAGGCTATATAAAGAGGAAGAGAATGGACAGAGGTTACAGGCTATCTGTGTGATTTATGAGGCTCTATGGGGGATAGATGACTGGTCGGCAAAGGGCAGGGAGAATAATGCAGCACTGTACTCCACTTACAGGCTAACGGACACATTTTCTGAGAGAGAGAGACTCACCGCGCCGGGAGCTCAGTGATGAGGTTGTGGCTCATGTCCAGAACTTCCAGTTTCTTCGCTTCCCACAGCCAGTCTGGCAGGGACTCCATATGGTTCCTACAGGAGGAGATGGGTTAACGATGATTAATAATGTGCTGTTTCGAAAAAGCGAGATACCTAACATTGAATATAATGTACTGTGATACTGCATCTATTTTAATTTGAACAGTCCTGCTATAAATAAGAAAAAAAGAAAGAAAAGGCAGCATCTTTAGTTCTGGTTGAAAATTGTCTGTCTTCCCATATTTTGAACTATTTCAGATTCACTTTTTTTTTTCCAGTAAGTGAAGTCTCAGCTGTGTTGTGTTTCCGACAAAAAAAAAAAAAAAAATGCAATAATAATTATAACTCTCAACAGGTTTCAAAAGGATTGAAAAAATGTAATCAGTACAGCACTTGAAATGAAAGTACTCTTATTGTCCCTTTCTTATTGACCACAAGGAAGCTATGGAGGCCGGCAGTTTGAGAGTGACCTCTAACGTCAACGCTTCACCACACTTTCACAGATTCGTTTACCAGGTACTCGGCGACGCAGTTACAAAATCTTAAAAAAAAAGAAATTCTGATCAAAAGCTGCATTCTTTGTGTGTGTGTGTACACTTGTGGATTTTTTCTCACCTCGAGATGTCCATGTAACTAAGATTGGAGGGCGCAGGACTTACATCCAGTTGCCGGAGCTCTGTAGGGAGAAATCCAAACACATTAACCTACAGCAAGGACAGACGCGGCCTATTACAAAAGCAGGTAGACGGAAAATGGAGGGGAGCGTTCTGGAGGGGGGCGGGGGGAGGTCGGCGGTGGTGACAAGGTAGAGAGGAATGATGGAGAGAGACCATGAGACTGCGGCACTGATGAGAAAAACCTTGTGCACGTCGGGGAGAAGAGCAATAAAGGTGCATAGGAAGAGGGAGGAGGGACAGCTGGGAGGCGAGTTATTTTGATTTCAGTTTAGAGGTGGTGGTGGTGGTGGTGGTGGTGGTGGTGTGAGATGGGGAAAGGGGCTATCTGTCTTTTCTCAACCGCACACAAAGTCGCGCGTGCCAAACCCACCGTTGTTGGAGGCGTAGATGCCTTTGAGCGAGCAGCCCTTGGCCTTGAGGGAGGCGATGCGGTTCCTCTCGCAGTGAAGCACCTCCAGTCTGGGGAAGACCGAGGCGTCCAGGTCCGTCAGCCTGTTGTCCCTCACGTCCAGCTGGGTTATGTGCCTCAGCAGGTCCGGCTCGTCTGGCACCATGCTGGAGATCTTATTCAACCTGACAGAGGGAGCAGGGAGCAGGCAAAGGCTCAGCACCAATCGGATCAGGTTGAAGTGCACAGGCTGTGGCCTTTCTTATGAGGCAGGGAACATGCCTCGGGTGATGGCCGATTTATATTGTGCAGCAGCTTCTGGAGTTCTGTTTAGTCCTACGTTGTTCTGTGTGAAACACTGAAGGAAGTGGTTTTTGATTTAGCGTGTGTGTGTGTGTCTGTGTGTGTCTGTGTGTGTGCGTGTGTGTGTGAGAATGTGTTGCACTTCTGTTCTGTCTCCCAGTGGTGATAGCTCAATGTTCAAGCATTTCTTTATTAGAAATCACCTCAGGCAAAACCTGATAATACATAAATATCAAAAGACATGAATATATTATTATTTTCCATAAACAAGTACCAGAATTTGGTTCACTGTATTCAGTCTGAAGCAGGAGCTAGCACATAATTGCCCTTTTTGTCTTGATTGACAGGCACAGACTTTGTGATGAATTAATTATAATAATAACAACAACAGACTTTCGTAAAGGGACATTTTGAAATAAAAACTACTGCAATGAAATGAAAATGATGTTCTATAAACTCTGTTAATGTGAAAAGAAGCAGGATAGAATAACATTTCATCATATTTCAAACAGTTAAAAAAAATGTCTTTGATTATTTCACAATTTCATGATTATATATTGTGTCTGTTTTTTATGATGATTATTTATTTTTATAATGACTTATCTATTTAATATTGAACACTTCAGGTCTCCATGTACTATTCCTCCTTACTTAGGAAACAAAAATAATGTCCATTGACTTGATAACGGCACCAACTACCGTAGTGATTGATTATTTTCATTTTCGACAGATCCGTTGAGAATTTTTCTTAATTGGTGGTTTACTCTCAAAATGCATCATATAATATAATAATATAAGCCCAAGATGACATCTTCAAATATCTGGTTTTGTCGGATGAACAGTCCAAAACATAAAGTTTTGAATTTAAATTGACTAGAGATGGAGAAAAGCAGCCAACACAACACATTTTAAGAAAAGTCTTCTTTGACCCCATGAACTTGTGTCAAGCTTTTAAAAAAAAAAAATGTTGGGATATTTTACAGACCGAATGGTTAATCCATTAATTGTCTTTGTATGATTGAACAATGAACTCGTCGACTAATGGATTCACCGTTTCAGAACGTTTCTGGAAATAGAACAAACAGCCGCAGCACTCATCGTCCTCACCAGGGACACCGAGTGATCTTTGCCCAAACAGGAACGCTGGAAAAATGTATTGACTGACCTCATCTAAGCAAAGTCGCAAGGGGTGAAGTATTAACTCGAAAATAGTGCAAGTCACTCCAGCACTGTGCTTTTGTAAACAACGGGAAGAGACCTGATGGAGCCACTGAAAGCAAATGATCTCCTGATTCCGTGCAGGTGTGGCTGTCGGCACCATGTTTTTTGGCTTCCTCTCGCTGTTTTTGTTTCCATCATTAAGTGGGATGACATGTGTCATCGACTGCATGGACTTTAAGCGACGCTTGTTCTCGAAGAAGATGTCAAGTAGTTCATTCAAATAACACCCTAACATAATCTCCGAATCGCGTTTCTTTTGTCGTTTTTTTTTTTTTTTAGTTCTAATAATATCTGTAAACAATCTGCCTAAACTGCCGTACCTCAGATCGATGTGTTTGACACGGAGCAGTCGGAAATTCTGCAGGGTGAGTGTGTCGAGGCTGTTTCCGGCCATGCACAGCTTCTCCATGGAGGCTAACTGCTCCAGCACCTGTGGCACGTGACTGAAGTGGTTGAAGGAGAGGCCCAGGTAGCTCAGCCTCTGGAGGGAACCCAGCTCAATGGGCAGCTCGTCCAGACTGTTGCCATCCAACAGGAACGTCTGCAGACTGGGGAGAGGAACGCGAGATTAGGCGGTTTCAGCATTCGTAAAGCAGTACGTCTGACGTCCAGCAGATGGCAGAAGCGGCATACATGCCACACTGGACACTTGCGGAATTTACAGGCATACCGGATCATTCCTGCAGATTAACTTCTCATCTAGCCCGGCTTCGACACACATACCGATACGCTCAGCTTTGAATGTGCTTTGAGTTTAAAGCACATGTGCTGTCCATGAGTCAGTAGTGACCCGGCTACTACAACAGTCCTCTATGTATTCCCTATTGTCATGAGGGGTAGATTCTGCCTAATAATGCATGAATTATCAAGTTTAAGACCCAATTAATTTTAAATATCTATTTACATTTCCGCTGACACTCCTTTAACGAGTGAGTAAACAGCTTTTCCCACAGGCAAAGGGGACTGATACTGGAGCCCAACCAAAACTTCAAATGTTCCGAGTATTCCCATAATACGAAACTGGTTATCAGCCAGTAAAATCTAATTTGCACCATCCTCTTGAAAATGTTGGCATAGAAATACAAATCTGTGATTATTTCGAGGGACGCAGTAACAATGTGACCAAGTGAGGCTGATGTCATTTCTCAGCAACCTTCTTTTAAAACATAACGCAGTGGTCCACCAATGAGATGTTGATGTTTTACTGGCAATGTTGAGTTGAAGGCGTGCACCACAATGCAAAAGGAGATGGTCAAAATTGGATTCTCCACAATAGACTGGCAAAATAACAGGCCGAACAAACTTTTAAAATGAAGAAATATATATATATTTCTTCATTTTAAAAGTTTATATGTTATGCGTTCAACTTGACTTGCATGGACTAGAACATTAGCACAAACAGACGAGGGACAAAAGGACAATGACAGACAAAAGACAAAATGTCCCGGGCAAGCACCACGGAGGACCTGTGCAAGTTGTGTTGCTGTTTGCTCTTGTCGAAACTAGCGAAGTGAACCATTGGCGGTTGTTATGCCATGCCACTTGTTGCTAGGTAACTTCCACATTTGGCTATGTGGTTGGTTTGTTGAAAAGATTCACTGGTTTTCCACCCAGCCCTGAGATGGCATCAATGCAAGCTTGCACTAGCCCCGACTCAGCAGTAACAACCCGCTACAATAACTGAAAGAGTGGTGTAATTACTAACATCACAAGCCAATAGTAGGGAGAGGTGGGGCAAGACAGCAGAATAACCAACAAAGGAAGAACAACCAAAGTGTATTTAAAAAAAAAGAAAGAAAAAAAGATAGATAAAGATAATAAAGATTTCCATCTTGCAACTTAAATACCATTGGTTCTCAGCATGGTTAACATGGTCTGTGTTCTCAGTAACGTCCTGCTCTTACTTACTTGGTCATGGCTCCCACAGAGCTGGGGACACAGGTGAGGTAATTACAGCTGAGGTTGACCTCCGTCAGCGTGGGGATGTCACAGATCGCCAAGGGGAACTGACCGATGTGGTTGTTGGACAGGTTGAGGCTTCGCAGACGAGAAAATCTGCAAGCAGAGTTGAAAAGACAAATTAGGAGAAGAGAAAGAGAAAGAGAAGAGAAGAGAAGAGGAAGAGAAGTGTGAGCGAGTGATTGGAGACGTAGTTGTATCTTGTCAACATGAATATTGTAAGAGAGCGGAAGATATTCATAAATATATTAATGAATCTGGGCAATGTAGCAAAGTATAGCTTACGCAGAATTTGTTTAAGTGAAAGACACACACAGTGAGATACAACCCGCCTAAACCGTCACGCGTGACTGTTGAGAAAACAACACTGACGTCTGCGTGTTGTTCATTCAAACACCAGCCAGTGGCATTTGGCTCGGTGTCCTATGGCAGAGCGTTGACCTTCAGAGGGGTTGCCCCCTCGGTAGGTGGGGTGGGGTGGAGTGGGGTGGGAGGAACAAGGCGAAGCAGGGGTCTTTATTTATCCATCCACACACATAGAGACACACACACACACACACACACACACACACACACACACACACACACACACACACACGGGACCTGTTATCACCTATCATGTGCACAGAGAGAGAGCAGCCATGGCGAGCCAGAGCCGGAGATGGGCACTGCGCCATATTAGCACCGCAGGCTGGAGCAGCTGCTTCAAGTGGCACGACTTGATTTACCTCCCATCGTGTACACACACACACACACACACACACACACACACACACACACACACACACACACACACACACACACACACACACACAGGTTATACACACAGGTTACACATACAGGCTACACACACTATATGTCATGGTGACGGGGAAAAAGGCAACCGAGACGTCAGGGCTATTGATTAGGCCGGCCAAGTAATTCCAGCTGAGGGTGACTCCAGCACAGAGCGTGGGTGGGAGAATGTCATTCCACCATTAAATCAACCCCTGCAATGTGCTGAGTAATGCTCACACTCCCTCCTCAGATTCTCCCCGAGTCTGTGTCATCCTCTGTCATTTTGTGTGATCATGCTATTCTCTTTTCTCCTCGCTCATTTCCAGGTGTATTTAAAGCTGCACTCATAATTATTTGTATGGTCAATGGATCAGAATATCAAGTTTTTGGGCTCGCAGTCGCGCCCCCACAGAGAACTGGCCTCCAAATACGCAGTACTCCTCATTCAAAGTAACCTTTAACATCAACAAAACATCAAAAGCGATTTATTTTTGTTTAGAGATGTGTAATGTATTCAAAACATTGTTTTTAATTTGATTGTAAAAAGTCATTTTACTGGTTTGTTATTTCTAATTTGCATGTTTGCTTTAGATTTTGAGGTTAACAATGCAGCTCAGTTCAATTAAAATATATTTATCTTATGTGTAAAAGTAGCAATCGCCCCCCCCCCAAAAAAACCTAAATCTTGCATAGGCTTGAAAACAGCGAGATCTGGCCCTGCTCTTCGGTGCGTCTTCGAGTGGGAGGAGCTGCCGGACAAGATGCTCTTGTCACTGGGGAGAGGCGAAACTGGTTGCCAAGGACAACGTGCAATGGAGAGATCTCATTGCAGCCTAACTACCCATACGGGATGAAGAGGAGTAAGTAAGTAAACAAGTGGTTTAACTTTAGTAACATAATTTGACTCCTCATAGTTAACAGGATGGAAGAGGTCATGAGGTCAGAGAACTGCATTAAGTGCTGCGCGTGTGTTTATGTTGTCAAAGAGGTTTAATAGGACCTGTGTACCACATGAAACGGGCAGTCATTTTCATCGCTGTGGTTTTTCCCCCTTCAAAGTCCACTTTTATAAACCTAATCCCCAGCAACGTCTTTCTTTCCCTCAATGGCGGAGAGACAAAGTTAAAGATTAGCTGGTAAACACAAAGCTGCCTGCGAGCTGAAGACACAGATAGTTATTGTTAGAAGCTGATGGAGACCAGAACAGAACCGAAAGGTGTGGATATTGGAGTTACGTTCGTCACGTGGACAGAAGTAAATGAAAGTGTGACGCTGCTCTGTGTAAACAAACAACGATATGTCAATGTTGTGACCAAAAAAATAATCTGTTACTGCGGGTGTAAAGCTGCCCAAAACGATGTTTTTGTGCAATCATCATCGGACTCTGCAGTTCCCCTCAGCTCGACAGAGCCTTTACGCCTTCTTTCACATTGTTTTGGTGTCCCAGCCTACAACTCCGCTGTCATCAACCTCATCTCACGCTGTTGTAACCAACAACAAAAAAAAGCCAGCCAGATATCTCTCCCAGGACTTGATTAAGAGCAAACATGAAGTAAAAAGAGTGTGGATATTGGACTTGGATTCATTATGTGGGCAGAGACTCACTAAATGAATGCTAATGTTATTCTGTGTCGGATGAATGTGTAAAACAGCAACTGCTGGCAAAATCTTTCACCATACCAGCTTTATAGGGTAGAAAATATGTCAATATTGTGTTATTAGCGACCACAAAATAAATGAATGCAACTTTAATTCTTTCACTCGCCTCAAATACCCGCTTTCATCTCATATTCTATCTTCCTGACACTATTCCGTCGAACGTTATTCCCTCTCTCTCGCCCCCCCCCCCTCATTTGTGTGGCTTTTATGTCTTTTGTAACTTAACTCGACTATCATACGTATGTAAATACACAGACCAACGGTTCCATCGTATGCACGCAACATCAGATATTTCCCCCCTCAGTGAGTGGTGACCTCTGTCTCACAGTGGGATGCATGCTGGGAAGGCAGTCCCATGCCAGAGGAGACAGCTCGTATCCCAGACAACTGATTATATGCATATCTGATTGGCAAATCACCCAACAGTTAGCATTTGGCCAGAGAGAGAGAGAGAGAGAGAGAGAGAGAGAGAGAAAGAGAGAGAGAGAGAGAGAGAGAGAGAGAGAGGGGCATGTGGCAGGTTCACACATTCCATTGCTCTTGGAAAAACACAAAGCACTATGACCCCAATGTTAGATGTCAGAGAAAGCCGGTGTTTATACTGAAACAAAAACAGACAGTCACACAACTGTCCACACCAAAACACACACACACACACACACACACACACACACACACACACACACACACACACACACACACACACACACACACACACACACACACACACACATTCATGGGGGCTGCACACAGGGCATTGTTGTTCCTGACTCCAGCTTATTCGACTTCAGCCTCTCGGGGGCAAAGCGAGTACTCAAGCAACTCCGCTCCATGTTTCCGTCAAAACGGCTCTATTTTCAGCCAACTATTCATCTCTTTCTCATTACTGACCTCTTTTTCTGTCATGCTGGGTCAAATGCGGATGAGCCTACTTAGGTTTGGCAAAGATAAATGGATGTTATCTCGCTTGACCAGCAGGGGAGCTGTGCCATCACTCACCCTATCATTTTGAAACGAGATATGTCCCCTTTGCATCGCCTGCCTTTCTAACACCCGTCTTTATTCCGAGATTTAAAGAAAACAACAACAAAAAAACATTTAAAAAAAAAATTGATAAATGCTAAAAATCCTGACCTCCTACTCATTCACAATTCTTTCTCTGGAAGACACGCGAGCACGCCAGATTATACGTGCACAGCCATACACACACACAAATAACACATTCCTGTCAGTGCAGTCATCTTAAAAAAAAAAAGAAAAAAGAAATGAATGCCATACTGTATCAAGACTTGTATGCACTGACCCCAAATCTGTAGCCTGCAGACACTTTTTTTCCCCTGTTGAATACAAGCACGCAACTCTCTCCTCACACACACACACACAGACGCTCCATTCTGCAAACATCGCGAACACACACCCGAGCGTCAAATTCACACAATTCAGTCACTCGAACGATGAAAATCGTCTGGCGATAATCTTCAGTAAGAAAGGCTGTGACAGGCGTGCACATGTACCACTGTGTACATGAATGCAAATACATTTGAGCGCACACACAGACACACACACACACTCGCGAACACACACACACACACACGTCTTGGCTGTGGGCTTTAATCTGGGACCATGATAAGCATGCAGCAGATGGTGCCCACAGAGAGGGAGAGTGAGGGAGGCCAGGCACATTAAAAGCTTCCCTGCAGACTCATCTACCCTTCTGGGCTCTGGGCTCGTTTGGCCTGGCCTGGTACGGCGCAGTCCTGGCTAGCCTATTTGTTCCCCATGTGCCGATGGCCGAAGTCCGAGACTGCTCAGGTCGATGGCTCGCAAATTGCGGCGGGAAGCTGCTAAAGCTGGCCAAACAAGCCAGCCATGACCTGCCGTGTCCAGTGAAACCTCACTGTGCCCGTGTCCCGTCTTTTCCCTTCCTTGTACAACAGCCCAGCTCCCATGGTGGACAAAATGATGAGAAACCTTTGCTAAACCTTCTCGAGTCTCATCACGCCCCAAAACCAGCCTGAACTGTCAAATCCCCCGACCTGTAACACGGCCCTCCTCCCCCTTCTCCTCTTCCTGCCTCTCCCCCTCCCATCAGTTGGGCCTCAGGTGTGTTCACTGTACATTTACGATGCCACTGTACCTCTGCAGCTGCTGCAGCCGCTGGTCTGCAGGCAGGAAGTTGTGTTTGAGGTTGAGATGGGTGAGGTCGTGGCTGTAGAAGAGGTTGGGGGGAAGTTGCTCCAGGCTGCAGCAGGACAGATCAACCGAGTTGATCCTCTGGGACACCATCTAGACGGAGGGGCGGGAGGACGGCGAGACGAGTGGAGAGGGAACAGAGAGAAAGAGAAACAGGATTATCACTACCACACAAGACTTAAAACTGGTTTACTGTGTGTGTGTGTGTGTGTGTGTGTGTGTGTAGCCCGCTGCTCAGTGGTCAAATGTCACTCAATGGCCAATCTTCTTAGGATTAGGGAATCAGGAGAAGTCGAGGGAAAGTCCCACAGGTTAGTGACCTGGCATTACATCACCGCGTAAATCTAGTTGCACTGCAGGTGCGTCGAGCAGTTAACCTGCGATTTGTTAGTCAAATTTACCTCGTCTTAAAAGAGAAACTCTACACCGTGTGAACCCGAGCTTTTGAGTTGGCTTCGAGGCTTCGAGGCTCGTCACTGGTGCGCGTGCTGCTTCTATCCGGGCTTCTATTCTGAGTGGCCCTCTGGGTGCTGGTGACATGCGTGTCCCTGTTCATATTTAGAAAGGAGGTTTTCTGGCTGTGGCCTACTTGAGTTCAAATGAGAGAAAGGAGCGAGAGCCACGGGTGGCCGTTGTGTGTTTGTGGAGTTCTCGGTCACTCTCAGCTCATACTGTACGGGCGGTGGGGGTCGTAGTGGGGGTTGTAGTGGGGGTCGTAGTGGGGGTTGTAGTGGGGGTTGTAGTGGGTGCCACGTTGACACACTTCCACTTGCAGTCGCGCATGTTCTGACACGCGACGCAGCCGACCCCCAGGGGAGCGTATGTTCACGTTCTCCTTTTGTTTCTCGGACTCTCATGCGCACACGCGCACACACACACACACACACACACACACACACACACACACACACACACACACACACACACACACAGTACCTTGGCAGCGTGTCTGTGCCAGCGCAGGTGCTCCGTGAAGTTGTCGAAGCTGACGTAGTAGGTTTGACTCTGAGGCCCCGCCGAGCTGAAAGCCAAACAGTGGTTGTGCTTCTTCACCTCCTCCACCTGCAGAACGACACAAAACACACACCGGAGTGACATTGTAGCCTGAAAACACTGATCCCCTCTGACCCCCCCTCTGCTCTGTATATAAAAGATAACCGCCATGACGGGCCTGTGGACTTCAAAGTTCCACAATAAATGAAAGCAGCGAGGAAAAGCTGACACATGGACGTCTGAATCCATCAGCTCTTGTTCTAAACAGCTTCCGTTGGAAGGAAATAATGCTTATTAGCTGCAGGGTAGACAAATCCAGTCAACCAGAAGCACACTTAACAATATATATGAGGCACGGATGATCATACAAAGAACACATGTGCGTGACATGAGCGAGAATAAATGTATGTGAAATTGCGTTTTAGACACGCAGTCACACACTCAGGCACATGGACTCCGTGAATAAATGGTTGACTAGTTATGTGTTTGAATACAATACTGGCACGCATACAACTCACCACACACAGGCACATGCAGGGGCAAGTGCATGGATGAATAGTTGACTCGAGGTCACATGCGCGTGTGTGTGTGTGTGTGTGTGAAGGGTTTAAAAACCGGGTGTGGCGGAGTATGAAGTGTACTTTGTGTCCAGCAGGCAGGTAGAAAGGGGGCTGGCTTTTCAGGAGAGCCCTTGGAGCTTATTTAGTGGCCTTGCAGATAAACAGATCCATAAAGCAATAAACAGATAAAGGTCGCTTTCAAAAAAAAAGATTGAAATAGGGCTACTTGAATGCTAAAGTGATCCATTACAGTGAACATTATATCAGTATGACTCCAGATTAGAAATGGACTCCAGCAGAATACTGAAAAGATTTTGACTTTGTAAAAAAAAAAAAAAGAAAACCTGGCTTCAACCACTTCTGTTTGACCTTGAGCTGAAATGATCAAAGCTGGAAGCATTCCTCAGCGTCACTTAAGGACAAACATCTGTTCAAGGTGAAATGTCATCGAGAACAATCTTCACTGTGAAAGGGAGACGTTGTCAGGGGGCAATAAGAGTGACTTTACCAGGTCACTCACTGGTGATATGACATTATGAGTTTATGATCCAAAGAACAAATTACATAACATCACCATAAAACCCAGGATTAGAAGAAAAACAAAAAACACCCGAGAAAGTCCTTGTCCCTGTGGTGGTGTGACTTCGACTTACTTTTCCTCCAATGAGCGGCAAGATGTGCATCTTCCCCGTCTGGCTCTCCTTGACAGAGGAGACGATGAGGCAGGTGCCGCAGAGGATGACCTGCCGTCTGGTCCAGCGGTTGACCGGCAGCTGGAGCTTCCCTTTCCGGACGTTGTATGTCCCCGACAGCTGGACCCGCTCTGAGCTCTCGATGCTCTGGGGCTTCCCTGGGACAAAGAAAGAGACATGTTGCGTGGTTAGCGCGGCAGACGTGACCTCACCACAGGTCTGTCAAGTTATTAGGTGTTTCAGGGAAAATAAAATAAAAATAAAATCTATTTCATTGTGTTTCTTATGTACGGCAGGTACACAATGCTGCTTATAAACACACAAAGTCAAAAGAAAACAAGAGCCGTCAGCCATGCTACCTGCTCTTTGAGCTAAATGTTAACTTCAGCATGTAATTGATATTAAATATTAAGGTATTTGGTAATCAAGTATTGGACGAACAAAAATTCTGAGCGGTACACGATTTCAAGACAATCCATCCAATAGTTGCTGAGATGTTTCAGTCTGGGCAGTTGCTTCAAACTAATCTGTGTGTGACTGAAAAGGGGAGCTGTTCACCCCCCCCCCCCTCCCCGAATGCCATCACAATGCCGGGCTAGCATAAGCTCCAACTACATTCAGCACAACGTGGGACACTTGACAAATGGATGGAACCGAATGGTCTGGATTTGAATTCAGTGCGGCTCCGCGTTAACAGTCTCAAATTCAATACCAGGTGCACTTCCTCTAAATTATTCCCTTACAATTTCCGAGCTGCTTTTATTCAGTTTTACCCGTCTGGCTGCCTCTCCACCATGCCTCCACCATGCCCCCCCCCCGGCCCCGTTCTCTCTCACTTCACCACCGGCCAAACCTGACAGTCAGGCTGCTTATCAGGCGTTGTGTCAGCCAGGCTGCCTTATCGTTCTGTCTAAACATCCACCCGCTTTCTGTCTACCTCCACCTCTGCAAAAAAAAACTTCCCGGGCTGGCATGCGCCCCCCCTCCCCCGCCCTCCCCCATCGTTTCTCTTCTATCTGTCCGGCAGCCTGGCTTTCTCCTTTCTATCTATGGCTCTCTTTGCTCAACAGCGTGTTTAACCTCGCTGGTTTTTTGCCCGTTTCGGGCCAAACGAGATTGAATGTCGTGGAAGTTTTCCTTTCCCGGGAGACAGATGGCCTTAGTGTCCCGTGGCCTACTGTAAACCGGGCTGCATCCATCCGCCACCGTCTCTCTCGCACATATTTCCCTTCACTCAAACACACACGGAGGCGTTGTGGAGGGAGGAAAGAGTCAGTAGGGTAAACTAGCCGTGAACTCGCACACGCGCGCCTCTCGTGGCTTTAAATAATTCAGGTCTTCCACATGCCGACTGTCAGCCATCGCAGAGTGCTCCTCCACCAACACACTCAGCAGAGTTTAGTAACACTCTGACCAGAGGTGTGCTTGTTTGTGCTGATGTGGCTACACCTGAAGGGGGGGGGGGGGGGGGGGGGGGGGGGGGGGGGGGGGGGGGGGGGGGAGGCATGACAATACATACACATGTTATAATGATTTTCCCTCACACACAGACGGTGGAATTACATTTTTAAAAACCCGGCACAGCCACCTTTACTCTGAGCAACGAGCCAATCTTGTGTTTAACAGCTGAATCAATAGCCTGGTTCGCAGGAGGATATTTGATTTGAGTGCGTAACATAACACGCTATTGTTAAATGTTGATAAGGAGTCATGTTTGATTACGAGGGCGAGCTGCTTAGGTATGCTTAAGCGGCGGAGACGAACACACAACCAGAGGGTGTGTGCCAAAGAGCACAGGCCTCGGGGGGAAACAGCCCACCGTGCAAAGATGTGGCCGTCTTACCGCTTATTACTAATCTTATGAGAAACAAAGTGTGAGAATGCAACACTGGCAGCTGATTACAAAGTCATACGTGTCAGACACACGCACACACACACACACACATGTGAGACCTTCCCAACCGCGTGCATGACATGATGCCACGATCGAGCATTAATATTCACTCCATATGGAGAGGCCGGGAGGTAGACTTGCGAAATAGCAATGATGCAAAAGTCAAAATCCATTCGTGTTTAAACTGCTTTGACTCAGGTGGGTGGTTCTAGGAAGAGATATGTGTCTTATTCCTTTATGTGAAGGACTATTTATAAACCAGTTTCAGGGAAATGCCAACTTAAATATATTATAACAAATGCAGTTCACACTGTGCCAAAATCTGTAAAGCTATCTATAATATGCTGTGTATGACAATGTAACTGGCGTAACCTGTTTTCCGTTTGGCTTCACAGCAGTAATCAAAAGTTGGCACTCCGAAATCTAGAGATAAATATGGATAAATATGTTTTAATGAGCTACGAGGATATGAAAGACATCTGTAATATTCCAAATTCCTCATCTTCATACTGTGCTTACAAGCTCATGTGCATCATTCTGCCAAAATAGTCTATACAAATATCTTAATAAAAACACAAGGTTTTTTCTTTTTTTTCTTTGAAAGCACACATCCAAATTAAAAGTTTTACCAAATACCTAAAGAAGAAGAAAATATCAAAATTGATGAAATAAAAAAGAAAAAAGGGCTATAAACACTGTGCTCGGTGTGTTTTGAAGTGGCGTCTGAGTTTTGTTTGAGGTGTTCGAAAATGATACAATCATCTGTTGAACTGTCAAAGTTTCGGCCGCTTTTTTTTTTCAGTATTGAAAATCAGAAGTGATCAAAAGATCTCCACGCTCGGAAACAAGTGGAGTGTGCGGGGAGCGAACAATGTGTATTATTGAAAGCGTGTGTTTACTCGTGTGTGCTGGTCGTGAGACATTGTATTTAGTAAAGGAGGGATCGTGTAACCTCATTCACTTAATTTGGAAGTTAAAATGTCCATTACATTTTGCTGCGCCACTTCCGGGTCTACCTGTGAACCAGAGGCACCCGGCTGTGCGCACACATACTTTTTACGAGGTCACGGACAAACCTAACAGGTGTCCACTTTCGTTTTCACTTCCGAATGAGTGCTTTAGATAAGCGAGTTGAACTGGCGACTGAAATTCCTTTAGGAGCGAACATGGGGACGGAAAGATAAGGAAGCAAAACAGGGAAGGATTTACCAGCATCTACCGACCGAAACGTGACACATCACGTCAATATTAATACATTGACATTATCATGTGGCTATTTGGGTTTCCTTTAAAAAAAAAAAAAAGAAAAGAAAAAGAAGCTTCTCCTTTACGTGTTCTCGGTTTAAGTACATGAACTGAATGCTAATGTAAATATAGAGGGGAAACAATGAACGCAGCACAACAGGTACAGCTGAATCGTAAACACCAGATCACCACCAAAAATCCAATCAAGCATTCTTCAGGCCGAGCGATATCGTCTGCCAAACTTCCTCCCAATCCGTGTGACATCTTGCTAACAGACAGACAGGCTGACTGAGCGCAGCGGAACAGACTGGTTGTACCCCCTTCCAACTTCGCTGGCTGGCAGAGGCAACCGGCAGGCGCATATTTTCACTACTGAGCTCGGGAAAGGGGGGATGTGTTGCATTAGACAAATTATTCACAAGCTTTTAGCCTCAATATGTCACATGGGCATATTCCTACTATTTTTAGGCCTTTTGTTGGAACGTGCTCTCTCTCTCTCTCTCCCACACAAGCATATGCACAAACACACACACACACACACACCCTCGTCCTACTCTTCCCCTTGCTGACATCCACTCCACACACGTACGCACACGCACGCACACACGCACGCACGCACGCACGCACGCACGCACGCACGCACGCACGCACACACACACACACACACACACTGACAGTGATTAACCATCTCCATATGTGCATCCATCTAATAGTTCCCCGCCCCCCGAATGTTGATGGACCCAAAACAGCAAGCTGCTTTGTGGAGGGAGAACAATACACACAGCTTGAGTGGGCTGCTTTTGTGATAAAAGAAGTTTGAACGCTTCTCCCGTGCGGATGTTGCCGTTTACAACCATCTCACACAGACGTGGGATGCCTGGATGGAGGAATACGCTCCGATCTGTCCAAGGGAATGCACAGTGGAGGAAGCAAGGAGATGGGTGGGACACCCACGTGAGCATCCTGTTTACAGGGGGAGGGGAAGGGGAGGGGAGGGGGGGGAGGGAAGCATAGAAACCCTCCAGTAGGGGAAGGAAAATATAAGAGACAGTTGCTCTATTCCAAATGCATGAACCACAGGCCACCTACGACAGCAATATTTTGAGCAGAGATGATGTTAGTCATGGTGGCCATCCCATAATCTATGGGGGATGCTTGAATGTAAAAATAATAGACAGGCCCTGCGAGGTGGGTGTGTTCATGTGCAGGAGTCATAGTCTATTTCTAGACCTACTGTACATAGGAGCATACTACGGTGTGTGTGTGTGTGTGTGTGTGTGTGTGTGTGGATTGCTGGAGATGGCGTCCTTCCTTTCCCCCCCAAGCACAGGAAAAGAGTATTTCCCCTACACACTAGGCTCCAATACCCGTGTGTGCGCACGGCTACTGCTCAAACACACACAAATAAATATGCGCAAGCTGCTGTCACTCTCAAGACAGAACCAACAACTAAATCAATGTTTCTAAAGATTTCCAAATCTGTAAAAAAAGGTTTGCTCACATCAGTAAACATCATAGTGGAACACGACAGCAGGGAGACGCACTTGATACCACACCAGGGCCCGGTTCAGAGTACTGAGTGAGGAATCAGCAGGCAGCGGGCGAGAAAAGGTGTTTTTGAGAAAGTGTGAGTCACCACAACCACGAGAGGTCCTCGAGCATGCAGCCGGAACTGGCCGCCCAATGCATTATGCAGTTTGTTGCAGCAGACGGCGAGAGCGGCCCTGGACAGACACAGAGGTGAACACTCACTCACGAATCGCATGCTCCTCCTGATGATGACCTCAGAGCGAGCGTTAGCCTGCAAAAGGCAAAAATATTTGAATTCCCGCGATACCATCCGTCAGCTTTGCGTCCTGCTGATAAACTGTAGTTATTTGCATTGAGGAGGTGGAGAGCTTCCAAAATGATAAAATGCCACATCCCATTGCTATGACAATATATCTCACATGGCACGCCCCTGTGGGAATTGGGGAACTGGCACTTTGCATTTTCAGCTCAATACAGGATGTTAAGCCTGTGAAAACGCAAATTATAGATCCAGAACGCAGACGCGTAACAGCTGCTACGAGCAGCTCCGACGAGACGCCTCTGAATGTCGATACCGTCGGTGTGTATTCATGTCGTGTGTGTATTCATGTCGTGTGTGTATTCATGTCGTGTGTGTATTCATGTCGTGTGTGTATTCATGTCGTGCGTGTGCAATCTTCGCAAAGTCAATCGCATTGACACAAAGGGAACAACTCCTGGTTGCTTAACGTCCGTATTTATTCCTGAGCGAATGTTTCCATGATACTAAGCTGCCTTCCAGATGACCTGCTGCCCCCCCCGCCCCCCAAACCTCCCCCACCGCCCTCGTTATCCATCATTGTTAGTGATCAGTACCCCAAGGCCGACCTCTCTCCGTCCGTCTCACAATTTAACAGATCAACGCTTCTTTCTCCTGGCTCTTCTCTGCAATAACAGGGGCACATCCCCGGTTATTCATCCTGCCCTGCTAAATGCAACCTGACATCAGCACACCTCCACTACAGGACTGGGCATGCCGTACCGTAGGGCATCGATGACCCACATAAGTCACAGCGGAGCACGAGCATGCGTAGACACACACACACACTAGCTTATTCTATAGGCGGTGGCAGTTGATGTACCGCATGGCAAGACTCTAGGACTTATAAATGCTTCTGAGCCTATATTGGGCTCTTATATATCCGGCGTCAGCTTTTTATTTTATCTGCTTCTTTTGAAATGTATCTCAACCGCCGCATCTCATTAAAGATCTCGCTATTAGGAAGCGTCTATAAAATCTTGATACGAGGCACTCCATCAAACAAACATCCCCATCATAATCTGTGCCGCGTTGCAGACGTTACCTCGTGAAGAGAGAAAACTATGGTTGAGGAAGCTCGGTGGCGAAGGGATGTAGAAATAGATGTAAGACAGAGCGGGTGCCAGCTGTTACTCTGCGACACCAAAATAGCTGCCCTGTCCTTCTGTTACAAAACACACACACTAACACACACAATGTCAAAATGTATCTACTTAGAAGGTGTCGGGAAGGATGCGCTTCTCACATCTGATCATCTGATCATCGCTGCGCTCCTTTTCTCTCCTCCCTCTCTTTCTCGTTGTCTGTGGAGGACTTGAGGCGACTACCCAGATCCAAAGTGACGGGCCGCGTCGAGCCGGCTGCCCGCTCGAGCAGCGGTTGGCGAGCCTTGCCGGAGAGGTGGCGAAGGCCGTCACGGGCGACGGGCGGCTCGCCGTCTCTCTGCGCATTACACTTTTTTTTTTCCTCTCCGCACTTTGCACACAATGATGCACGTGTTGAACTGTGAATGTGAGGTGTTGAAAAAAAGACATCCAGTGGAGGTTTTCAGGAAGGCCCCCCACACTGACAGGGTCCTTAATAACGCCTTATTCCCACTGCACGATTCAGCTCAATTTGATTTATTTTTCAATGCAGATACTACCCCATCAATGTCAGCGGAATTCTTAGCTGATCGTCATAGCAACGCAGCGTGAAACTGACACAGCGCTGGTTGCTCCATTCAGGATCCTCGCTGGATCCTTTCATCAGCAATCAAATGGGGGAATGTGTTTTTTAAAAAACAAAATCGCATCATGCGAAAAATTGGATCGTTGGCGGTTAGCTATTAAAAAAATGTTATGTTTGTGCGGGATATCCCGTGTCATGCTAGTGACAATTCTCTCTGACCCATCATTGGTCTACCGTGTTATAATTCTACCCTCCAGCTTTGGCTCGGCTCGACCGAGGTGGTACCAAAAAAAATAAAAATAAAAATTACCAGGTTTGAACTGGTACTTTTTTGCCAACGGAAACCGAACAAAGAACGATTCCAAGCGAGCCGAGCCAGGCCGACGCATGCGGGTGCTTCTGAAATTCTTCAAACATCTTAAGTGGAAAGTTCCCAGATGCTCTCACACTGACGGGCCCGTGGAGGTCGAAGTGGCTGCCTCTCCCTCGGGGACTGAGGAGGTGTTGGTGTGTGAAACGTGTCAAGCTGTCCTTTGTATAAAAGTGAGAAGAAGATGAGGGACGTGTTTGCATGGGGAACAGCCGGGGCGTTCATGCGTCATCGCTGTGTGACATTGCCTGGCCCACACGTGTCTGTGTGTCCTTACTTTGTGGTCAGAATGGTGGGATTTGCCTTTAAAAAGCCCAAGTGGAGCATTTTATTGAGGGCTTTTAGTATTTTGACTGGCAGGGAGGCTAAGAGTCCAACAAAATGTTCAGCAGTCAAAACAGAATATTTAGGCGAGACAAAGAGAACTTCAGTTTTTTTGTGTCAGGTAGTTTTTAAGCCACGCTAGAGAGACTTCAGCAAGTCCAAGAAGCCAATGTTGCTCTGTCGGTCTGGTTCATTGGTACTCCACTTTGGTCCAGACTGAATCATCTATTGAAAAGATTGCCATGAAATGTTGTACATTTACGGTCCTCGGTGGATGAATCCTACTGATTATTCCTGTCGTGTCACAATGGCTTTTGATTTTTTGCCCTAAAATGTCTCAACTATTGGTGGAGACATTCATGTCCCCCTCAGGATGAACCATACGCACTTTGGTGATCTCTTGACTTTTCCTCCAGCACCATCATCACGTCAATGTTTAAATTCATCAAACATTTGGTTTAAAACCAAATACCTGCAGAACCAATGACATTCCCATCAGCCGCAGTTGTACTTTGTGTTTAAAGTTGTCAAATTTTCACAAGCCACAAAGCCTGCGGCCTTGTTATAGTAGTGGCATCTATTGTTCTAGTTTTGTCCAGAGGTGCTTTATTGATGAACATAAAAAAAGTGAACACAAATGTGATTATAATCTAAAGCATCAATAAATAATAATAATAAAAAAAAACATCACTGTTTGGAAGCCAGAAGCTATTTCTAAACTTGGAATGATACTCATGTTTCATGTTTCTAGGTTTTAGTTGGCCATTTGGCTTCATTCAAACAAACCTTGACCCAACCGCTGTTGAGTCGCGAACATCTCCAGTATTTTAACGCGGAGTCAACTCCAGAGTGCAGTCGACTGTGAAATGGGGATAAACAGCGGTAAACTCTGCCGTGTTTGGACAGCGCCGCAAGCAGTTGATTAGCTAGACGAGTATTCATCATCCCTTTATTTAATAAAAACAATTACACATGATTAAATTGTTATGCATCTCACCATGGGTTGAGCTACACTAGTGAATGCGTGGAATAAAAAAAAAAAAAAAGTAATTCAAAGTACTAAAGCAATATTTACTGATAAGGTGACACGGCTGCCTTGTGTGTGTGTGTGTGTGTGTGTGTGTGTGTGTGTGTGTGTGTGTGTTGACAAGTGCTTTCAATCCCTCGAGGAAAAGCTGAGTGCTTTGTCCTCCTGTCTATCGTTGGACATCGAGCGTTCTTCAGCTCAAACGGCTCAGTGGAGGTGATGTTTCTCCTTCTTCCCCTTCCACCCGTCGGCTGCCCTCCTCTCAGCTGGTGATGTTAGCATTGAGGGGAAATGTGTCGCCGCGGCCCAGGCGACCGTGAGGCGTCCCCGGAGAGAGGTTGGGGAGGGTAATTAATAGTTTAATGGGTGTCCTCAAATTCTGATGCCCAATCTCTCTTAAGCATGTCACCAGGAAGGACACAATCAGACAGAAGCGCGCGCGCACACACGCACACACACACACACACACACACACACACACACACACACACACACACACACACACACACACACACACACACACACACACACACACACACACACACACACACACACACACACAGTACCCAACCTTCTCTCTCAGTCCAGTGAAACACATCCTGAATCCAAATGAGGTCAGAGCCTGCAATATCTTCCCCATCAAACCATTATTACCCTTTGCCCCCGGGGAGAAGGCAACTAAACAGCCCTCTGCTATTAAAGGCATTGTACAACTCCAGTTATCAGGTCAGTGCGTTACCGTCCACCGCCTGTAGGGGCAGCGTGGGAACGCATTGTGGCAGGGGGATGACCTGAAGGAGGATTTGTATTGTGTTCTGCAACGCTCAATTATCTTTTTTTTTACTAGAATTTGACCCACTTGCGCACACAGTTGCTCTTCTGCATTGTTAACTTATATCATGACTTCATGCACAGCCGAGGACACTTCATATCCTCACGGATCAGGTTCCGTTAACCTAGAAGCAGGAACCCAGGCAAACGATGTGTAAACATGCGATCGTAACTCATGAGTCTGACAGCTGGAATGAGGAAACGCAATGAGAGAAGGCTCCATGGGAGTTGGATAAATCACGTCGAGCAGCTATATGAATTTTTTAATAAATGACTTATGTGCCCCCAAGTAAAAAAAGAAATAACCACATTCCCCATCAGCCGCACCGTCCTTCGCACCACCCGCTGCACTGTGAACGCGCTTCATCATGTAATTCAATCAATATCCACTAAAAATGGATCCAGATGCAGCGGACAGGAGGGTTGGGGGGAGAATTGCGTTAGGGATGGTTCGAATCGCAGGTGTTGGCTACGGTGCTTAAAAAAAGAAAAAGATTTCCCCCAGTGATTCCCTCTGTCACTGGATGGGCTCGATGCTGACGTACATAGATGTGTGCTCCCTCTGTGCTCTCCCCCTCTCGTCCCAGCTCCACTCCTGCTGCTGTTATGTAATGAGTGTGAGTTACAAAACCTTACATTGGAAAATACGAGCCACTGATCAGCTAGCTCAGAGCTCAGAGCGCGAGCGCGAGCGCGCGCGCACACACACACACACACACACACACACACACACACACACACACACACACACACACAGAGAGCTCTGGGGTTTTTCTCCCCCTTCTTTGTGTGTGAGCGAATGCAAATGTTGTCACCGTAGTGGACAAAAGTGCCCGAGTGTTTGCTCATGCATACAATGTGTGTGTGTGTGTGTGTGTGTGTGTGTGTGTGTGTGTGTGTTTGTGTGTGTGTGTACTGCAAATTCATTGAATCCACGGGTGTAAATCAGAGCATTTTATTGCAAGGCTGTGGAAGTGCGCAGAGCTCCAAAATAAATTATTTAGTGTGTTTGTGGGTGAGCGTGTGTATAAAATACATAAATGAAAGTACAGGAGAAAAAAAAGAGTTTCGTGGTCGCGTGTTGCAAGCGTGAATACCGGGAGCTATGCTGGTGTATAAAGAGCTAGAGCAAGAGAGAGGGGGGAGGTGAGGGTGACATAAAGAGAGATGTTGAGGATGGACAAGAAAGACGAAACACGATAAGGAAAAGCAGAGATGGCTCCGATGGAGGAAGGAGGAAAATACACTGATAGATGAATACACAGCTGAACGGACAGGAAATGAACAACATAACATATCATGTCTCCTCAGGCAGAAAGAGAGCGCTGTAAAGCGAGTTGCGCTAATCTTACTCAGCCGTTAATTTGGGTATTAAGACAAAATAGACAGAATACTCTGAGCCGGGCAATACATCCTCTTGTGCTGACCAAAAAAAACAAAAACAAAAAACAACAACAAAAAAAACAAAACAAAATCTAATTGTGTCAGCATGCATGAGCAGATCTCAAAGGATAAAGTTTATTACAACCTTGGTCTTTGTTTCCCATCCGTTATGATAATATACGTAATCTGTGTGCGCGCACAACCGGGTCACGGATCAACCGAGGACGCAGTCCGTTAATGGATGATTACAACAAACAGTTTTAATATTAATTTGACCGTTTGCCGCCGTCTCTCTTCCAAATAAGATTTCGCGAACCTGTTGGTTTGAATTCATTGTGCTTAAAATTCCCACCATATCGGATGTGAAATGTATTAACACTCATTAGTTACCTCTATGTGTAGGTGACAGCATTCACAGGTAAGGGCTCGGGCACATACTGGACAAAATTCTAAATTGCCCAAGCAAACTGCAATGGCTTCTGGTGGACACGCTTTTTCCACACGCATTTGTTTTTTTAAAGTGGACGCCCTGATGTAAGTAACACTGTTGTTCCTTGCTAGCCAGGTGCGGCGAGCTAAAAGTAAAAGTTAGCTGCGTGTTCTCCCGTGTCCCGGAACTCTGGGACTCGCACCGTCTGGATTTCTCAGCATTGCCACCATAAAACCCAAAGGTGTCGCCAAACCAACCACAAGGGAAGTCCTGAAACTGAACCGAGAGGATCACAACTTGAGAACCTGAATGCTCGTCAGGCTGCTCGTGTTTCCTGAGAGTTTTAGAGACTCATTATACCGACCAAAATAAGACTGAAATGATAATATGCCAGCAGAATCCTCTAACAAGCCAAGCCAGACACGCTATCCTCCGGTGGCAGATTCTTTTAAATCAAAAGCAAAAGCAAGTAACGTCTATCTACTGCGGACGGGAAAAACAGCAAGCTGTCTGACAATACCTTGCATCACACAGTGCCAGGCTAATATAAACGATGATAATGCTCATCGGTTTTTTTTTTTTTAAGGTTAACAACTCAGAAACCGCTTTGATGTCTCTCTCACTCCCAGCGAGCGTCGTGATATTATGCCAGCGAAAAGGTCAGACGTATTCTCTGTTCAAAAAAAACCTCTCCGAGTGTTTAAATGCGACGCCGTTTTCCGCGTGGATGATGCACTTGTTTGTCAGTGTGGAAGAGGAGAGGCCATACTCCCGTGTTGGGAAATGATTAATTACCAGCGGGTCATGGATGCGTGAGAAACAAATGGGAGGCTGAGGTTTCTCACACGCAGAAATGAAGCGAGCCTGCACACGTGTGAACTGAGTTACTGCTGTGTGATAGTAAAACTGGCAGGAGAGCCAGTTATGTAATGCCTTTCTGTCTTGGTTGTGCGCACACACACACACACACACACACACACACACACACACACACACACACACACACACACACCACACACACACACACACACACACACACACACACACACACACACACACACAGGTTATGACCTGCATATTTTAATGTTTCAGAGGGCAGGGAGGTTCTCAGCTGAACTGAAATTTCTCGTTTTTCCCTACTCATCTCCCTCCATTACCCAATCCCCCTAAGTGTATAACGTCAGGCTTCAGTATCTCCAGCTGTCGTCCACTCTGTTAACTCTCCTCTCTCTCTTTACATTCTTCTGCTCAGATTGTAAAGTTTGAGTGGCTTCATGTGGTTGGCCCTTGCTGGGAATCCCCGTTTCTAGCCCAGCTATACTCGCAACCTGAGCTCTCTTTCCTCTCTTTCCTCTCAGGCTCACAGAGCCGCGGGCCTTCTTCAGAAATATGTTCAGCACGGAGCCTGTCCTGCTTCAGCGTCCTTCGTTAGAAGCCATAAGAGAACCTCCAAGAGGGGACGGATAACACAGCCCAGTAATATCAGTGACCTATACTCACTGCTTCCTCCGCGAGCCGCCCCCCACACTGACCCGCCCATCACTCTGGCCCCGCCCACAGCCCTCCACATGCCAGCGTTCCCCGCAGTGAGTCCCCGGCACAGCCTGTGCCATCGCGCTCAAGGATACGCTGTCGACAGCTACGGGTCACTGCAGTCCAGTCACAGGATGGCACGCACACACGCACACACACACACACACACACACACACACACACACACTCATGAATGATGCAGTGCTCGCCGTCGGTCCTACGGCCCCCTCGCTAACACATGAGGACACATAATCAGGCTCGATCGCGGGCGACGCATGCGCGGCGACACGGAGGGGAGGGCGGCAGCGTGTAGTGAGGACGCAATTAAAGCACATCCCAGGAGCCAATAAACAATGCAAGACAACTCCGTGATGAGATTCTCTGCCCAGAGGAGCCTTGAAACAAAGTACGAACTGGGGCACGGGCTCCATTATGCTGAGCATGACTCATACTCGTTGTCATGGGCTGTTGCAACCATTGTTTGGTGCCCCAAACGATTAGTCGATCAATCGATTTGTGGATCGACAGAAAATGAATAGAGCTTATTGTTTTGGTTATTTATCAAACGGGTACTCCAGCGAGTTTTGTATTTTACGTTCGGGAGGTTTTGGTCACGTGAAAGAAAAGGAAGAAGAACGGTATGAATTGATGCAGCAGAGGCCCGAGATAATCCCAACTCTCGGTTTCTCCTGTGGCTCAAGTTCCAAATTGCTGCCTCCTACACTACCCATGATGCAACATGCTAGCGGTAGACTTCCCCTGCTCCCTGGTAAATTTCCATATTCATCAAATTATAAACGCTGTAATGTTTCAAAGGTTTTAGTCGCCACATGTGCTGTAGGGCCGGGGAAATATATCGATATTATACAGATATCGCGATATGAAAACCGTGATATGGCAAAAGTGTTGTCGGTTTTAAAGGCTGCATTACAGTAAAGGGACTGCTCCAGCTGTTTTATTATTTGCTTTAACCAAAGCACCAATTGTCAACACTACAATATGGTCGCGACATCGTTACCGAGGTATTTGGGAGGAAAACATTGTGATATTTGATTTTCTTCTCCATATCCCTCAGCCCTAATGTGCTGTGACATACGGGGAGGTATACGCTTGAGGCTGCCCTAAAAAGGTTTCTTACACAAAATTGTAGACTAAAAGCCAACACAACCCTGATGACGTCTATGGAGAGCTCTCTCCAGAAACACCGCAGACCTTCTACGTTTTTTCCGCAATGACCAAGTAGTTCTTGTGACAAAGTCGGTGGAGTGCCCCTTTAAGAAAACTTAAAACCTTCGACAGCTCCAGCCCCCGACTGGTAGAATAGATACCAGCGCACTGAAATCTATGCAGAGAACACTCAGTTCCAGCCTGTAAAACAGGGGATTAGCTTCTTACCCGGCCAGACGAAATAAGCAAATTGAATGCATCACCTTGGGTCTGGGGGGGAACGGTGATAGGCATATTTCTCACTATTTCCCGATGCTTGATATGGACCGGAGAAGATTCTCAAACACACATATTATCTCCTAATTCAAGGCACCGGTTGCTCATCACTGTGTCACTTCAGCCTCCGCATTCTGTCACTCAGCAGCCGCTAATGGCCTGTATACAGCAGCAGCCTGTCCCCCCCCCGCCCCCCCGCAGCACTCCATATACAGCCTTGATGAAGTGCGGCGCCTCGTACTGTATGGGGGAGCTTAAAGAGAGCGAGGAAGAGAGGGGAGCGAGGTATTGTCGTCTTAAGCGCCAGTACAATAACTCCTTTCCAGACACGGGGGATTTAGGCTTACCCACCTTGCATTCAACCCCCCCGGGGAAGTGCATCAGGGGAGGGTGAAATGTGAGCGCCGGGAATGAAAGGAGAGTACAGCGATAAAAGGGAGCAGGCTGACAACACCTCCCTCTGATACGGAGGGCTCAGGAGGGGAGATGAGAACGGTAATTGGTGAAGCCAGAGAAGGTTCGATGTCGCGCGAAAAGGTTAGAGCAGAATGTTGTGAAGCGCGCACGCATAGGCACGTGGTGTGTGTGTGTGTGTGTGTGTGTGTGTGTGTGTGTCAGTGATTAATTAGCTTGCAGGGATTCCCGCCTGTTTGTCACCCTGGGTTTCCCTGTTCGTTTGTACCAATGCATTAATAATGGCTGTCACTGATGGAAGCCAGGACTTTTTAGCTCTCTCTCTCACACACACACACACACACACACACACACACACACACACACACACACACACACACACACACACACACACACACACACACACACACACACACACACACACACACACCTTTGGCTACAAGCGTCTTCTTCTCAATACCAGCGCCGCACATCATCTTTAGTAAATCCGACAGACCACTGAAGCAGTACTACTGAAACGATGTCCAAAATCCGCCCTGTCACAGGTAGGAACAAGCCGGTAACGCTCACACACTGGGCACAACGAACGTGCCCCTTTTTTTTTTTACAAAATGCAAACATCCACAGCTGGACATAATGTGTCCTAACCACAGTGTCAACATCTGGATTACTCACGACTTCATCTCAATGTCACCGGAATTAAACACGCCGTTGAAAAGTTTCACTCGACCGGAGAGTGAAAATCATCAACTGAATCCCCCGCTGTATTTCAGCAAGGGCCCTCCAGCAACACTAATCCTGCTCCATGTCGGTATGTAGCGAGCAGAGGGTTCAATGGAGGCTTTGCAACAACTCAACACCGCACCAGCCCGAAGGCCAACATGGATATTCATTGTGGAAGGAAGAAATTTAAAAAAGGTCACGAAGAGCGGAAGTGAAAAAGACGATCGGACCGTTTGTGTCGCAGCGCAGCGGGCGAGATGTGATACTGTGACTTTTGCCTACTTTCTTTTTTTTTTTTTTTTTTTGCAGAAATAACTTCTTCCTAATTCATGAACTGTGTTCTCTTTTTTGAAACACTGAGGAGAATTCATCAGTTCTGAAAGGGATGCATATTGTGTCAGAAAGCTAAAATGACTTCATTATACTGAACTTCTTATAGTGATCACGTCAGTCCCGGTCAAATTGATAAATATATATATATGATTATCATAACCAAATGTTTTTTTCTCTCGTTTTTTTCTCATGCAGATTACCATCTAATTGACTTTGTATAATTATCACATGAATCTAAAGTTATGTATTTTATTGACCGTTTCAAAATACAGTAAGGCTACAGCTGCCAATTACTGTCCCTTTCCCCCTCACCAAGTGCCCACTCAAGGTGGCATTATCAATCCGCTTGACCAGGTCGGCTTCAACCACAGCAAAGTATCATGGGAGAATAGTAAAAAAAAAAGAAGAAAAGATTGAATAACCAGTTTTTTTCCGTCTCCTCATACTTTGTCATGTAGGTTGTGCGTGTGTGCGTGTGTGTGTGTGTGTGTGTGTGTGTGTGTGTGTACATGTCAGCCAGTCAGTCCGAAAGTCTAATTTAAAGACTGTGGGCCTAATTAGTGAGCAGAAGCAGCAGGGTCACATGTCTAAAGGTCAAAGGTGACAACAATGTGACGTTACATGTATAATCTGATCACACTTTCTTTCCTGTGTGTGTGTGTGTGTGCGTGTGTGTGTGTAACCATCTGCAATTGTTACACATTACCTTCCAACAATGTGTATTGAATTATTAACACATTAACCCACCACACAAGTACACACGTGCGTTATGAAGGACGGCTTGTCAACCTTTGTTAGCGAGCAGATGTGACTTCATGTACTGCGGAGCACCGAGCATGTGCTACCAATCAACGAGTAGACACATTCTTGAGTCCAGAAAAGGCAGATTTAAGTAGGCGGCTGCAACATTTTCATAGATTCGGTATGAGAATAGCAGACAGGGTGAAAACCAGAGCAGTGCACTGTACTATAATATCATCAGGAGCGCGCATGTGCGTGTTTGCGTGTGATTGGTGGGAAGTCTATTCTGCTGGGCGGTACGGAAACTGCAGCCCGCTTCAGGCTCCTGTCTGAACTCGTTTTGCTCATAAACAAGGAGTTGAAAATGAAGTATTTGTGCCAGTTGAGATCATGAACGCACCAAAGATATTTTTAAACCGTTAACCTGTAAGAGAAATGAGTTTGATCTCTACACAACAGCTCCGTAACAATGTTTGCCAACACATGTGCAAGTATGAATATAGGGGCAACGTGTGTGTGGGTGTGTGGGTTTTTGACAATGACATAATTTGTATCGCTGATTGGAATTATTAGCCGCTAATCCACAATGAAAGGCAGTCGAACCAGTTCAAGAGTTCCCTGAGGGTAGACCGAACAGGGCCACACAGATAAGCACATCGTTGTTATTGTTTGTACTTAACCTCTAATGACATTCATTATCAAAGGCTATGAAGGACTCGCAGCTTCAGCTAAACTCTGGCAACGAGCCACCGGGATGTTGCCGGCATCCAAGTTGTTCTGGGAGACTTTTTAAAAATTTTTTATTAAAAAGCTGCCATGTTGTGGCCTCCCTTTGATGGTGAAAACAGAGGGGGAGTAATGAGCTGACTCATACGAGGGACGAGCACCAGCAATAATAAAAAAGTAAACAGTGACTGTTGTCGTTTTATAGTCCAGCTATTCCTCCATTCCATTCCATAAAGTCTTAAAAAATAAATTAAAAAAATGCATTTGATGGGCAGCAGTTGCCTCGAGGCACTCGAGAAGGAAGCTGTCAATGAAGACAGCGGCTCCAGAGTCAGTTGTTCTTTAATCCCACTGTAGGACACAGGCCACAACGTAATCAGACCCCAGATCTGTGGTTAAAGCTACAACCAGACCAGTTCAGAGCAGAGAGAGAGAGAGAGAGAGAGAGAGAGAGAGAGAGAGAGAGAGAGAGAGAGAGAGAGAGAGAGAGAGAGAGAGAGAGAGAGAGAGAGAGAGAGAGAGAGAGACTTTCACACACAAGCAGAGTGTAGGGGGGGTGGAGAGAGAATTAAAGGGCCCCTCTCTCCAGATGATGCACAGGGACAGGACGAATGAATGAATGAGATTGCGATGTTGTTGCACATTCCCCATGGCCCCCACGTGCTCACTTTTCCCTTTCTTCTCCTCCCCTCCCCTCCTTTCCTTTCCTTTTGTTTTGTTTAAAATTTAACAAGGTCTGGAACAGTGGAGGGCTGAAGCGGGGCATCCGGGGTGTTTTGGCTCAGCTTCATGTCACATGCAGGGGCCATGTGAACACAGTGGCACGGGAGGGGGGTCAGTGACAGTGAGAGAGAGCGAGAGAGAGAGAGGAATAGTGAGAAGAAGCAGAAGAAGAAAAGAAAAACGAGAACTAAAGAGGGGAAGTCTTTAACCAGAGGGACTGGGAAGCTGCGAGAGCTTGAAAAGAACTGGGTGGTAGCCGAGCGTGAGTTAAAAAACGACTATTTATGAGAGAGACACCACAAGCGAAACAGGAAGTAGACACAGACCGGCTGAAAGAACGAGCACGTGCAAAATAAATAAAAGAATACAAGGATGGCCATGGGGAGGGAAAGTGAGGAGTGACTCTGTCTGGTGCAGCAGGTGACAGCTCCACTTTGTCTTCCGGGGCCTCGGTGATTATCAAACTGCACCGCTAACAGCAAGAGACAAGCGTTTGGCCGCGTTAATGATTGAGACCGGCTGCACATGCCACGATGACCCCACCCCCAGAGATCTCGTCTGGACTGAGAACTGGACTTTTAGTTTCACAGATGTCAGCACTTACTGACCTACTTCTTTATTAGGTACATCTGTTTAGTGTAATTCAATAAACCCTATGTTTATGAAGCTTTGCTACTTATTTTGCATACATTTTTGAGGAAGTTTCATTTCATGTTAGAGAGACATACTGTACTTTTACAAAATAGGATACATTGTTATTAAACTAACAGTATAATTCACTCCAACTTGACCACCAAAAGATAGAGTCTGCTTACAAATAATCACATCTGTATTTTTCAATAAAGACACCTGTCTCTGCCGTCGTCGTTCTCTTTTTCCCCGATAGATACTTTCCATCTTCAACAGCTGATTTATTGTTTTGTATTGGCCACTTCTCTCCATTTACACATCCAGAGCAACATTAGCATTCATTTGAAGTTGTGTTTCTGGACACCTGATGAATGTAAGTCCAATATTTGATCGTTTCAGCTGTTTTTTTATTCCTGGGTGAACTATTTGTCTTGTTAGCTGCTGAGCGATGTTCGCCAGCCCGTCGTTTATCCCGCCGGTCTGCTTCTGGGTGCTGAGCAGGTAGCGTACAGTAGGGCTGGGCGGTATGGCCAAAAATTCATATCTACGTCGGATTTGTCAAAACCAAAAAAGCTCCAACCAGCAGTTTCTTAATGTAGCGACGGAGTTTCTTCTTGTTGTGATAGTGGGCGAGCTGTACCCAGCATGCAGTTCGGCGGTGTCATTTTATAAATGTACAATTATTAGTGTTACAAATTGTTTATGTGTCACAAACTGTTGTGTCGTGGTGTTTTCCTGTTAAAGAGCGTTAGTTGTGGGTTATTAATTGTTGTTATAAAGTTATAACCATGACTCCATCTCAATACCCGTAAGATAAGTAGCTCCGCCCGCTGCGCCCTCAGCGGTGAGCGGTGAACAATATATTTTGCTGCCTTCCGAAGAGCGACAACAGTTGTTACGGCTATACACCGGTATGACGGTATATGAAAAGTTCATACCGTATGGAAATTGGAAACTGGTATACCGCACAGCCCTAGCGTACAGTGGCTTCTTGGAGCATGATTTGCCAAACGCCCACCACGGCCGAAAGCAGCGAGAGTGAATGAAAACGGCCGGACGACCACGACAATGAGCAGAAAGGCCGCACGCTCAAGAGCAAGAGCGGCTCGCAAGTATTCCCTTACAACCAAAATGGCTGCACCCCAAAATAAAAAATAATAAAATTTTTGGAATGCGCAAAGCATGTCGTGTGACGGGGAACAACCAATTCCAGCCGGCAGATATCGTTCCTTTCTTCCATAAAGACGGTCTGTCCCACGGGCGATATCTTATAAACCCACCAACAAAAAAAAAATAATGCGACGCCTGGAAGAAGCTCAGCCCCGAACTGTGGATTTGTGGTAAGTAGACTTTGAATGTATGGCTTCAATGATACGGTTAGCTGGTTAAAATCGCTTAGCAACACTAGGCGCAACCGGCCTTCGCGTCCTCAAAAGTTAGAACAAGAGTGGGCGTCCAGCAACCCGCCTCGCATTTTCCCCCGGCGATAAAAGACGGAGAACGTGTCCCTAGATTTAGGGCGCCACAGATGTATCCATTGAGCTCAGTGTAAGATGATGCTGAAAAGGTAGCTAATGTGGAATTGCAGCATCTATAATGAACAATTTACCTCCAGGATCAGAGTATGGTAACCCCGGTGTTGTACAGTACACAACAGTGCAACGCAGCTACATCTGTGGCGTTGTCAGTGTGCTTTCAAAGCCTCTCTCTAAATAAAAAAAGAGTCTCTTGCCAATGAGGAAGTTCTATTCTTGTGCTTCAGCATTTCAGATGAGAGATGAACTTTAAACTAGGTCATTCCAGATCCACAACTCTGCTCCCTTCTATTGGAGTAGAGTCCAGAGAAACAAGCTGAGCTCCACCCAAACACACCTTATCTAGCACTGTCCAGATGACACATGCAAAGATTGTGGGGGGCAGTTTGGTAACGCTCGGAATTCCTTCCGTGCAATGATATTTGCGAAACACTTCATCTACTTAGCCGTTTGTTTCTTCTTCCCCTGTAAACATTTTTTATTTTTTTTTAAATGCCTTACAACCTTAAAAACAGATCCTTTTGTAATCGTTACTAAATGTGTAATGCGGAATATGAAATTCTAGTAAATTGGAATTTTAAAATGTAATGCAAAATATCTTCTCCGGAGACTGGCTTTGTAAAACAAATCAGTGTGAGCGCCGCTGGAGCGGTGGTATTTATATATATAAATATAAAAAAAACTCCCATCCAGGAATTGACACAGTTCTGTCCTGTACACCAGCAGGCTGTGTGTTCCCTAATCGGAATTTTTTGGGCCTCTTTAATGCTGAGAGTTGCAGATGTTGTCTGGTATTAGAGTGTGCTGCGGCTGATCAAAGCTGCGGAGAGCGAGCCCCTGCTGGCCTGCCTCTAATCCTCCTTTCCCCCCACCCCCCCGCCGCGCATGTGGTCGGGGCCGGCACTGGTGCTCAACTCGGGGATAGTGGGCCTTCTCCATGACCCCACTTTGTCTGTGTATGTGTGTGTGTGTTTGGAGGGGGGGGCTTTTCACTGCCTTTTGCTCGAGAACACCGCCAACCGGTACCCTCGGAGGTTTCTGGGGCGCATTCGGCAAGGGCAGTTTGACAGACAGCCGAGAGGCCAGGCTGCTCCCACAAGGCAGGCCGCTGCCCTTCCCTTCACCTTCCCCTCACCCCTTTCCCCCATCATAGAACTTGCCAGCAGGCAGACAGGAATGACATATCAGCATGACATTGTTCAGCCTAGATTTAGCAGCTAACCACAAAGCAATGAGAATTTCAATTCCCTCTTCTTTTTTTTTTTTTTAAACTTATTTCCACAGGGGACACGACTGTGTACCGAAGCATGCACATTCTCACATGGGGAAGACAGCGAGAAGGGTGCTTGGACCTGTAGAAACAATGAACGGCGCTGTTAGTTTTTGCCTTTTACATAATTTTTTTTTAGAAACAATTATGAGGGTGACCGGTAATTCTCGGAGTAAAAAGCAATAAGCCAAGGAGAGATAAAGAGATATGGGAGGATAAATGGAAGCTGTCAGATGGTGTGAGGGAGGAGGAGATGCGAGGAACGATAGCGCGAGAGGCGGGAGGGAGGGGGAATCGATCATGAGAGAAATTGAGAGAGGGAGGAGGATTCGCCTCGGGAGGAGGATGTCAGCCAAGGAGGCAATCTATATTAGACAGGAAACAGTTCCCCTGGCTTTAACCGCTACAAACCGACACCTCCCGTCTTCTTCCGCGTCTGCCTCAGCGGACGCGCACGTGCGAGTCCTCGGAGACGCATCCAACTCCCCGCTCCCCGCCGAGGCCGTAAGACCACGTCTCCACGTGTGGCTCCCACGTGAAGAGACATGAAATACATTAAATAGATTCCTTGATTGCTCGCTTTTTTTTTTCTTCTTCTCTTTTACACATACAGTAGTGGACACGATAAAACCTCAGCGCACACAGACAACATGCGTATTGGATTTGAGCTCTGGAACGTGTGAAATGTGATTACACAATTACATAATGACTCAGCAATGGGCCATTTAGAAAGACCATTAGCTGTCAGGCGCGGACACGGAAGTGAGAAATGATGAGGCGACCGCGCCGCATCTTTGGCAAAAGTCCTCCCTGGAGCGTTTGCATACACACGGAGACGCTGTAGTTTTGGCAAACTAGGCCACGTTTTGTAGATTTAAGTGAGCCCCGACACTTGAAAGTTGCAATTCAGAAATCCCCGAAGGGCCAGCAACACATCATTTGAGCAGCAAAAAAACAAACGCGTTGCCGTCAGGACGACCGGTGACCGATCGCAAGACGCACGCGGCAAAACTGCCTTCAAAAGAGGTTTTTCGTAGAGACGCAGCACAGAAGAGACGGATCGAGCGTCTTCTTCCTGCTTAATAGCCGCCCCGGCCCGCTGGAGAAAGTTGGGAGCTTCATTAAGCCTTTAAACCCCGGAGAGTCCTTTAAGTCGTCACGTCACCAGAGAGGCCTGGAGGTAAGAGTGGAGAGATAGAGTCCTGAGATGAGATTCCTCAAAGCTTTTGGAGTCGCTGAACTATTCATTATCTTCTTAAAACGTTAGGATCTTGTTTGCTCACGGAATAAAAGACATCCCGTCGGTAGGACTCGAGCTGCTGCTATTACTCGCATTGAGATTTTTCTCCGGTTATGAATTGAGTCCTTTTTATTTCATTGCTTCTAATATTGATTGAAGCTTCTGTCTGAGGAACTATTTAAAGCCACGAATTTATCTCAGACGCGTACTACAATTTTACATTCCTATGATGTAATTTGACAATGCTGACATTGCTTTTCTTGGGGTCGATGTCTATTAGAGTTTTGTGAGAGACGAGAGATAGCCTCATCTGTAGATAAACAACAATAAAAGCAGAGTTGCCACAGCTTGTATGCCTCCGTCAACCCGTCAAGTTGCAGTCGCACAATGGCATCGTTTTATCCTATCAGACATTTGTGTGAAATTGTCCGATCAGCATATGGATTTTTTTGGGGGTTACGGCCGAAAATGTGTTTCGTGAGGTCACGTGACCTTTGACCTCCAAAATCTAAATCAGTTCATCCTTGAGTTCGTTGTGCCAAATTTGAAGAAATCCAATCCCGGAGCTCCTGAGACATAACGTTCACGAGAATGTTACGGACAGACGGACGTCCCAGAAACAGACATCCTCCGACCACGGCAAGAACAAGCACACATTTAAAAAGGATCTTCACAAACCCACTGTTTCGGTTCCTAAAAAGACGAGAGTCTGTCATTGAAAAGACGCTGTAGATTGGAGCAGGTGACGACAGAAAGGCAGAATGTGTGCAATGTCAGCCTGAGAGTTGCAGCATGGCCCCGAAGTAATGAAATAGTGTTATTAGTTGAATTTTGCAAAAGGAGCGACTCAATAACAGTGAGACAATAGGCATGAAATCACAATTTGTTTTGAGAATTATTGCAGAGAAAACTTTATATTAAAAGCAGGCAATAAAAGAAACGTACGCGAGGCCGATAACTACTTATTCCCCATTACACATTGTGATTTGCGAAATCACAAATCCAACCAAATCATTACCATAAATATGCAAAGCCATAAAAAAAAAAACTAAAAAAAAACATGTCAGCGGGTACATTCGCCACTTTTACTTCGAACAGAGCAGCGCCATTTATCTGCCACGTCCCATTAGACATCTCTGCTTTTATTAGTTCTGCATGAGCGACTCCTCCTGCCAAGTTCACCTTGCTGGCAGACACTGAAAACAACACGGGAATTAACCAGAAAATTGGGGTGCAGCATGTTGAAACCGTTATCGACCCTGACTTTGTGGCACAGGAGCTTGAGCTGTAAACCCGAGTGGCGCTGAAAAGGAATTAATACCTCGGCAGTTTCCAGGACCGGCTGTCCACCAGCGGTCATTCACATCGCTCATAAAGCAGGGCAAAACTTACCGCCGCTTTAGATTTACGTGGAGCTGCTTTTAAAAAAAAAAAGAAAAAAGGGGGGGGGCGGCGGGGGGGCATACATTTCAACTTTAATAAGGTGAGCAGAGAGCTCACAGAAAGCAGAGCTGGAGTGCACGGACGAGAGTGTGTTTGCAAAGCTGAGTAGGCTAATGAATCTAAATAATTAAGTGTGCTGCTTTGGTTTGGTTAAGGACTCTGGGTCCTCTGCCTCTTGGGAACACCATGTGCCACTGTGAGTTAGGGTTCAGTATGTCATTTCCTTTTCTTGCAAGTCCACACACACACACCTAGCGCTGGGTAAGGGAACAGAGCCATTCAAGCAGGGGGCAACTTCATTACATGAGGGCCGAGGATCTCCTGTCCGCAGAGCAGACACCCCATTACTGAGCGTCGCCAACCTGCGGCCTACTCTTCTACCTGAATGGGAAATTAAATCAAGGCTAAATGTACAGTTGGAAAAATATCGGTTAAACCCAAACTCTCTCTTTCGAGGAATTGTACTTATATTTAGAGCTATGGCATTTTTGGGGGTCTCTCGGCAACAGAATGTATTGATTATACGAGTCTGTGTATGTTTTTCTTTTTACTCGTTCTCCTTGTACTCAAACTCTAATAAAGCTGGCTCGGCATTACAAGAGGCTCCTGTGTGAGCAGCCCTGAAAGGATCACTCGTCAGGCTGCCAAAGAGGACAGCGGCCCTTTGATCTAAACGGCGTTCTGTACGTGTACGTGTGTGTGTGTGTGTGTGTGTGTGTGTGTGTGTGTGTGTGTGTGTGTGTGTGTGTGTGTGTGTGTGTGTGTGTGTGTCCAGCAGGGCAAAGTGAGTTCTCTCATCTGGCCACTGCAGAGTCCATATGCAATCAAACCATGACCTGAACCCTTTCAAAGTCAAACCGGGCCTCTGCATTGTCTAAAGGATCTGGCACAACGCGCCGCGGCAACTCTTCGACTTAACCGCCTCTTCCCATCATTCTCCCCAATCATGCTGAGTGCCGAGCACCTCTTCTGTCAGCCTTATTAAAGGATACGGTACAGTTTACTGGCTGCTTGTGCACTTACATATTTATTGAGCTATATACATATTTTATTGAGAGAGATATAAATATATATATATATAGATAGATAGATAGATAGATAGATAGAAATAAAATATGCAAAGAACTCCAATTGAGCAACTGATAAAATAAAAATATTTCCTGTATCAAAGGGCGCTTTACACGCACAGGCGTGCAGACAAAAAGGCCCTCAGTGTGACTGAGGTCTACAGTTGTGGCAGCTGCGCCTGAGAGTCAGCCAGCAAGTCAGCTGAGACCGGCCCTATCTCAAACCATTCAAAGTCAGCGCAACATGTGTCGGCGCGGTATCCCCCCTCCCTCCCCCGCCTGCCCCTTCCACTTCCTCCTCAGCAGACGTGCCTGACATTCTAGACGAGCCAGCGTACATTCCTTGCATGCCTCCATCGTGTAAAAGGAAAAAGGGCAGAGGAGCAGTGCTGCTGTCACAAAGTCAGCTCTGCTTTCTCTTTACGGTGCATGCAACTGTGTGTGTGTGTGTGTGTGTGTGTGTGTGTGTGTGTGTGTGTGTGTGTGTGTGTGTGTGTGTGTGTGTGAGAGAGAGAGTGTGAAAGTGCTCTTCTGTCCCTCTCCATGCGACTGAATGCCAATTAGGCCTTTTGTGTCAGACTGTGGCTTGAGTGTTGTGTGTGTGTGTGTGTGGGGCTGGAGAGAGCGCTCAGGTGATCGCAGTTAAGCCGTCTCACATGGGACGTGGCGGCGGCGTCGCCCTCAGAGGGGCATCTGTGGGCTACTTCTGACCGCCTTTTTAGCGGCTGCGTCTGCCACCGCTGGTTGAGCTCAGCTGATTGGGCGGACTCGTGCGGGGGGGGGGGATTCGTGTTTTTCCCCCCAAATGCACATCCACATGAGCCCCAGCGTGCATGCGCTCATACACGGCCCTCCGTGACGCACTAATCTAAATGAAATCATTGTACCTTCAGGCGAGAGAGTACTCGGGAGCACAATAGGTCGCGAGGCGCACGTGACTGCGAGCGGGAGCACATGTGGCCGTCGTCGAGTGACCTCCAGTTCAACAGCCTCTCGGGACAGGAAGCCGGAGAGTGTCAATGCCTCTCTTCCCCACACTTCAGACCCAACAAACACTTTCTCCTCAACTGTCCTCACCAGACACTCAGTTTCACCAACCCCCCACGCCCCCCTCCTCCCCTCTATTTCAATTCCCTCAGCGGCAACAGCAACAGCGGTGGTGGTGAAGAAAGGGGCTTCCTGAGCTTTGGAGGAGCACGTTAACCAAACTTGGCAGGCAGTTTAGTTAGTGTGACAGTAGCCGCGCTGGCTGCCAACAGGACAGGCACTGTGCAGCATCTCAATGACCAGAATTCACTTGGTACACAGAGAGGGTTCATGGTGCTCCCAGCCATACCGCTCCCGCCCCTGCGCTCCATCCAACCACAAAGGCATTCAGCCTTTTCATCGGGATGATAATGGGGCAAAAGCCGGAAAGGGCCCCATGTCTGAGCACCGTAAGTTGTGGCGATGGCTTTGTGGCGATGTCATGCGTGTCCATGGGAGTGCAGTGTGTGCTGCTCGAGGGGCTGACAAGGACAAGACCAGGACGGGGGAAACTATCTGGAGAAAAAATTAATAAAAATAAATGACCTAGACATGAAAATTTCAAGAGGAAGTCGGAGGCAAGGTCGATCTGGCAAAGCGGCGGCCTTCGGACCGTGAACTCACACCGACCCATTCCTTCCATCACGCGACGTGAACGTGGTAAATCATCACTGGGGAAATCACACTTATGGTAAACAGACTTAATAATAACCCACTAAATTGCCAAAAAAGGCCTCGTACAAGAGTCCCGAGCTCATGTCACTAACTGTGCGCACCTACCGCTTGGTCACCCTCCAGTGAAAATGACAGAAAAAAGAAATAAACTGTTGCTCTGCTCTATTAGTGCAATGTTACAAAGTACACCTGCACGACTGCACCTGCCTGGTTTTTTTTGTGATACAGGTTGCCAACCTGTTACAAAAACAGCACAGGGGTCTGCAGTCCAAACTACGTAGCGTGCAAAAAAGAGAAGGCCTCAACAAGCCCCAGGGTGAGCAAGAAACCTGATCGAGGGGGAAGGTGGGGGGGAATGTGATTCCATCTCCAACGCATCGTTTCACTCACCTGCATAGAAGCGTAACAAGGAGCCAATTTCCGTGTTAAGCCCTTCCTCTTGAACTCTCCACGGGTCCTTAAATCCAAGCTTAAAGAGAAAGTCATTCTGGATCTGCAGAGGCCTCTCGTCTGGGCTAAGCCTCCTGACAGCCTCGCCATGCATCTGAACATACAGCATGGGGCTGGAGTCGCAGGACTCCCCATTGTGGCCTGCTGTCAGGCCTGATTTCGCAGCACCCCGGCCACTGTCCGGATCTTGGCTATCAGGTGCATTACCTGTAGAACAGGCTCTTGACAATGAGCCGGCGCTGCTGCTGGGTGGCAGGCTGCCCAGACTGTGTGGGTTGAGTCTGCTCTCTGGCCTCACGTTGGTTGCCATGTTGCTTAAATGCCCTACGCCGCACTGTTTGTAGTTGGCGGTGGCGGCGGCGCCGTTCCCATTGGCGTGGCGTTGGGAGATGGGGTCCATGCTCACGCTCGACGCCGGGCCATCGAGGTCCAGCTCGTCGGAGGAGCTGCCGTACGTGTCGTGGCCCTCTGTGGCACTATCGAACGAGGGGCTGAGGATGGATGCCTCCGTGCCCAGGACCATGTCGTCGCTGAGGGAGTCCCTGTGCTCGCTGAGCCGGGCCCCCCCGGAGCTCAGGTCATCGAACGCGCTGCTCTCCACATCCGATCCAGAGTTCAACCCGTAGCTGTCCAGGCAGTTCCTGTGCTCAGAGTCGTCGCCGTCGGGGGTGTCCATGTTGGAGTTTGAGTTCAAATCGGACAGTGAACAGGCGATGTTGTCCTGCGACTCTGATTCAGGGGTGAAAAGTTTCCCATCCACGTCCTGTTGCCTCTCATCTGCATCCTCCATGAGCAGCAGCCTCAGCCTGTCACTTGGGTGGCCCCTTCGTTCTGCGGACTCCAGGGGGGCCAGGTGGTTGCATTTCACACTGGAGTCTTCGATCACCTTGCACGGATCATCACTGTACTCGTACTTCACATTGCAGTTGCCATTTTGGTCAGTCTTGGGGTTGTCTTTACAAAAAATGCGCACCACCGAGCTCGACTTGCTGCAGAGTTTGCTCAGTCGGAGCGCCACCTCGCCGGCCGTGGTGTCCATAGTGCAAAGAACCGGCCTGGGATACGAGGGCGTCAGTCTCTCGTGGACGTGCACGGAGCCCCGGTGGAGGTCCGCTCTCACCCACTCGCGATCCGCGGGCTGCAGCTGCATGTTCTGGCGGTGCTTCAGCAGGGTCTTCCTGTCCAGGCTCCGGGTGTGTAACGACGCAGAGGACAGGGCCGAGCTCATCTTGGCGCCGCAGGCGGCGGTGACAGCGGAGGCGGCGGTGGCCGCAGCTGCGGCGGAGAGGTTCCTCTTCAAGCGCCTCCGTCTCAACAGGAGGGAACTGGAGTTGCTGGACGAGCCCCGGCCATTACACGCCACAGTTCGGTTTGACGCACTCGCCGAGGCGGACTGCGGGAGGCTGTTCCCGTTCCTCGCCTCGACGCGGGAGGGTGCCGAGTGTCCACCGCCATCATCCGCCCGAGTCCCCCGGGCGACAGACAGTCCGCTGGGCTTCTTCATCAACTTGGTCGCGCCTCCATCCGACGCGCCGTCCTCGGCGACCGCCTGCACGCTTTCCATCTCTTCCAATGAAAAGTCCCCCACTCGAAATAAATAACGGTGCGCACTTGGTTACACCTCCAGCCTCTACATTTAAAAGCCGTAAAAAGCGTGCCCGCCGCGGTAAACGTCCGCCAACAGGGCGGTGTTGCTGACTTATTCCACTAGTAGTCATTCACTTCTTGGCTTCCTTTCCTCGGCGGAGTCTCCTCCGCTCCCCCCCCTCCCCGTAAAAGAAAAAAAAATCAGCATTTCACCGATTAAATTCGCTGGGAAGAGGCTGTGCGCGCGGGGACCGAGCAGGGCGGAGACGTGACCGCGCGTCCCATTTGGACCAAAACACGGCGCCGGAATATGAAATGAACGTCGGCCGACCTCCTACGCAAATACTGGCCGCTATATATTCATGAGGAGGACACAAGATGGGGTCGCTCACAACAACGCGGGGGCTTGTGGGAAGCGTAGTTCGCCGGAGAGCGCACCGCCGTCGCCGCCGAAAAGGGGACAAACGACGTCACGACTACATTTCCCATGAAACTTTGCGTCCGTGTCGGGCCAGTGAGGCGGGGAACGGACGGGAGGCGTAAACATAGCTCGTATAAAGCGTTCGGCGTGCAGCGACAGACAGACAGGAGGAAGCCCGTCTGTCTGTCGTCGCGGTGGTTGTAGTGTATATCCACGGCGACCTGCACGCTGCCGGTTCAGAGGAACGGGCGGAGCGACTTCACTCGTCGTCGTGGTGAAGTTACCGCATAAACAGCCGTTACTCACTCAGCTGTCAACTGTTGAACACGAGAGGGGAACTTTTGAGCCGTCACTTATTCAGGGCTCCGCTCGAGTCCTCACGCGCGTGCGTTTACTTCCCTTTAATGTGATTCCGCCGCGTGGTGATACGAAGCCTCGCTGGAGGTGCGTTTTATTTCAGAATCGTGGTGACGAGGCAAATAACTTCAGCACCATCTCGTCAGGACGCCATTTCACAAGGCCGTCACAGCCCGGGATCAGTCCGCCTCATTCGGTTGTGTTTCTCGCCATCTAGTGGCGCGACCCGCAAAGCTGTTGACCTAAACGACGACGTCTTTTGTGCTTCCTGTTGAGGACGCAGCGACCCTGAGCAGGAGCAGGCCGGTGGTTTCAGGTTAAAAAAAATGTTAAGCTCACCTTTTTATAATTTGGTTCAAGCCAAAGGGGTTATGCAACTATTAGACGTGCGCAATCCCGATTTAATTACTGTCAAACGCAGATGACGTTTTGCATGTCATGCATGGCAATTTAAATTCCGGAGCACTTGCACGCCGACTTTTGTGAAAGTGATGCCATTTTTTTGCAGATGTCCTCACATTCATCTTCAAAGTCACAGCAGCGAACAACAACCCAATTAAGGGATGGGGGTCACATTGGTTCAAGTCCGTCTTGAATAACCCCCCCCCACGTGTACAAATCTTACTCGCTGTAATCGTTCCTCGTGTTCATGCTGAAAGGGCCCTTACTATGCACATATCGTTTTAAGAAAAAAAACACGTGAACCTGTCCTTTAAAGGACGAGCCAATAAAGGATGTCAAACATCAATTTATGGTTAGAGCAGGTACAGGCTGCTTCCTGACGAGATGGTTTCATTTAACCATGCATGTTTTTTTTTGTGCGTTACATTTTTAGAGTTATGTATTTTTTTTAATCTTAATGGCTGAGCAGATGTTCTTTGTGTCATGTATTTGCAGTCGGTGTAAAATTGGACAGCATGTGTACCACAAACTGTGTCCATAAGGACTTCTCTCACGGTCAGAATGCGTTTCACCTGAACCCCTGTTGTTATTATCGAAATACAAATTGGATACGAAGTACAGTGCAATACAGAGTTAAACAGGCCCGGCAGGAGAATGAGTAAAAATGGGGAATAAAGCACTGAATGTGCAGGGCAAGACGTTTGTGAAGCAAGCCGATTGCAAAAAAAAGAAAAGTAGTTTTTGGTAATATGCTTCGACGCATTAGAGTGTAAAGTGTCTCACATACTTTACAAGTCCCTCGGTGGCAAACCTTGGGGAGGAGGGATTTCTTCCTCTAAAAAAAGAAAAAAAAAAGAAAACTCAAAACAATGCAAATGCATTCAGAAATGGGATTTAATTGGCATGATGCATCCTTTACATGGTATTCTGTATTTAAAAAGAAAAAGGAACACCTTCAAATTGGTTCAGTTGCTCCATCAACATGTAAAAGGAAACAGATTATTGCTGAATTCATGTCCCTTTGATTCCAGCAAAATGGAAAACCTCATGCTCCGCCCCGCGGCTCAGGCCGGTTTCCTGGAGCCGAAATGAGAACGGGAGCGTATTGGCGTAATTCATTCCTATTTATGCTCCATTGTACCGAAAACCCCATGGATGGTGAAAATTTCAAAAATAAATGGCATGATGCTGGAATCATACAGAAGCTAGTTCTAAAACACAGAAATGACCTCATATTTCAAAGTCTCTGAGATTAGATGACCCAATGAAATATTGATTTTACAAAAAAGGAGCAACGTGACATGAGGATGACCGGTGTCCTGATTCCGAGGATTAACTGCTCCGAACTGTAACAAAACCCCTATAATTTCACATAAAAACTATAAAGTGCAAGACAATTTTCTATGTCCCCCTCCTTGGGTTTTATTGGGTCATCCATCAATCACCGATCGAGACCTTGAAAATAAAAAGGGAGAACACATTTTCCTTCGGACAGATGCATCATGGTAGGCGGCCAACAGCCTTTTCGCCCTCGGCCGCTTTTCGTCGTCTGACAAACAAGAATTTCATATTGCAACTTTAAAAGTAATACAGTAAAAAATAATAAAAAATTGTCTGTGTACATAAAGCTTATGAGCATTGGAATACTGGTGTGGGATCAGTGATCGGGTGACGAGACCGTTGACGCGAAGAGACGAGATGGTCTCGGATCAGACAGCCAACAATATGTTACACGCGCGGCGGGGCCCCTGGCCTTAAAACAGTGGCCGCTGTAAAGCCAAAAAACTCTCAACAGTGCAAAGAATTTCAGCAATAAAAATTTAAAAATCCTGACTCAACGAATACGCTTCTACCTGGACTCGTGTTTCAAAATTGAGATTGCATCGTCGTGTTCAATTGGAGATTTGAGACGGAGTCAAATCGTGTCTGAATGCGTTGGTAACCTGTGCAAGAGGCAGATGTTTTTTTGGTGGCTCAGTCGAGAGAAACTCAGAAAAGAAAAGAAAGTCCTCCTGAATAAAGGCGTCCTAAAAGTAAAGTAGAAAAGAAAAAATAGAACCCTGAAGTGTGACGTGGTGTATAAGCACGGTTAAAAAGAAAAGAAAAAGAAATGGTGGAGGGTACACCTGTAGTTTAACCTTTTTCTCTACAAACAACGGATATTGCTTGGTCAAAAGCTTATAATAACATAAGTAAAAAAAGTAAAGTGTATAATACAATGTACATTATGAGCAAATATTAAAAACACTGCTGCAAACACACACACACACACAAAAAAATGGAAGGGATAAACATGATGAGCCAGCTCTTGGTATTCCGTTTCCAATCCAAAGAGCCGGGACATGTAAATTAATAATTTATGATACAAGTGCCTCTATAAAAAAAAAAAAAAAGACATAATATAAAACGGATCATTGTTGCGCACACTGGAACCAGAATATATCCGCCAGCCTGCAATTCTTACATTAAACTCAAACGTTCGTGACGGGAATGACACTTTGTCAAGCGTGATTCTCATTTAAATGCAACTTTCCTTCTTCAGTATAAACAAAATGTACATTTGGAGAGAGCGCGGGCATCGCCCACACTCTCAAATTCACAGTTAGCAATTAGATGTCAACATTGTCGGTACAGTGAGAATTGCACATGGGGGGAGGCGGGGGGAGTTGGGACTACATAGTAATAACACAGAGGGGACTCTAGGGGGGGATATAGTCTAGGAAAAGCAGAGGAAAGAAAATATTGCACATGATTCTAAACGTTGGTACCCTTCCCTCCATCCTGCATGTTTTTCTAAGTCCCGGCAGGTGCAGTAAAGATGGATCTCCTTCTGATGTGGTTGAGCTCAGAACAATCAAACCTGCGTCCTCGCACAGAGTTCTCCATGAGGACTAGAGGAGTCCGGGGGGGCGGGGGAGGGAGAGGTGACAGCGTAATTAAGGAGAGGGATTAAAAGCGTGTCCACTGAGACGAGTCCACTGGTGTTGTCGATGAGCCGAGGTACTGCTGCCCTCGGCAGATGTCGGAAGTGTCAAATCAATAGTGAACAAAAGCTCTCCTGCGGTCCGAGCGCCAGTCTGAGAGCCCAGCGTAGAGAGAGAGAGAGAGAGAGAGAGAGAGAGAGAGAGAGAGAGAGAGAGGTTGGAGAGACGGTAGAGCTAATTCCATGGGGAGGGGGGCGGCGATGTGAATCAGCTGGAGTCATTCGTGTGCTACTACAGTGGATGGAGTGGCGGGCGTCTGCGTCTCGTAAGCGTCGTACCGACTCAGTCGCGTGGGTCTTGAAAAGGCATTTCAGAAGACATGGCCTTATTGTAGAAACGGGCACCATTTTACTGTCCAGCACTTAAGGTTCTCAGTGGAGGAGAGCGCCGGTCCGCCGGCACCGCTCAAGACAGTGGTGGTCTACTATGGTCTGTGAAACCTGAGGAGATGGAGAGAAAAAGAAGTGTGTTGTTTCAAAACATTTCATCACCTCAGCCACAGCTCCCTGCTCGGTGCAGCCTCTACCTTCAGCAGTGAGCAGCCCCGACGCAAAAAAAAAAGAAAAAAAAAGGCGTGCACCTGGGGGGGCGGGGCACACTAACGGATTCTGCACGTTACCTGGTTAAATGGCGACTTGACTCGTGCACTTCCATCTCGTGGCTCTTGAAATCGTTGAGTTCCTTCCGTATCGCCGCCTGCGGAGGACAAACGAGAAGGAAGTTTGAGAAAGAGCCGCGGAGGCTTAAGCACACAAAGTGCGGCCTTGGAGCCTCGACGCTACCTCCTTTTAGAATGCTTCATGCATCATTTACGCTCATCTGGAGGCCACCACTTGGAAATATTCCTCAGAATTCTCTTCTCGCATCTCAAGAGCCCTCAATTTCCTCCCCCCTCAAGACATCAGAGAGCATCAACAGTACTGTAGGATCTGTCGCTGTTCTACCTGGTTAGTCAGCCTGCGCTTTCTAAACTATTTATAACGATTTACATAGACTTTACATTGATTTTTTACTTTCGACCAGGACAGGTTTATTTTTAGAACGAAGAGAGGGGAACTGTGTTTCGGCGTTACAGGCCGTCAGTGCTTGGATTAAAAAAAAAAAAAAAAAAATCGAACATATTCCCAGGTTGCTAAAGATCTGAGGTATGAAATTTACATCTCTTTTCCGGGCCGGTCTTTGAGCACAAACCGAAGCCGTTTCCCATTCATGTGGTTACACACCTCCACATTTGGGACAACACGCAGTGAATCAGGGCCCCTAAGGAGCAGGGCTGGGCTGAGTGCCTTGCCCAAGGGCAGGATGATGGCGCAGAGATTTTCTAAAAAATGAGGATGAGTCAAAGTTCCAGGGAATGAAATGACGTGCTGAGCCTTTTTTTTTTCTTTTTTTTTTTTTTTTTTAAATACGCTTGCATCCCTTTCTAAAATGTTCTGTGTTGCGACAGCAAGCCAGGCAGGTGATGTCACCGCTTTTGATATTCGGCATGACTCAGAAAAATGGCCTCCATTCTCGGAGAGTGGATGCTTCTGCGACAGGAGAACAAACACTATTTAAATCTGTGCTAGATGGTAGAAGGAAAAAAAAAGAAATAAAATAAATCTCAGCAGAGCCTCGCTGCGGCTCAGGGGTCCCGAGGCAGTGCTTGTACGATCGCTCTCTTATGTAAGGGGAGTTGTTGCATAATCAAAAAACGCTGAATCCCCGCGATTTTTTCCACATGAGCGTTCCTCAGGTGTGACCTGCCGTGTTCGGGACTGCGCATCATCAAAAGCAAAAAGGAGGCAGCTCTAGAAAAAAATTCGAAATAAATAAATAAATCAAGACCTCATTAAAAGTCAGACGCTTGGACCGCTGGGCAGTGAGCAGCAGGACCGCTCCAGGGTGCTCACCCACAACGGGGGGGGGGGGGCAAACAGTCGAGGTGGAACATGCCGTAACGAGGAGGAGGAACACAACACGTCCCGCTATCATTGCTCTCCTGCCTTAGGGGGTCGCGTCACACGAGGAGCAGAGGGATCTCGAGATCATTAGAAGAAGTGCGAGCGATACTGGCCTTGTCAGCGGCTGTGAGCCGGGTCCAGGGTTTATCCGCCCGCCTGTCGTAGTCCTGGGCGTCTGACACCTCCACATAGTCACTGAATCGGATGAGAATCTTGGCCTGTCTCAGCTCCTCCACAGTGGGCCTCTGGCTCAGCTGGAAAGAGAGCAGGAGAGAAAAACAAACTAACAAATGAGTTGGAGAACAGGAAACCAGGTAGCGCATTCCCAGTAACCCGTCACGGTTAGCAGCATGCTCGCCAGATTCCTCATCCATTCAGTTCCTTTTCCACATTCGGTATTTCTTCTTATGTGGTTCAAGATCACACTGCTCTGGCATTCAGAATATGTATTGAATCAACGGGCTAAAAGAACAACACATCTATTGGTACTCTCAGAGAAGTCCAACATCTGGCACCCAAATCAGCCAGGTCGACCAATATTAGCATCGGCGTGGAGGACGTTGATGAATAACAATGCAACAAATAATTTAAAAAAAAAGAATCGGTAAAATGTTACAGGTATCCTGATCAGAATTCTTAAAAAGAAAAGAAAAATGTAATTATAGGTGTTATGTTATCGAGTTATACACAAAAATGGATATGATTCATGATGATATATTGTTATCTAAAAAATCTGTCGTATTGGCCCGCGCATCCACCACCAGCCGCTGAAAGTCACCACACTGTACACAACAAGGCCTGTGATGCGGTAAAATAAAATCCCTCCAACAGCTGTGAGATATTTTTGTTTTGAGCAGCGTGTCCGCAGGTGAGCAGAAAGTGTGAGAATGTAATAGAAAGTGATGGGAACATGCTCAACGCCTCGCTATGGAGAGGGGCGGGGGGGCGGGGGGGGGTCGAAGGATTTGGCAGCCAACACGCTGGAGGGCCAAGGGCGACAAGGACGCCGGCGTCCCCTGGGGGAGACCTGAGAACTACAACGCCGGGGCCTGTAGCGGACCAGATTCCTACGTCCCGCTGCAGATGAGTCACCGTCACAGTGTTTTGTTTATCCCGCCAACCATTTACCCCCCCCCCCCTCCCTCCCTCCAAATGCCCGAGGATCACGTGTGGGTTCGCACTTTGGGAGCTATTTTCGGACTCACCTTTCGCGATAGCCTTCGTTTTAGCTCCCTCTTCTCCTCCATTTCCTCTTGCTCATTGCGAGCTGTGGAGAAGGAGAGGATGAGCGGTTAATGCTTAGACAACACTGAAAAGGGGGAAGAAAACACTGTAATGCGTTACGTGGCTCATTAGCTTCACACTAAACTGGATAAGTTTATTACAGCCCAGAATAGTTTCCATCATTTGCCGTTTGATGCTATTAGGAATGGGCATCGGGGGAGAATGATTGCTCTGTTCCTTTCAAGTCGTCCCAGGGCTTTTTGGTCAAGTGATTAACCCATTTCAGCATAAACATTCCTTTCTTTTACTACCAATGAATTCCAATCACGTAAAGCTCTTTCATCTCCCCGAAACCCAGCCATGTGTTGTACTATAATATATATATATTCACAGAGACAAAAAAACAAAACAACCTGGAGCCTCCAGCTCAGAGGCGCAAGTTAAAAGGAGAGACGAGAGTAAACAAGAAAGCATTCTGGGACCCGGTTCCTGTTTGCGAAAGCTTTGGCAGGCGACCTGCGCCTGTGCTCGCGCTGAACACATACTGTATCCGTAGTGCTACTCGGCGGTCTGGATTCCGCCCCAGAAAATGAAGCTTAACCTTGGTACTGTACTGAGTGCGAGTGGGGGGAGGGGCGGGGAGGGGGCTGAGGACGCGACTTGTCACACGTGAATTCTTAGGCTTTGTATTTTCCTGCTTGGAGCCGGGGCTGCTGGTAAATCGGCCTTTGATGTGAAAGACGCAGCGTCCCCGACGACAGAGCTGCTGCTCTCTGATACTGCGTGTTTCAGCAAAGCAACCAGTCTCCCTGGACGTGGCTCCTCGGGGAGCCCCGCTGCCCGTCTGTCTGCCTGTCTGCCTGCCTGTCTGCCTGCCTGCCTGCCTGCCTGCCTGCCTGCCTGCCTGCCTGCCTGCCTGCCTGCCTGCCTGCCTCGGATGAAAAGACAGACCTCTGGAGGAATAAAAGATATATGCCACTAGCTTTCACACGACTACGCCTCTATAACCAGGCTGAGGCCTGCATGCACAAAAGCCTGCGGTTAATACGGACCCATGCGTCACTGCAATATGTTTAATGAAGGGTCACGTAGTTGGAGGGTCATTTCGGAGGTTTGTCCATTTCTTTTTTGTCATTTGTTATTTGTGAGCTCACTTTAGCAGCTTTCGAGGTAATGAGAAGAACAACTCACGTTTGAGGATGTTCCTCTGCTCCAGCTCCTCCGCCGTGGGTCTCTGACTCAAGCGCCTGGTGAGAAACAAAACACCCATCGTCAGCACATGATCCCTGGCAACAGGTCAGCAAGGTAAAACTATAGATATTGGGGGAGGGGGGGGGGGGGGGGGGTGGGCTCAGGTTCCTGATGCAAATCAACCTACTTTACATGTAATATCACGTAAACATCAACTGTCGTTTCGAGAGAAAGGAGAACATTTCACTGGCTCTTCTTCTGCGAAATAAATAGTTCAGAAAAAAGCCGCTTGTTTTTTACCTCCCGGTATTCACTTCCCTGCTTTGACAGCAGCTCCCGGTCAAGTTATCTTATTCACATTTTGCCTCTCGGCATGAGTGCTTTTACAACTGACAACCCTGGGCTTTGAAGAAAAAGGCAACGCGTTAGTCCCAAGCTGAATTAAATAAAACATCAACTCAACGTGTCCTTACTTCCTGTACAACTTATTTATGAGCAACAGAGTCCAATGTTGTTGTCTCAACGGTAAAAGATTTGCATCTTTTTTTTTTTTTTAATCTCTTGGCTCATGACGGCACTTTCCCCCAAAAGAATTCAGTCAGCCACGATCCCCAAATCCTCTTTTCTAATGGAATGACAGCATGATAATAGATTGGTGCAGTGCAGGGAATAAGGCCAGTAAAAGCCAGATATTCCTGAAGACTCAGCACTCATCTGAAGCTGAATAAGGAAATATGACACACACACACACACACACACACACACACACACACACACACACACACACACACACACACACACACACACACACACACACACACACACACACACACACACACACACACACACACACACACACACACACACACACACACACACACTCTAAAAGGTAAAACGCTGGAGGCGGCTAAAAGCAAACCTGCCACACAGACAAAGACACAAGGAACATGACAGCCAGACACCGTTTCCCGTCACATGTTTTCTTATTTGCGGGATGCATTTTGTACAGATTATCTCCAATTTCTGGCTGAAATGGCTCGGATACAGAACGGTCCCTCTAAGTGCTTTCCACTGGGGGACTCTTATTATAGCGCTGTGTCAGGACCCTGCGGGAGTGGACCCGACAGTAGGCACCGGATCAATGATTGCCTCCATCTCGTTCAGATCTGGCAGCCATCTGGCCCTCTCAGCTCCGGTGTGCAGGGCTGGGTCTGTGCTCGGGCCGGCTCGTGTCATTTCTTCGTTATTGCTCGGTAAAAGTACAAAGAGCTCTCCGCCTCCCAGTGAGGCCCGAGCTATCCGTCAGCAGAAAACGCGGCGACTGTAGATAAACGTGCGGTCAACGTGCATCCATAGGGACGGCCCTTTCCAAACGATTTCCATCACAAGCAGGTTTATTGAATTGTTAGGTGCAATGTGGGGAGTAGAGACATGCGTATAATGAGATTATACATATGGAGTTACACAAGCTTTTATGAAGTGGAAGAACAATTTGTTTGTAGCTGCACTAATCAATAGTTTCATATTAACAATGGATCAAATGACTGTGTGTAATGTGAGAGCAGTTACTTGCAGTGACAGGGACTCCCCACCGCTTCTTCAAAGGACTAGGTTAAATTTTGTTTTGGGAATACGCTGATTTGCTTTATCGGAGTACCTCTTTCCAGGAAATCATTACGCCTGGTCAAGAAATATGACCCCCCCACCACACATAAAAACTCTTTGTCCTTTGTTCACTTCAAACAAAACAAAATAAAAAAACGTGTTAATTTGTGAGCTTTACATGTGGATGTTTTTACTAGCCGTCTCCCCTTCTTATGCTAAGCTAAGCCTCTACTAGCTGTAGCTTCACATTTACCTGACAGACAGACGAGAGATCGGTATCGACCTTATCATCCAACTCTCAGCTAGAAAGCATGATGTCAAACGAGTTCTTTAAGCGAGACATAAACTACATGTTACATAGAATGATACGTAAAAACATATCAAAGCGAGCATGAATCCCAAACATTTAGTCAAAGACCCAGCAGTGCACTCTCTCAAGGGGAAAAAGCTGAACCGCTTCCTCTCCAGGGTTCTGTGAGCTGAGGTCAGTGCGTCCTGCAACAGCGGCCTCACAATCACTTCTGATTGGCCCGGCACGAGCGTCAACATTACACGACACCGTGGGCAAAAAAAGAAAGCATGAAATTGGGTATTGCGCATCAGACGACACCGTGCAAAGGACACCGTGACGGAGCCTTTTGGGAACATGACAACTAAGCAGGCCGGCCTTCTGGGAGCGCGCGGTGCGTTCCAGTCACAGTGGGGGGCGAGGGAGGTGTGTGCCAACGTCTCTCGATGATACTCCATCCATCCCTCTCTCCCTTGCAACCACATTTCCCCACATCTCACATCTTGTTTTTCTCTCCGGCGTCCCCCCCTCCCCCTCCCAACACATCCCCACATCCTCCATTCAGACAGTTAAGTCGTGTTCGGACAACGGAGCGGAATCAAATGAGGCGTGTGAAAAAAATAAATAAAAATCACGTTGTTTGATCTGTTAAATTACTCGAAGTCACATTTATGATCTCAACATATGTGTACAAATTCCTGTGATTTGTACGCACTGCACCACTGTAGAGAGAGAGAGAGTGTAAGTGTGTAAACTGCTGGTATGAAGTGGATTGCGTGGTGCTGCTTTGTGGAGGAGTCGGGTAGAGATAGTTTGGCACATGCATCACCGTGGTGATTCAGTCAGCGAGGGAGGAAGTCAGGCAGGAGGAAGAAAGAGAGAGAGAGTGAGTGAGTGAGCGAGTTGGAGAGAAAATGAGTAGAAAAAAAAGAGAAAGAAGGAGAGAGGAGGGGGGGGGCATGGTGATGAATCGCTGAAATTAGGTCAGCTCCATTTTCAGAGCCTCATTTTAACGAGATAAAGCGGTTATCATTATCGGATGTTGAGACGGAGAGAAAGAAAAAAAAAAATGAAAGGATATAAAAGTGTTTCAATAGAAGGAGAAAAAAAAAAAAAAGGCTCACATTTGCAACGGCTTTGGACTGAGTCACAGCGCTATCAGCCAGGATAACGTCAGCCCAAAGGAAGACAAAAACACTCGGTTTGGTTGAGGGGGGCTCAAGTGCCCTTTCTCTCAGCAATAATCAACGAGTTTTACTTAAACATTACTTGGCCCATAAATTGTGCATGCGTGTGTAAATGTATTCACGGCTTAAAAAATGCGTGTGTGTGTGTGTGTGTGTGTGTGTGTGTGTGTGTGTGTGTGTGTGCGCTCGCCTTGTGAGTTTGGTGCCGATCTGCTGCCTGGACTCCAGTCTCTCCTCATCCGTCTGCATGGGCAGGATGTTTTTCTCCTCCAGCTCTCTTTTGGATGGACGGTTACTCAGCTTGATGGCCAGAGAGTCTTTCCTCAGCACCTTCTGAGCCAGAGTACCTGAACCAAAACACAGTGGTCCAACGTTTGTATTTTGATGCTGAAATAAGTAGTTGCAAAGGTTTGGAAAGGGTCCAAACATGGAATAGTGCTCGGACTATAGTCTAAAACCTACAGTGACTGTTATTTGATGTTCTGCACACTTCATGGAATGTTTGCCTGAACATAGATTTGGGAAAAACAAGACACCACGTGTCCTGTACCTTTAAAAAAAGGGCCAACTCATACTTCCAACGCCCCTTAAAGTCACACATGTGGCACATTGAACGATTCCATCGCACATGGCCAATCGCGACCTTTACCATCCAACATGCTCCCGTGTGAAAACAAGCGTGCGGCGTCAAAAGACACAAACAGCTTTGCACAGTTCAGCAGCTTGAGCCGGGAGGTGGCGAGTGTTTCCACGGGCGGCAGCATGATTCACTTCTGTGCGCCCGAAGCTTGGCCACGCTTTGAAGGTCAAAACTGCATCGGAGATCCAGGAGCGATCAGGTGTGGATCAGGATTAGCCGAATGGGTAAACATGAGCTCTCCATCCCAACAGAACAGACAGCCTTGCCTATGGTTTTCTTGGGGTGGCATGGGGGGCGGGGGGGTTTGTTTTTTTGTCACTTTCCACATACGGCCATTACCTTTACCTTCTCCGTTTGTGCAATCCAAACAAAGACTCCTCAAGCCGCCACTCACTTGTAAATATGTCGTCGTCGTCGTCCTCGTCGTCGTCCTCGTCGTCGTCCACGTCGTCGTCGTCGTCGTCCTTGTACATGCTGGGCAGATCCTCGTAGTCGCACTCGTTGGGCATGTTCTCCTTGTCATCCTCGTAGTCGATGATCACAGACGGCACTTCTCTCCTGTCCAGGGGAAGACACTGACCGACGCCGTGCAACGCCGAGCTGGTGCAGTGAAAGGGACAAGAAATACATTTCTGATTTTTTTAAACAGTCAGAAAATAGTGTTCGTGGCATTTAGTGTTACTGAAACAATCAGCCGCACAAACCAACGCTCAATCCAGAAAAGAAAGTGATTTGAAACAATAGAAAGGGGCTTCTGGGACAATGATAGCTTAGTGGGTTTCTAATCTAAGCACAGAGGGAGAGGAGATCTAGAACTCCGGCTGAATGAGAGTGGAGTACAAAGAGCCTAAATGCAGACCAAATATGATTCTGAGCAGTCCTACGCAATGCCATGCAATCCTCTGCGCTACACGAGAGGCAGAGAGCAACTGAATGATTGTATAATTCAACAACAGGGTGACAGAAATAAACTCTCAGGAGCCGCCATTCACGCGCGAGTGCCGACCGCTCGCACATTCGGATGGATCGATCCGTCGCGGTCCAGTTGGAGCTCCTTATGCCGAGCCCGCTGTTACGTAACCCCCTTTTTTCGGAGCTTTCAGTCCAATTGTGAGCAATGTCGCGGCCATTACTTCCTTATCCCCTGCCCAAATAGCTTTGGTGATGAAGAGATCCTAATGCTCGAGGTTACATAACGTCCAATCCGCTACCCTGTCCTTTTCCTTTTTTCTTTTTACTCCAAAACGCGAAGAAAAACGCTGCTCTTGTAAAGAGCAGCTGGTCATGTTATGTCAGGCCAACTGCTGGAGGGACGCCTCCTCCATGAGCCCGTGCCCACGCAGACACACATTGACTTCAAAATTGGGCCATGCTGCCCTGTGAGGCAGCACGGGCCGATTTAGACCCGTACACCGGCGCAGGACGCGACCTCAATAACACCGGCACGGGTTTGAGAGCAGCAGACAAGTCGGCACAAAAATACAACCTAGTAAACAGGACGCTCTATGCTAATTATAATGCTTCCTCCCAGTAATTATGAGCGCTGCGATTAGGACAGCTTTTACGAACAAGAGATGCATTGACCACAGTAGCTACACACAATAATTCTGTATTAAAAAAGGAAACATGTTGTCACCTTGGGCAACCCTTTGAGGCCAATCGGTATCGAGCGATTGCCTCCATCGGTGACATATTTTAAATCCCACACATGAAGTTTTGTTAAAATCCCAAAACAAGATATTACGTGACGCACAGACGGATAGACAAATAGAGGCCGATCCATAATCCCCCGCCGCCTCCCCCCCACCCCTCCTCCGCCTTCACTGGGAGGACAATCAGATTGAATGACCCGAGCGCTGATGGCCACTAACCTTTCAAACCTCTGCATGGAGAGCGCCAGGGTTTTATTGAGCTCCTCGATGATGCTTCTGGGCCCGTGCAGGCTGCCGTACTGGAGCTGGAGCGGGTGGCCGTGGCTCTGGTGGAGGCCGGACAGCGCGGCCAGCTGGGAGGGCAGCAAGGTGCCGTGGTGGAGGGGCATGCCCTGGAGAGGGCCGCACTTTTGCGAGAGAGCGCAGAGGGGGTTGGGGGACGGGGAGGAGTCCAGTCCCCCCGGAGGCACACAAATCATCACTTTCTTGGGCGGCAGAGGCGGGGAGTGCTTTCCCCCGGGCATACAGGGCAACTTCATTGGCTGGCAAGAATCTAGAAAGAAAACAAAATCAAGTGGAACAGAGCAGAAAGAAGGATTACTGGACATTCGTACCGGGTGCAACTTGTGTTGCATCTACGCTTCGATGGCGGGGACAGATAAACAGAGCTCGTGGGACGATCAGACAGGGTGGGAACTAGGCCAGGGTAATGCCACTTCCCTCTGACTGACAGACGGACAATGACAGGGAGAGCCCGGCTGACATAACCGCGGGGGGCTTTAATGAGACTACTATAATCCTGTGCACATGTGTGGCAATGCAGGTAGTCGTTTAAAGCAACAGAACATCTGTCTGACAAAACAAGAACTGCAGAAAGTAATAAGTAGGCTACAACTATTTCTGTATATGGGTTTTGGGGGGGGAGGAGGAGAAACCGAGCATCAACTAACCTGTGCTATGGTTTGGGATCCTTGAGAAAGGCTTTGGAGGGAGAGCAGGAGGCTGTTTGTGGTACAGCGGCGGCTTGGCGGGGTTATCCTGAAGGTCACCCGAGTAGGTGACAGATTTCTTGCTGGGCAGGACCATAGATGACTTAAGAGAGGGCTCCTGAGTGCAGACTCTGCCGTCCATCGAGGATCCAAACTCAACGGTTGCTAAACATTAAAAAAAGAAGACAAAGTCATTTATAAAAAAAAAAAAAGAAGCGTCAGCCTGACGAGCATCGGCAACGTGATTTGACTGCACAAGACAGACACGTCCCGGGAAGACCGTTCCAACAAAGTTTAAAATGAACCGCTCGGCTTTTGAGACCATGGGAAGTGGATTCAGAAAGCTCAGGCTGTTTAACGACCCGAGAGCCCTTTATCAGCACAACGCAGACCAGGGAACGGTGTCAGCCAAGCAGTTTGACAGAACTTTTTTTATTATTATTCTTTCACAGCGCAGAGAACATTTGATGTTTTTTTTTTTTTTTTTTTTTTTTTTTGCGTGATCACATTTTAAGGCTGACAGTGCGATTCACGACGCTGCTCACATATTCTGACAAACAATGCATTCATGTTGGGAGCTCTCGCCCATTCCCAAACTTTCATGTTGACAGCCTCTTGACACACACACACACACACACACACACACACACACACACACACACACACACACACACACACACACACACACACACACACACACACACACACACGAAAGAAAGGTAAGTCTCAATACTTTTTAACATTCAGAAAGTCTTCCATGGGAGTTTTCGCTCATATTCAAGTCGTTACTGTAACCAGCTGTCATACAAAAAGACCTTCAAAGGACTCTCATTTTGAAGCGTCCTCGTGAGGAAAGATCGGATTGGATCTTTAAATTCCGCCACTGAGAACCCCATCTAGTGATCTAGGGCTTGGCTGGCGTGTGCCACATTAAATCCAGGAACACAGAGTAGCAGTCAAAAAACGGCAAAGCCGATTTACAAACCAGCGGCCAATCGGCTGAAAGGTTAGCACATTTCTGCCAACATCATGGGATTTCTTTTATTTCCATTTCTACTTGGATCAGAGTCGATTATTTGGACTACAAAGTGAGTTGTGTGGTACATCTATACATCAGGGGAATGAATGTCAGTGCTGATGAAACAATGCAGCTTTACCAGACCGAGTGACGCTTTGCTTTGCATGCATAAAAATAACCACTGCTGATCTATCAAGCTGTGCACACAAGCTTTTCTTTTTTATGATGATGGAAACTAGGTTGTCACTGGGCAGGGACACCTGGCCTAATTAATATGCACTGCTTTCTAAGGAGTGGCACAGCTATTGTGCAAAAATTGGGGAGGTACTTTAAGGAGAAGCGGCGAGCATTCTACAAATATAATACCCCATTCATAACTGTTCTTGATTTCGACACGTTTGAAGGCATTTGTTTTAGCCTTCTTCGTATTTTTTGAACATTGTCCAAAAAGCTCAATTTGTAAAACAATAAACTGTGGAAACGGCCACACATTTCCTCATTTGCTCCGTTCACGTCTTGGCAGGAGGCTTTCTGAGCTTCTCCAACTTTATTTCTGATGTCCCGAGGCACGGAGCGCTCTGCTGTCAAGACTCAAATGTACTCTCTAGCTTTGAATACGGGGTGTCTAGGGCACATCAAATCAAGATCAAAGAGTGTATAAAACCCCACAAAATTTCTATAATGAAAAGATTATATCACCAGATGCCCGTGCCAAATCTTGAAGAGCGCACTTCAGAGACTACTGATTAATGAGGAGATGAACAACTTCAAAATTCAGCGCACCGCTTCCACCGTCGCCGCAGTTTCTACTTAAAACGGGTTCCAGCTCTGGTCAAAATTTTGAAAATTTAAAATCAGACTGGAAGTGTAGAACATCGGCTCACCTTTTTCAAAGATCTCTTTCAGCACTCCTCTCTTGATCAACTCGTCTCGGCTCTGTCGCATTGACATCTTCCTCTCCAGAGCTGAGGGGACAAAGGAGAACAAGGTTAAAGGTCACCTTCACATCGGCCAAACCTTTGAATAACACAAAACAAAAAAAACGAAAGAGGTCTCCTGATCCCCAGGCAAAATAGTTTGCCATCAAGAGCCATTGGCTCATTTTTCACTAATGGAAATACCTGGAAGTCTATGAGGGACTTTGACGATAGCAGTGCACGGCCATTACGATCTCCCTCTCTTTTGAGAGACTCCACCCCCCAATTTCCTTCCTTCCTTCCTTTCTTTTAGAGAGTGTTTTTGTTGAAAACATGACATAGAGCAGGCATTATTCTATATTCTTATTATTGTCAACAAGTCCCATGAATAGACCAAAACTAACCTAATGCATTAGCCTTCCCTATTCTGTCCGTGGCACTCAGCCCCAAACCCATTTGTTCCAACTGAAGACGTAACGCTTTTAAAAATCAGGTCAGAAATACATGGTCTTATTTTTAAAGACAGACTGGGCATGGTAGTTTGAAGCAAAGATTACTCAAACGGGAGTAAGTAGCGGTTTTACTGGGGACTATTTTCAGCTGCATATTAATACACATTTTGTATTTATAGCAGCAGGGCAGCGTATGTGGAACTGACACAAAATAAAACTACAGTGCCCGTGCTCATTGAAACGAAAGGACATGTCACCTAGTGCAACAATGTGGCTCGTTGAGTATTTAATAGCTTTTGGATTACTATGGCAGTAGATGCTAAAAATAAGATATATCAGGCACAGGTGATACTTGTGAGTAGGTTTTGTCTTTTAACGGGATTAGACAATAAGAAAATTGTAGGTAAATGCTTTTCTTTTTTTACTGATCTCCCTGAACACGACTGTACCACCAGTATATTATTGGTCTTGCTGCACACATCTATGTCTAATGGTACATTTCTTTCAATTGTTTATCATATAAAAAGATCAGAATTACAAGCAATCAGTTGTGAGGACAGCAGTATTAGTAGCATCCTGGATTTTGTTGTAAAGATAATCTGTGAAACTGTGCGACTCCTCTTCTGATCACCTAAAGCTAATAAAAAAATTTAAAAATTAAAAAAATAACGGGACCTAGATGAACAAAAGAGATAAAGGGGCGGAGGAGCTATTCCAACAACACGTCTCATCGTAATGCATTATGCACAAGATAACACGTCCCATAGCTACTGCTTCTATTCTTAGGCTTCAAAAGTTGAGGCACTTAACATCTTGTAGCAGTAGGCGGAACAAAAGCGGTTGGAAAAAAAAAAAAAGAAGCATGTTAGTAATTTCTAAATTCTACCCCTGCATAGAAACAAATTAAGAATGTGAAATGAGGATCAGCAACGGCACTTGAGCACACTGCGCAGGAATCTCCCTGCAGGCCTCTGAAGCGCCTGCTTAAGAGGGAGCTCACAGATTGAGCCATGTGTGCGTTCCAGATGACCCAGGAGTCTTGTCCCGGCTCCGTCAGAGGGCCGTGTGTTCAATGCCGACACGCACTCGCTGTGGATTCATGGAAATACCCACAGCTTGACCTCTCTCTCTTTTCCTTGAACCTGAGTCGCAGTGGATTTGAAACCAGAGAGAGAGAGAGAGAGTCCAAAATTCAAAAAATAAATAAAAAACAAAACAAATGAGAGTCATGCAAATGTCAGACGGGCAAATTTGGATCCTCTGTGCTTCAGTGTTCGAAACTACGCCAGCAGAGCGAGTCATCATCAAACACTAACGCTCCATTATGAGTTCCTCCAGGATACCAGATGTTCAATATCACTCAATACTTCAAAAGGATTTCAAGAGAAGCCTGTTTGAGGTCAGCTCCAAGCCAGGAATTAGTTAAGCAGCGATGGGGGGAGGAGGGGGGGGAGAAATAAAATATCCCCAATATGTCACACAAAGAATCGTCTCCACTGGAGCCCGAGGAAGCGGTACACTGAAGAGTGTGAAATGAAAGGAAATTGGACCATTTCTACATGCTACTTGGGATGCTGACGCCGAGAGCGCCATAAAGAAAGTGATTATTTATTTTACAGACGAAACTAATTTAACATTAGGTCAAGTCAAAGGGGATAATAAACACCTATCAAACGGTTGACCCAGAATCAACGTGGAGGAATGTTTCTAACCGAGAGTGGACGCGGCCGGTCCCACGAAGCGCCGCGGGCGGCACACATTTCACCTTGTGCATTCGCACACTTCATTAAAAAAAATGTACGACAGCTCAGAGACCGGAGAGGTTTCTATTAATAGTGTCAGCCAGCCAGTTGAGCCATACCTGGATAATGAGGAAAAATAAACCTCGTAGTACTCGTAGTGTAATCAAAACCAGGGCTCTCCTGCACCGTGGCAGTCGATCGTCACGAAGCTCCCGCATCCCTCTTTGAGTGAGAGGCAACGACTGTGCTATCAGACTAACAATGTCAATATACGGGAATCTTCTTTAATCTTCTTTAGGGATGAACACCATTAAAAAGACAGAAAAGAACCATTTTAGCCTCTATAGTATCTCATTTCTTTAAATAAAAATCCTTTAATAAACACTTGATTCCAGCACCGAAGACATATAAAAAAAAACTAAAAAAAACACAATGTTCATAAAAAATTACTTATGAAAACATCAGCGCCAACACTTTGCCAGGGTGGGGAAACCCAGGGCCAAAAGGTCGACGCACGGTTGGCATTCGCTGCGACCTGTTCGGGGATTATACAGCCGTCTCATCCAAAACTGAAAAGTAATTACTCAAAGCTTCATGACATAACTGCTATGCCACGGGACGCGCACGGTTACGTAATACCATTAGCTCAAAAGCCTTTGCGAGGATACGTCTTGACAGATATGGTCCGCGTGCGAAACAGAAGAAGGTATTGTTGAGAACGCAGCTGGCCGAGCGACGACTCAGGGAGTTAAACCGCCGCCTGTCCTCGCATGACATTTTGTTTTAATATTTAATGAGCGCATTAATAGTGTGCAAGAAGTGGAATTTCATGTTCATTTCATCAGGAAGGTCCTTCGAGAGTCATAAAATAAAAAAAATTTAAAAATTTAAAAAAAAACACATCCAGTGATTTATTTTTTGTTGCTTTTTCTTAAAGAAAAAAAACTCTCCTTAACTTTGAGCCTGAATGTGATTGGCTGAGTCACCAGAATGGCACATTATCAGCTGGGAGTCCACAATAAGGCCCATCACTGGGCTGAGGGGCATCAACACTAATGGACGCAACGCATCTTTGGTACCAGAGTCCATGAAGCAGACACTGTCCTCTAAATCACCTTGAATATCAGCCAGCTCCATTTCGGATGTTGCAGCGCCGCGGACCAAGTGGCGTCCGACGACCGCGGCCGCTCAATCTGTACCGAGATGAGAAGATCAGACGCTCATCGAGGGACACACGCAGCTGCGAGCACATCAAATGAAAACTGGCATGTCTAAGTACACAGCCAGTATTGATCTGAGAACACTACGCTTTAGTTTTTTTTTTTTTTTTTTGCAGAGAAAATATATTCCACTGCGAAGTGACCCAGATAGTCAGAACGCATCCTACCAACCCTGAGGCTCAGTAGCTCAAAGTGGAGGCTTCGAGCGAGGCAATTCTCTCAGCCTCGCAAAAAAATACTGCATTAAAAACTTTCATGGAGCCTTTTATCAATGAGAAGCTCACGCGTTAAAGGCTTGATGTGGCTAAACGCGTCCTTGATACGGGAGAAAAAGAAGAAAAGGATACAGCAGAGGAGAAGAAAAACGCTAATAAAACGGCAAGAACGGTGCATTTAGACGACCGCTGTTCACAAAGAAGCGCTTACTAATTGGATTAGAAATAAAAAAAAGGATGGGGGGGTGGGGGGGGGGTGGGGGGGAGATAGCATCAGACTACCGTGTTCTTTTGATGAATCTCTGCTGAATGTACCGAGCGCGATAAGACAGCGTGATAAAGACACCCGACTGTCAGGCCCTCCCTGCTTCCTTCCTGAGGTGAGGAGTACAGTCTTTCTCTCCCCCCCCCACGTGGAGCTGGCCTTCATCTGCTTAATATCACAACACGTTCATAATCCTCCACTGTGCTCAGTGCCCAATTATCCACGACAACATCTGCATGCCCAGTGGCTGGCCTGCTCCCCGCTGGCACGGCAACCGCGATCAACAGTGAGGCGTTCGCAGGCGACTGCCGGGACAAGCTTTCGTCTTTGATGAGATGAATGTGAGGTGGCAGCGTACGGCACATTGTCCCCGCTTGTTTGAAAAAAAAAAAAAGAAAAGAAAAAGGGACATTTTCTATTTTCTGTGGTGCTATTTATCAATCCAGATTGTTTTGGAGATATCGGCCGTAGAGATGTCTCCCTTCTCTTCCCATATAATGGAACTACATGGATTGTGATTCTGGGGTATGAACCGTTCCTTTTAAGCAACAGGTTGAAGGCTGGAAGTATTAAGTGCGATAAATGAATTCAAGTATTTGTCACAATCATGTGGCAGCAGTTTTCTTATCTGAGAAAACAAAATAAAAAGAGGTCATCCCAATCCAGGCTTTGAGGCTAGTAAATAAATAGGCTGCCATCTTAGCGTCGACAAATGAAATGAGGGCAAAACGGCACAGCAGCATGTTGGAGGTTCCATTTAAAAAAAAAAACACAACACAAATCAATAGTGGGGCTACGGGTCAACCAAAGTCGATACCGTTTCCCAGATGAAGTAAGCTGAATTTACTTCCTCTGAACATCCTTCATCACTTCAGAACTGCTGGTCACAAGAGGACTTTAAGTGGGCAAAGAGTTACCTCTCTTCCTGGATTGAGCAAATAGTTGCATTGCTCCTTTCTGCAAATGATCAGTTTTCACTTAATATCCGTTTTCCTTTTTGCTTGTTAGATAACATGCCTACTCAAAAATCCAATCCACGCTTCCAGCTGTCGTTCGCAATTCATGCTGCTACTGGATTCAACCCGCTGAACGGGTCCCACGCTCAGCCAGACAGCAACAGGGTGCACCGGACCTTCCAGCAGGTGAACTCGGTTCCCTCCATTTTACAAGATACTGTGAATATGAAAAAACGAAAATCTGTGGAGGTGATTTTAAAGACCTATTGGGATCATTGGCGCATAAAAAAAAAAAAAAAAAAACATGGTTTTATAAAGTTCCCCCCCTTGATGTGGGTGCGCAATTGGATTCCAAAAGCGTCGCCGTCTGTCACGGCTCTGCCGCTTCCTATGTATGTATGTATGTATGTATGTATGTATGTATGTGGCTTCCATCAACCGGCATCTGGGCTCATCTCCAGCACCTGTCTGCAATTAAACTCACCCTGTGAAATACCCCGGCTTCCTTCGACTCGTCGCCAGATTATTTCACCGTTACTGTACGGTAGTGTGACTCTCGGCCACTCTTAGTCTTTTTCCGACTGAAAGTATCTCTTGTGTTTAGCTTGATCTTGCTACTCTAACTTCTGTTCCTTGTGCCCAGGATTCCCATCCTGACCCTGCAGCCCAGGCACCGCCGCTCACGCCACCACATCTCCATACCTGCCCTTCAAATCGCCAGCTGTCTTCCTAATAAACCCATTCCTACACCTACCCTTCCGTCTCCGTCTCCGCTCTTGGGTCCTGCCAAAAACCAAACCGTAACACCGTCAGTTCATCACTACTAGCATCCCCTTTTTCACGTTACGCATTTGTAGTCATTTGAGCCCCTGTTCAATTATAAATGTATTTATTTGCACAGCTTTAAATCGCTGTTAAAGTGCAATGCGCCATGTGTTGACCGATGCTGTTCAAATTCATCCCTAAAGCCACTTCCTGTCCCTTGAATGGGAATTTTGCAGCGGCTGGCGCTCAAAACGACTTCTATACTCTGCCGGCCGCGAGCGCAGGCCGCCATTCCTTTTGTTTGGGGCTTTAAATAAAAAAAGTTTGGGTTCACACTTCTTGCTGAAATTGACAGTGACAGTGTGTGCGTTGCAGTCGACCTGCCTGAGCATCGGAGAGACTTGGAAGACGGCACACGGCCTGCAGATAGAAAACAACAGAGATACAGAGATTCCACTTAGGAGGCCGTTCCGGTGGGTCATAATTCGAGCATCCCGCCGCTATCGAAAAGGATAGAATGGAACAAAAGAACCTTTTGAAGACAGCAGCATTATGCACAGAAAACAAGTGGATAACAAAAGCGATGAGGAGCGCCTCTTTCACTCAACTCCACTGTGCATTAACTCCATTGTAACGTAGAAACAAAAAAAAAAAAAAAAAGCCCTTTTGTGGCTCAGCTCTTCATTGTTGTCCTTCACCACAACAGGGGAGATGCCGTTATCACACAGCATTCACGATTGTTTTATCAAGTACTCATCCATATTTGAAACGACAGTAGAATTGTCAGAAAGTCAAGCATCGAAAGCTCACAAACACAATTCGACAGCACTTTTGCGTTTTTACCGCGTTAGGGCCCGGAACGCAAACTACAGCGAAGCGTCACTCCTGGGAACGGCAGCGGTCGAATCCTTTAGCCGAAAGGTAACGCCGACCAAAGAAGGACAAATGCATGCGTTGTGCTTGCGAGATTCATTCATTCAGGAAACGCAAGCCGCTAATTTTACAATATAAAAAAAAAAAAAAATATCAGAACCCCCTGACCTGTACAGACCGGATTCAGGCCTCGGCGCATTTGCTCATCTTTTATACGAGCATGAACTCCACTTCCCACCCGCGAGATGCAGTCTGACAAAATGTCTCCTGCTGTCCACTCCTGGCTGACGGTAGAATTCAGGATGGTGTCAGCCGGGAGAAAATAAGCACAGCCACATCTGAAGGCATGCGTGTCCTTCACTCGCCCCCCAAAAACACTAGCCTGCAAGATCAAAGGGAACTCTAAAAGAGTCCTCAAAACCATGAAAAATCCACTTTGCCGCATTTCCGATAACGCTGAAGCTTAATTATTTTTGGCCAAAAGGATGTACACTGCATTTCTTCCCACAACCAAAGGGTATGACATCACATGGTTGTTTAATAGACATGACGTGTGTGTGTGTGTGTGTGTGTGTGTGTGTGTGTGTGTGTGGGGGGGGGTGGGGGGGGGGGCTGTTAACATGCTGTGGAAATAAGAAGAAAAAGACATGTACCAGCGGATGTCTGCTTGAACTTCTCACTCTTCTTCTTCCTCCATTTCCAGGGCTTGAGGAGGCGTCCCAGAGTGGCAAACTTGCTCCGACGACGGATGGGTGGAGTGTGGGTGCCGGAGAGCAAGGACTCGGAACGCATGGCGGCCAGCCTCTCTACTTCCTCAGCTGTAAGGGAATAAGAAGCACAAAAAGAAAAAAAGAAGAAAAACAGGGTGTAGGTTAGATGAGAATGCAGAGGAGGTGATATCCTGGTCATCATGCGGGAGAGACGGCAGTGAATGCAGCAGACACTTTATGCTCACAGAGATCCGAGCAGTAAGAACCCGTGCCTAAGTGGCCCCCCTGAACCCCCTCGTGCCTGGATGAGGTGGGGAGAGGGTAAACAAACCTGCGGATCAGATCGCATTAGCTCCAAGTCTAAACAGTTTGAGGCTGCGTTGCAGCCGAGCGGCTGGCATCAGCTTGCCAAAACACACTTAAAAAAAAAAAAAAAAAAACAGACTGATAAGCAGCACCTCATTAAAAAGGGAAATGTTTCTGCTCTCCGCATCAAATATTCACTAGGCCCAGCTCATTAGGACTTTCACGTACCGTTGGGTATCAGAAGAGTTTGATTGGAACACGAGTTATTAAACGAAAACGCAAAAAGGCGTGCCGCGTTTGAGAGATGATCCAGGAGTACAAACAACCGAGAACACTCAACGCCCTCACTCACACACTCTCACACACTCACACAGCTAACGTTTTAGCAGCAGAGGTACGATCATAGCTGTGCTCTACCACTGCGGCTCAGTGGTAGAGCGGGGTTGTCCTTCAATCAGAGGATCGGCGGTTCGATCCATGGCCATGTGTTGTCCTTGGGCAAAGACACTTGACCCCAAATTGCTCCCGCGAGCTGTGCCTGTGGTGTGTGAATGAGTATGTTAGAGTTCCTGATGGGCAGGTGGCACCTTGCATGGTAGCCCCTCCCATCAGTGTGTGAACGGGTGAAGGATGACAAGGATTCTAAACTAAATTATAACGGCAGTGCTCACGAGATCACACAAAGGTTTCGGTCAACTCGGATGGACTTCACGATTGCCGAGTATAGCGTAGGATGTTGCTCTGACAGGTGTCAAGACTTCCGGCCTCGCGGGAGCAACAATTACCCAACTTGGATCGCAATGAATGGCGGACGCGTCGCCTCTGGGGAGGCAGAACGTACGGACACAACTGGCTGACTATAATGGAAAAAATGTATATTCCCAAAAGGGGGCCACGTTCTCATGGCTGCGGTCCGGGGGGTTGCCGGTGTCACCACCACATCGTGTCAGATCATCACCCATGACATGCGGTCAAGAGGTTTTTTTTCAATTCATTAAGTTCTCTCCCCAGGGGGTTGGGGGCGATGACACCAGCAGGGTAAATAATGTGACAGTAACGCAGTGGAAATCAGTCCCACGGACCTTCAAATTGAACGCTCTGGTGCCTCACAGCCAACCATCTTAGCACTCCCGCCAACACGCCGCTCTATAAATAGCTCTATACACACACACACACACACACACACAGAGAGTGCTAATTAAATCCAGTGGAGATTCAAATGACTTCATGAGGAGGTCCAGAAGCTCGATGAAGACGGGAAAGACAAAAGAGGCAAATCAAAGCAGAGTGACAACCAGCTCTGGGATGGCACACTTTTATGAACTGCAATAAAAGAAAAAAATAAATCTAACACTTCTTCGTGGGCCTCGACACATTAATGAAATGCACATCATATTTGGTGCATTCTGGGAAGCTGAACCATCCTTATATTCTCCACCGTGTGTCCGTCTGTATTGGTGCTGTGTGTTTACTTCCCCCTCCATCTTTCTTTTACTGGACCATTTCCAGGCACACAAAAACAAACCACATACACACACACAACCAGAATGACTACAACTCAAGTGCAAGGTGACGTAATTAATCTCAATCTTTACGAAATCCTGGCAGAGTGGGAGAGAGCAGCTCAATCTGCAAAAGTAAAAAAAGAAAAAAAAAAAACTCTTCCAAGTATCCATGGTGATTAAACATTTTTTCATGACATCCGGTCCAGTTGCATACAACCTGCATTCTCCACCACTGGAACACAAACACACCGGAGTGGCTGCTTTTAATTAAATAAAAAATAAAGGAAGAAGAAGAAAAAAAACTTGTTTGCATACCAAGATGGCTGAGTGATGATGTAATGACACTGAGCTGGAAATGGCTTTGTGCACACAGCCTGCACAGTTTCATGCCATCTACATAGGTATATTAAAAGAAATACTTTAGCTTCCATAATACGCAATATATATAAATAAATAAATAAATGAATATATATATATATAAAATTTTATTTTTATATATATATATTATTTATTTTTATGATGCAGAACCAACAAGGACCAATTCAAGTCAGAGCCCAACCCCTACAAGAAGTTCTGATCCAGTCAGAGTCGGCAGTTCCCACAACAGCGACCGTGAATGAGCCGCGTTGCGTCTAAAAGGCGCATATGACTCACGTAACGAGCAGACACATCAAGGAGGAGGCAAAGCAACGCGCACTGAGCGGCGGAGCCCCGGAGGAGCCCCGGAGGCAGCGGCGCACCGCGAGCCAGGCTCGAGCCTCCCCGCGAGCCGGGCTCGAGCCTCCCCGCACACTCACCGTCCTGCGTGTCGTTGCCGCGGCTGCAGTTGCTGCAAATGTGCTTGATCTCCTTCCCGATGTGACAGTGGATCGCGAAGGGCATGCTGTTGTTGTTGTGCTGGTGGTGCTGGTGGTGGTTGTGTTGGTGGTGCTGTTGCTGTTGTTGGTGGTGTTGTTGTTGTTGTTGTTGGTGGCGTTGGTTGTTGTTGTTGTTGTGCGGGTGCTGGCCGTGTCCCTTCTTGTTGCCGAGGGACATGATTTTGACCAGGCTGAACGCCGCCTTCTTCTTCTTCTTCGGCTTCTCCACCGCCACGGGCGTTTCTCGGCACCCCGTGGCGAACCAGGTGCCGTGCATGATGGAGGGCGCGGGGTCCACCGTCGGGTAATTGGCCGTCTTGAACATCGGGGTGGCGGCGGAGGAGGAGGAGGAGGAGGAGGAGAAGGGGATGGGGAGGAGGAGGAGGAGGGGGACGCGAAAGCCGAGCAGTGCTCTGTGTTCACGACGGCGTGGCTTCAAATTAAGGAAGAAAAAAATCAAAAATTAAGGGCCCATCAATTGAGTCCTGCCTGAGCGACAGTAGCGGCTTCCATCGAGCCGAAAGACAGCCGCGCGTCCCTGCTGCGTCCCCCACGCGCCTTCACCTGAGATCCCAATACCGTGCAGCTGAGAGCGGAAAGAAAGAAGCCCTGCTGCCGGATCCAACGGGAGCTAATAATAAAATCGAGAGCGAGTAGTGAAAGGCAGCGACTGCCTCTCCCTCCCAGAGCTGCGGACTGCAGTCGGTTGTAGCTAATCCACGATTAGTGGAGCTGAGCAGCGAGGGCCTGTGATTGGCTGCGCGGCGCGCTCCTCTAATAGGCCGGCGGATTGACGGAGGAAAAGTTGATCAGAGGATCTCAGTATCTGTTCTTATTTAGCGAGTTACAATACAAGAGGAATCCTTTTCTGTGTTTAAAAAAAAATAACCGAGCAAAATCCCACATTTCATAAGGATTATATTTTGACGAAAAAAAGAAGAAGACAGTCAGTTAGGATGCGCTTTTGATCTAATCAACATATTCACATTTAGTCAGAAGAGATGATAAAATGATAATTAATGTAATGTAATCTGAGAGACAGAGGCCAGCTAAACATTTATTTTAAAAGGGAATACAGGTAAACGTTACGTAAGAGGATGGAAATGCTGATGATGCGCTTACTGACGCCCTTAGACAGGTCATCATTGAGTCTTGCACACTATAGCAAGTACAAGTACTGCTATGAAATCACTCACTGTGTGTGTGTGTGTGTGTGTGTGTGTGTGTGTGTGTGTGTGTGTGTGTGTGTGTGAAATCCGAGCACGTGCAAACAGTTGCAAGCGGCGCAGTCGACGTCCATCATCAGTTCAACATCATCCACAAATGGCGCCAAGAGCTCGTCCTCCACATCCTCCTTTCCCCCCTTCTCAAAATACTGACTACAAAGGCCAAAAGACTATGAGATTTGTGAAGTCAGCTTTAAAGTGCAAAGGAGCAAGAGACGTGAACGCAACAAAACAACGGCAAAGTCTGTCCAATGATAGCAGAGGAGAGCTCAGAGAATTAAAATCAAAGAAAAGAAAAACGTGGCAACAAGTGGCCGTAATCAACGATCAGAGAGCGCAGCTGTACTTCAAGTGAGCAACAGCGATTAAATATTCCTTCTTCTTCTTCAACCCCCTCCCCCTCGTCCCCAAAAAACACAAGTCGATCCCCGGAGCTATACTGAGCTAACGTACATTTTGTGGGTAGCTGATAACATTAATGACCAGTTATCGAGGCGTTGATAGGGTTCCCTGCAGAGCAGTGGATGGTGGTGGTGGTGGTGCTGCAGCTAACTTCAGTGACATGAAAGCCGTCTCTGAAATGATGGACGGGAGGCAACTTGTTTCACTCCCACCACGGTGCAATGCAGCAGCTGCATAGTGTACCTCTTTATTTCAAGAATGGGGACAGTGTGTGTGTGTGTGTGTGTGTGTGTGTGTGTGTGTGTGTGTGTGTGTGTGTGTGTGTGTGTGTGTGTGTGTGTGTGTGTGTGTGTGTGTGTGTCTGTGTCTGTGTCAGTCAGAGGTCAACAGCTAAAGGAGTGAAAGTCTTCTTCAGGTAGATAATACTTGAAGAAGACTCTGTGTGTGTGTTGTTTGTGAGTGAGAGCGTATAAGAGGCTTTAAAACACTCAGTAAACATATGTTGCTGCCTCACTGCACCACTAGTTTCATAAACAAGGACGGCGTTAATCTGTTTACTCCCCTCAGTGCACATTATTCTGCCCATAGACCTCGGATTACCTTAAAATGCACTCGAGGCCCGACGCTGGCGTGGGCCTCCGAAGTACGTTGACCTGTACGGGGTCTTACATCCTGTTAAGATCGGGGCCCACTGGGGCCTCAATTTCCTGTTAGAATCAGAGAATCGAAGCCACGAGGTCATTTAGCAACGCATCCCTGAACCTTCTGCGTCATATAGCGCTAATCACTGCTGCGGAATATCGCTTGGCCTAATTCATAAAGGGAGGGAGGAGAGAACATGCATAACCCACAACTTTACATAAAACGTTATCTCTACTTTGGACCGATTGTTGTTCTTTCACTTTGAAATCTATTTTTCCTTTTATGTTGTTGTTTCTTTTTGGAGGTGTAAATGGGCTAGCTCAATTCAGTATATGTGACATTGTTCAGTATTACAAAAAAACCTACTTTTTAAAATATTGTCCTGAAATTGGTGCTGTTGACCTATTTCCACATATACCGAAATTTAAGCTTTGTTTAACTGAAACATAATTGTACAAACAATCAATTAACATAAGTTCAGACCTGGTCAGATACAATTTTTCAAATAGCTTCCCCTTCTGTCCTGACTGCAGAAATCATAACTCATTTTCATAAAATAAAAAAAAAGAATCATGTGATTAGAATCACCGGAGCGTCTCTGTGTTGTGTGGTGGTTTTAAGTTTCTTTCAGAGGTGCTTCCATCAAATTGTTTGTGTGTGTGTGTGTGTGTGTGTGTGTGTGTGTGTGTGTGTGTGTGTGTGTGTGTGTGAGAAATACGAGCACGTGCAAACAGTTGCAAGCGGTGCAGTCGACGTCCAGCATCAGTTCAGCATCATCCACAAATGGCGCCAAGAGCTCGTCCTCCACATCCCCCTTACCCCCCTTGTGTGTGTGAAACTAATTCAGCATTAAAAATCTGGATTCTTCCGTGCCGGCCTTCACGGCGGTTGAGAACATACCTGACACGTGTCACAAACTGTCACAATAAACTTAATCTGACGCGGTAAGCTCAGCCAAAGCTGCTAAGAAGTATTTGCCAATCCTCTCTGACTCACATCTGATGGACATGTTGGCTCATAGTGTTGTTTCCATGAAGCCTCAGTAAAGTTCTTATTTACCACTAAAATAACTAAAAATATCATGAAAGAGCGGGGTTTCTTCTACACTTAAAGGTAAAATAAGCTCTAAAATGGGCGACATTGCACTGGACAGAGAGTTCTTTCATACTTCTGATTCTGGTTGGAGCTGGTTTCCATGGATGTGGTGCAGGTCTTAGGCAAAACTTCCGACTGAGCAGCCTGTCACTACAAATCTGCTGTCCCTGTTCTCCCTGCATCTCTCCGTCTCTTCCCATCTGTCATTCTCTCTCTGCATTATTATCTGTCCTACTCTCTCGGAGTTACACACAAACACACACACACACACACACACACACACACACACACACACACACACACACACACACACACACACACTACCACATTTCCTTGACACAATCTCAAAGAGACCTAGAAAATGTCCCAAGAAATTTTGACAGTGTGGCTGCTACTGCCGGAATATTATATATATATATATATATATATATATATATATATATATATATATATATATGAGGTTCTGAAAATTATGAGATAACGAGATCATTGTTTTGTTATCACCAGAAAGCAAAAGATTGTCTCCTCATATTACTTCAAATGTTTGGGTCAAATCACCTGTCTTAGATCGAGCTGACAAAGATGGACATGGTGAAGATAGCGGAAAGATACACGTGGGACTACATCCGGTTTTCAAAATAAGATGTTAACAAGCTATATGTATGTATTTTAACAACATACATGTATGGAAATAAGATTAAATGGATTATATATATTTAGAAGAAGTACAAACATGTGTCCCTGATGAATTAATAACAACAACAACCCACCAAATTTGGAAGCATTGGTATGTATCTCTGACTACACAACACTAAATCAAGCATTTTTATCATCTTCATCACTTCCAAAGTGTCTTCCTGTAGCAGAGCATGATCTCCGGGTTGTAACACTTCTAAAGAGCTGTCAGGAGTCCCAGCAGCAGCAACAGAACACATCTTTGGTAAATACCATAAGTGAGTGTATACTTTGTTGAGTGTCAGAGCTGATGCTACCAGACTCTACACACAGGAATTCATCCTCCTCCTCCTCCTCCTCCTCCTCCTCCTCCTCTTCTCATTCTTCTCTCCTCCTCCTTTCCTTCCTATCCCTTCCCCTTTGTCTCGTCCCCTCTCCTCTCACATCTCGGCGTTTCTAGAGTGATGTGCTGAATCTTGTCAGAGTAAATTCCAAGGCCAAATCCTTAGAAAGATCTTCCCAGAAAGGGCCTTGAGATTTCTGTTTTCCCACAGTGGTGGGCTTTTGTTTCAGAGTTGTGTCACTGAATGGCACAGAGTGAGTGTTGACACACCGAAAAATATTTTTCGCGAAAGAAATAAAATTAAACAAAAAAGAGAGAACGTTTTAGCTGGATACCACATAACTGCATCTTCCTGAGGCCAGATGCCTTTGAAGCCCTGAAGGGGTGCATGTATGTGCTGCGGCTGGCAGCACCCCTTGAATTTCACTACATTTTGGTCTATATTGTTTTTTTTGGTGTTTATCACGAATGACATACGCCAGAATACATTCATCAACATTTGAAAAGGAAGCGTGGGGATTGGATGAGGTGCAGCGGACTTTAAGAAGATCACCGCCCACGGCCGACCAACCAGCAAGACCTGCCGGACCAAACGCCACCAAACTGCACCGGGGAGGAGAGGGAGGAGAGGAAGGAGAGGAGAGAGAGGAGAGGAAGGAGAGGAGAGGGAGGAGAGGGAGGAGAGGAGAGGGAGGAGAGGGAGGAGAGGAGGAGAGGGAGGAGAGGGAGGAGAGGAGGAGACGGAGGAGAGGGAGAAGAGGGAGGAGGGTCCAGATGGAAGCTAAGTTCACCCAGCTAGGACCTGAGGCTACTCCATACCCGGCCTCCTGCTGGCTGTCTGATGCCTGGTCGCAGAAACTTAAGATGGATGAAAGCAGCGGGAGGTCAGTGACTGTTGAGCTGTGTTGCATAGTGACATAAATGATCCTTGAATTCTACATTTCCCTCTATCCCCCCTTCTTTTCTGTTTTTCTCGACACCTTTAACTGTCCAATAAAGACATGAAAAGCAAAAATAAACACATGTGCCCACTGAAGTGCTCATTTACATATTAATATCCCCAAGAAAAGGTCACATTTCATAATAGATTTTGGTATTTAACAGCATAATTTGCAGTTTCCATTGTGAAGCTATAATAGTGTTGTTAAAGGACACATCAAGTTAATTTCCAGGTTCATACTTGTATTTTGGGTTTCTAGGAGAAAATCTTTACAAGCTTTAATGTTCAAAATACTCTTTATTTTTCTCATACTGTCTGTCTGAATATACCTGTATTCACCCTCCGCTCATTTAAATGGAACTGCGTTGCTAGGCAACAGCTTGGATCCTTGTTTACTTCCTGTCAGCTGATGTCATTCACACAAACTGCAACAGGAAGTAAAGTGGGAGACATTTAGAATGCGTACGTTCAAAATTGTGAAATGGTCGATACATTGTATAGGTCCGTACGGAAATCCTGACAGTTCGTTTAAAGCTTCTGATTCCCGGTTTATTTATTGTCAACAAAATGCAGTTGTAGCTCATTTGCCCCACAAGAAAAAAGACAAGCAACAAAACTAAAACAGTATTGCATTCCTGTTCCTCGCATCAGGAGGAACGGAAACAGCAACAAGAACAAGTGCTCCAGTAATAGAGACGGAGAGACAATACGGGCTGTGTGTATTCCGCATTTCTGTATTTGTGATGGAGCATATTGAACTTGAGAGCAGCTATCGCTTCATAGAGACACCTAGGTGACACAAACGTACGCCATGCATGCACATCTGTGTCACCATGGTTACCATGGTGATTGGTGCACCAGGCTGAAGGAGCAGACCAGATCTTAAGACTAGGAGTGGATTTCGAACAAAACTACCTGTCAAAGCCCTGCTTCGGAGGCAAAAAAACACGATTCAAATCACCAAAATATTTATTATCAACAGAGAGGAAAGACTGCTTTTTGTGGTGTTTGAGATGTGACCATGAGGGCAGTTAGAAATGAGGAGCTGTCGCTCTTCTCATCTATGTATTTGAGGTGACACGCACACACACACACACACACACACACACACACACACACACACACACACACACACACACACACACACACACACACACACACACACACATACACACTGGTTGCCATGGTGATTGGAGTACCTGGGTGGAGAGGCAGACTAATTAAGGAAGGTTAGAGTAGACAGGGATTTTCAACAAAACTACCTGTCAAACCCTTGCCCCTTATACACAAACCATGAGTCCAATCAACAACATATTGATAGCATCAGAGAGGTAAGACTCTGCCGGACGCGGTGATATAGCTTTTATGTTTGTGGGGTCCAGAATGTGAGCTTGAGAGCAGGTTAGAAAAATGATACTATCTGCTTTCTTCATGAAATTTGTGGTCAGAGTTAACATTGAGTCTAATGGAGCAGTTGCTTGGAGTTCATGTCGCTTTCAGGCTCCCTGAGCCAAATGTGTAAGTCTGTTGGCTTCCATAGACACGTGTCTGTGACCAGCACAAAGGTTCCTACGCTTTGACCTAAAAAGAAAGGTGTATGAAAAGTAAAAATTGTGGGATTTGGAAGAACCACAGAATATTTTTCGAGCTCCTTCTCCACTGTAGCGGTGATGTCACCACTCTAGGTCTGAACATTCCGTGCAAAACACCCATTATAAACTCTGAAACGGACCGAACGTACACAGAGATAACATGAAAACTGTGCTAGCTAGCGAAATACTGATTTGGCCCAATAAAGTCCAGAGTTTTGTTCACGTTTTAAACTTCAAATAATTTTTCCACGATAAAGGATGGCGAGTCAATATGGGCCCAAAGTTGAGTGTTTCTTTTTAGCTCTCTTAACGCCAAAACCCTATGTTTGTGTGTGTATGTGGAAATCACTCTTGCCTGTCTGTTCCTCCTCTCTTCCTGTCTGTCTTGCCCTGTCTCAATATGTTTGACAAGTTCTGAATGTCAAGGTGATAACACAACATATCAAGTGCTTTTGATATTTGTTATGTGACATGTATGTACATTCTAGAGGAAATTGTAACCGAAGAATGGCACAAAGAAACTTCACGAGCTGTCGGAATTCTGTTGATTTACTAATAACAAAAGAATGCTTTTCCAATTTGGTTTGATAATTTCACTTGTTATCTAATGAACAACAACCAGTATCAAACACTTTTGTGTGTGTGACATTTTGGTCATATAGAGGATATCTTATATTGTTTCTAAAAGTCTTGAAATTAATAAAAATGTTAAGGCACTTCCCACTGTTTTGGGAAAAATAAATTGAAGTTAAGGTAAGACTCAGTGAAATAAAATTAAAGTTTTCATGTATTTTTTTATAAAAAGTTATATTTTACAAAAACTAAAAAGTCCTATTGAAACCATAATGCAATCACCAGCATGACAGTATAAACTAAGAATAAACCATTGTTACATTATATGCAGTGACCATTTATTTTGCACGGTCTTCACGTTATATGTTGCTGCAAAAATAAATCCCAAAAGTACAAAAAAAACATTGATTATTGTTGTTGCACCGCCAAGTTGAAGGAGGCCACTGCAAGCTGACAATGCTTGTTACAATGTCGCCATCTAGTGGGGAAATTCGGCAACAATTTATTTCACATCACGGGTGTACGTAATGACGTAATGCGCGCACTTCCCAAAGATGTGTCAGACGGCTGCGATGTTAACAAACAGCCATCTTCATAGCTACAATGATGATGTCCATAATGGCAACATGAGCAAGATATTAACGGTCCACGGTGAGTTTTTAACACTCAGTACAGTCCCCCCACGTGAACGTGAGACGGAAACACTGCGTTAGAAAGTGACGTCATAGGGTAACTTAACGGCTAATGTTAACGGTAAACAGTGCGGCATTTTAGTACGCTACCGCAAGAAGCGCGCACACGTTTGCAGCCGCCTCATAACTGTTACCTGACGGTTTTAACATGTGCCCCCCCCCCCTGGTTTCCTCCCCTCCCCTCTCTCCGTCTCTCTCGTGTCGGCGGGGAGCTGTGACGTACTACGGTCTGCTGGAGGAGTTCGTCAGCGCGGTGACGTAGGAGGTCCCTGAACTGCTCACGCACACGGAGAGAGGCCAGCTGTGGGCCTGCGTGCAAAGGTGAGAACGGTTGGGGGGGAAAGTAGCAAAACACACTTACTCAAAGGGCTGTACTTAAGTTCCATTTATAGGTACTTGTACTGTCCTTTAGTATTTCCATGTTATACTGCTTTATACTACATTTCAGAGGGAAATGCTGTTTGTTTTACTCCACCACATCTCCGCCACGGTGACGTAGATGGTCAATAAAGAATATAAATCCACTAATAAATGATGATGTATCCTTATACTACCCAGCAGTATATACGGTCATCAAAATCTGCTCCACGTAAAACCAGCTGCAACTTTGAAGTGATGCACATTAATGCATCAATAATTACAATCCAGTAGATAGAATAGAATAAAGATTATTGTGAAATGGGACATTCTGCATAATTCTAATGCCGAATTCTCAAATTTGAACACGATCTTTGAATGCAGTTTTGGTATTACTATTTTAACTTAGATCTGATTACTTCCTCCGCCACTGAGAATAAGATCCTATGCTGTCTTATTAATTCTGGAGTTTTGCTATTAACTTGTCGTCTACTATCTACACATATACCATAGAGATGAGAGATTAAGTACTTGTCTTTAGTGGAATGTAATTTAGTATAGTTACACCTACAATTGTGAGGTTCTCTACTTGAGTTTTTTATTTTGTTTGTTCTGCAACTCTACACGTTTACACCACTGCATCGTACTTTTATACTCCACTACATCATACTTTTATACTCCACTATATCGTACTTTTATACTCCACTACATTGTACTTTTATACTCCACTAATATATTAACAGCTACAGTTACCTGTTACTCTGCAGAAAAAGATAATAAACATGAAATGTTTTTTATAAAATATGGTCAAATTGTTCTTGATTAAACTGCCCTCCACCTCCACCGGTTCTAATAAATGAAATACTATATTTTAATACTATAACACAGACGAGGGTCATTCTACGCAGCAGTTGCTTTTACTTCTTACATTTTGCTGCTAATATGTTTGTAAGTTTTTTGTAATGTAGACCATTGCTACTTTTAATTTATTTTTAGAATTTAATAACAAATTAGACTGCATCGTGAAGCACCATGAACACTCAGCTTCACCATGTACAGACTCGTAATCTGCTCATAAATGCGATCCTTAAACACGACATGGTCCTATTGGGGTCTCGCCGCTCAGGGCCACGCCTCCACCTGTGACGGAGTTGAGGAACTGTTTTGTTTCTCTTGATGTGCGAACAGGTGGTGCTGGAGTTGTGCCGCAACGATGACTTTGCCAGCCCGCCGGCCATCCAGCCTCATCTGAGCAGAATAAACACCCACATTACGCACCGGAATGAAGAGGTGGTGGTGGTGGTGGTGGAGTGGGGGGGGGCTCTTGTTAAACCTCCATCACTCTTTGGCCGCGTTCCAAATCGCATACATTCTCTTTTTTTTACTTTTAGTACACACTGCAGCTGCCCTCACAAAGTACGTGCCGTTGCATGCAGTGTGCGTACAATGGGGACGTACTGCTTTGTCATAACATTACACTTTGAACTTTGACCCTCTTGCTTTCACATATCTGCTGCACAAAGAGAATTGTGGGGTCGGAGTATCTTTTTCCGGCATACTAAATTGTATGGTGTTATGGGTATTGGAACGCACCCCATCTGTTATTTGCATTTACTTATGCGCTTTTTTTTCTCTTTTGGTTTTTTTTGTGCTTTTTTTTTTAGACCACAAGCTCTGAGGTTAAAGTGACTTCCTGAAGCTTGTTCACACTCTAGTGGACGATCGATGCTGGAGGGATATCTTTTATCAGGTGAGTTGGTTGGTACTTTATCTTTTTAATTATCAAGATTATGTCTGATTGGAAAAATGCTAAAAAACTAATTACAAATGTCAGTTTCTCAGTTCCTATCATTGGATGCCATTTGATTTTATTAAGGTTGTTTAAATGTCTTGATCGTGGCCTTAATGTAACTCTCTAGATCTGTGGTGGTATTAAAGGGCCTTTGTGAAATGTAACAAACACTTTTCCCTTCATTCTTTAGAAAGCCTTTCCGACGGTGTTCGGCCCTCAATGTGACTCGGCCCCACAGGCTCTAATGAGAAAGTTCCTCCTCAATCTGCAGAAGCTGCTCCTTGTTCCAAATCTTGAACCAGTATGTCGCTGACCAACAGTAACCCTGGGACCAGTAAAGCAAACAAAAACTAACATTCATAACGGTTTCAGGTGCGCAAAGGCACCTCCTTAAATATCGCTTTGATGTTCATTAGAACCAATTAAATCTTAATATTGTTGTCCCTTGCAACTCGTTCTCCACGGAGCATTAGAGGCAATTTGAGGGACCTTGTTACAATAACAAGGAAATTAACAAAACATATTAACTGAAAGGGTGGAGAATACCTGAAATAGATTTGAGTGTTTCTCCACCATGTTAAGACTTCCCTTTGGCTCAGTCTCTCCCATTCCATCTTGACAGAGTGCGTCGACTTCATGACCCGACCTGGGCCTCTGAATGCACTTATTCAGTATCACAAACATCACGGCCACAAAGTCCCACGCGGGTAGGCTTGTCACACAATTCCTAATCGTCTTATGCTTTGTTAATGTTTCTTCAGTTTCAGTTCCTGAAAATAATTAGTTTTTTTTGTTCTGTCTCTCACCGTTTCCATTGAATGCATTCTCACCAGCCTGTCCTACCGCCTACCAAACAGGGACGAGGGGGGACACACTCTGCAGCGAGTCGAACAAAGAGAGGGAAGAAAACTTCCAGGGGGTCAATTCTGAACCGATGGGGATTGTGGAAAGAAATGGGGAGGAGCGTGTCACTGATCTGACCCGCTGGCTGGAGGAGCGTCTGTTGAAGCAACACTCCCACCATTTGACGAAAGGGGAGTCCGACGGTGAAGGAGATGCGGGCAAAAAGATGCCCCAACGTTTGAAAACTGCCAGTGGGACGTCCTTCAAAAACCTTCCAAGTGTCTCGTTTGTGGCCAGGACTTTGGTTCCCCCAGCAGACTGATCACTCAAAGCAGCTACACAAACGCAACGGGTCAGCCGGATTGTGCGAGCCAAGAAGATCGATCTGCATCCTAAACCAAAGGCACGTGTCGAGAACAACACTTCGAGGAGTGAGAAGAAGCTTTCATCACGGGCAACACATGAGAATAGTCTCCCAAACTACGAGCCGCCCCGCGATGACCCCGGCCTCGATTGTCATGTCTGCGGCAAGGCTTTCACTTACCCAAAGAATTTTGATAAACACCAGAGGACCTGTGTGGCCGGTAGTGAACGACAAGCAGAGCCTGCTAGTAAGCAAGGTGTTCCGGCTGAACAATGAGCTGACGAAACACATGATGGCTCACACGGGGGGAGCGGTCGTTCGCGTGTCAGCGGTGCAGCAGGACAGGGAAGAGGCTTGTGCGTGACGCCGCGCTGGTCGGTGGACTAAAACGGATCCACATGCCAAAATAAAACAGTGCATTACATCACATACACGTACCACAACGTCTGTCATCAGTCTCAATGCTGTGTTTGTATGATGACCTTTTTCTTTTTCTTCTTTTTTTCTTTTCTGTGAACTGTTTTCATTCACTGAGAATAAAAATGACGGAGTTGTCAATAAATGACTGGGCAACTATTTTGGAAATTTATCCGTGACTGGCCATTTTGAGATCTTGCTTCCATAACAGGTCTTCATTCATACTAGTAGGAAAAGAAACATTTTACTACTTTGTCTATTTGCATCTGTAGATTTCTCCTAAATTCATCAGTTAGCATTAGATAATGCCTCATTTGCAGATTTCAACATAAAATCTCAGTAAACTTGTAATATACAGAAAACAATTGTCTTAACTTCAGGAATCAACTGGGGGAGTTTCATGGTGATATCGGTTTGGTATCTTACCCTATATTCACTTGTAGTGTCTTCAAAATTTTAAGATATAAGACATAAGTTTTCTCAAAATGAGTTTTTTCTCATACTCTTGAGCCAGAAATCTCCACTTCAGTAGCACTTACACACACCAAGTTTCATTCCTTTCTATATTCTGAATATATATATATATATATTCTTTTCATTTTTTTATGGCTATTGTTAATGGTATTTTTTGATATATGGAGTCATACAAAGAGAAAGCCCTCTAATATGTCAACAAAATGAATCAAGACATTTTGAACCTGGCTTTATCCAATGTTCAGATTTCTGTTCTGGAAATATATGCAGATTAGCACGTATTGATGATAATATAAGGACTTGCATATGTAAACGTATGTTTTCAGAAAACTTGTAATACATCAAATGATTGTCTCAATGTAAGTAATCAACTGGAGGAGTTTCATGGTGATATCTATTAGGTTTTTTTTTATATCCTATTCTCCTGTAGTCTTAAAGACATTCTCAGATATAATGCCCGAGGCAATTATAAGCTAAAGCGAACCAACAGATCTTTTTCTAAAGTAAACCACAATGTAAACAATTTCCATTACAAGTGTAATATCTGCATTCAGACTTGTGCAGACGTATTCAGTCAGCAAACTGCACTTCTAATCTACTGGTGCACCATGTTGTAATCTACCGGTAGATTAGAGACACAGTTATGAGCAAAAGAGTTCCTCTACCCTCAGAGTTTGTTTGTTTTTCTCATGAAGGTCATAGAGATCTGAGGTTTCTGTTCATATTCTAAAGGAATGTTTTCTTTGCTCTGGATTCTGGTTGCTTGGGGTTTCGAGAAGTGAATGGGGGGGAGGGGGGGGGCGGGGCACATCAGGAGCCGCCCGCTGCATCCATACCAGAAGATTTAAAATGACTCATATACTGTTTATGGATCATCATCATCATCATCATCATCCAACAGTAATATGTTGGATAACAGCATCAAACCATGGACGACTAATCGTTTCAGCACTAAGGTGTGCACACAGGCCCCCTCGTGCGGCCCCTGCTGCTGCTGCAGAAAGGCATTGCTCCACCAGAGAGCAGTGGTGCTCCGGGGGACGACCTCGGCTCCCATCAGCCAGCGTCCACCTGTATTTCATGAGCAGTATCTGTAGGTTGATCCATTCCTAACGGTTCCCCCACGGGGCCACGTGACATACACAACACACTCTTTTATTAAAGAGCGTGTCCAGCTGACAAAATGGACTTTTTAGAAGTTGCTACGTGTGACTGTGATCTTCTTCTCGTTTCATGGGTTTGAGATGCAACTGATGCTAAATCTTTCATGAGGTCTGTTGTCTCCAACATCAGACTTTTCGTTTGTCTCTGGAGAGCTTTGCCTGCTAATTAACAAACAGCGTCATAAGGCGAGGTGGCGGAGGGTGACAGACAGCAGCTTTATGTGGGTGTGTGTGTGTGTGTGTGTGTGTGTGTGTGTGTGTGTGTGTGTGGGGGGGGGGATTCGTGTTAGTCATGTTTAATGAAATAAAAGAGGAAAAGGGAACGCCGCATGCTTTTTTCTATTTCGAGTCTTTTCGAAAGGGCCATGGACAGGATGTGCTTCACAAAAGCACGTGTTTTGTGGTATCGCGGTTTTGGTCACGTGCTCACTAAGACTCCCGCTACTTGAACGCAAGCAAGCGAGTGGGAATCTGAAAAAAAACAACAAAAGAAATCCTCACAAAATGAGAGCGATTTCCAGTAAGGGGCTCTGCAACGCCTCCCTGGTAGGCAGAGCGGGCCGCTCCTCTGGGACATTCTGGCTCTCTGTCTGCAGAGACACGCTGAGATATTTTTTTTTCTGAAGCCTCCATCTGTCCTGCTCGCTCTTGATGAACACCACCGTGTGATGAGGACTATCAGCTCCCAGAGCTTAGTCGACCATTTTACAATGATCCATAAACAGTATACGAGTTATTTTAAATGGTATGGATGCAGCGGTGGCTCCTGGTGTGGCCCCTCATTCGCTTCTCGACCCCCAACCAACCAGAATCCAGAGCAAAAAAACTTTCTTTTAGAATATGAACAGAAACCACAGTATTGTTTTTGTTTTGTTTTGTTAGCAAGATCTCTATGACCTTCATGAGAAGGTTAGTGGAACTCTTTGGCTCATAATTGTACCTTTTTGTGGGGCCATGATTCACAATGTCTCCCCATCTCTCTCTCTGTACTCATTTCCTTTTGTCTCTCTACTTCCATTTCTTTTTCTATATATATATATATGAAAACTAAGCATTGTGTCCTTTTTGATACTACCACTGGGAATCTTTAAAGCCAGAAATAAAAATAAAATCCTCCACATTAAGCCTTTAAGTTTGATGTAGTCTATTGTAAAACATTATCTCTGCAGTTATTATGTGATGTGTGACGACACAAGATCAATAAATGGGACCTGTATGATTTTACTGGAGAAATGTCCCCCCTTGGTTCAATGTCCTATTGGCTAATTATTCTGCCTCTTCAGATCCCAAACATTTATACACATATAGACTATTAGTCTGTTTTACACGCACTTACGTAACTGAAGATCGCAGGCATAATTTACCATAATGTTCTGTATCGAGCACACACTGAACATCTCAAAATAAGGTTTATATAAAGTATCTATATATATATATATATATATATATATATATATATATATTAAAAAAAATAATATTCACTCTATGGAGAATGATGGCAAATTTGAACCGGCGAGATGGTATGACAACATGATAACTAATACAGAAATCTGTATTATATTTCTAACAATGCCAAATGGCAGTGCTTTCCCAAAATGGGAGTAGCATTCGGACCATAATTACATTTTTGAAATTGAAATATTGACGAGGATTTTGACAGCCCAAAATGTATCCCCCGACTGTTCTCACGGGATGCAATTTTGAAGGACTGCTGAGTGGTGCAATGCAGCTTTGATTGAATTGAGTCCCAGGTTTGCAGCAGCGTTGAAGGGATTCTGACTCCGTAAAGTCTCACACTCAGCAGAAATGTCCCCGAGAGCTGGTGCACTCTGGGAGCTGCATTGGTGACGCCAGCAGCAAATGCCACTCTGTACAATGCATTCATCATATCCACATAATGGATGCCCCCAGTTTGTGTGTGTCCCCCCCCAACCTGCCTGACATTATCTTGCTGAGAATATACATTTTGTTGTCATAGTGTATGGTATCAGGGATGAGACCCCACCCATCATTGTGTTTTTTTCCTTGTGCCCAACAGAATCCACTGCGTGCTGCTTTAAATTCAGTCAGCCCGGCGTTGGGGAGTAGCAGTGATCCAGGCGGAGCGTAATTGGTCCTTGGCAATGCTGCCTCTCAGATTGCAGTCGGTATCTTTACCCCTCTCACTATAAATACGACCCACGAGCACGTCGTCGTGTCACTTCCTTTAGCTTGGGAGGCTTTTGAAAAAGAAAAAAAAAGGCGTTACTTCTCAGTTGGAAAGCACATCACAGCCAGGAGCCTTTTCCCCACATTTCTACGTGTGGCAAAAAGAGAGAGAGAGAGCGAGAGAGAGATTCCGGGAGGATGAAGCTCCCTACAGGCTCTCGCAGATGACACCCCGCCTTTTTTTATTCAAACCACCTCGCTATACAGAGGTTGGCCGGGGCTTTTTTTTCTGGCCAGGTGACACTGACGGTGGATTAAGCTTTTATGTTGCATGAGCATCCAGTATACGGGCCCTTGGATATAGCGTTGCTATTTCTGCTCTGATTTTCCTACTCATGTTTTATTCAGACCTGGGACGCTTCACAAGAAGGCCTATGTGCAACCAAGTAGGGAAGATGGATGCTCAGTTGTTGTTTTTTTGGGGGTTTTTTTATGCAGGGCAGTTAGTCTATCATATATGATGGAGTGTGCGTGTGCATGTGTGTGTGTGTGTGTGTGTGCGTGTGCGTGTGTGTGTGTGTAATAAAAGAGAGATTGGAAGCGACAGAATTAGAGAACTGAGACAAACCTCTTGCCACTAATTATCACCGCTTTGCAAAAACATGTGTGCTAACAGCCTCAAGTGCTACAAACAGCTGAAACAACATTACAAATTCAACAGCCTCTGCAACGGCTCCAGCCCAGCTAGTTAGTCTTTTTGAAATAAAAAAATAATAATAGTTTAAAAAAGGGCCGACAGCTCAAATCGTTGATTGCAAATTCCGCTTGTTCCTGACCTTGCAGTCACCTTTAGCTGCCTTTTGAATTCCAACAAAGAGTGGATCGTCTGACTACCAGACCTTTAATCCCGTGAGAGTGTATATATATATATATATATATATATATATGTACGCGGATACTTTCAAACTGATTAACAGAGATGTGAAAAGGCAACGCCGAATATCACGTGCTGTCCGAGGGGCTGCAGATAAATCTCTCCCAGTGGCCGTGTGAAGTGTGTTTTCTGACATACTGTAAATCCTCTGGTAAACCCTGCAGGCACACAGAGCTCTGCAGCAGAAATTTGTCCCGTCCCACCATGCATCTGGTGTGTATTGATTGTACTGTTTTGGACGGCGGGGATTGGAACACGGAGCAGCAGAAAGAGAGAGAGGCATCGAGTGGTAGGTGGGGAATGAGTTAAAGTTTAGTTTAAAGCTTAATGTGGCTGCAACACAGAGCCAAGTTTGAGCATTGACTCATGAGAGAGAGAGAGAGAGAGAGAGAGAGAGAGAGAGAGAGAGTACTTGTACATATCCAAATACTGTGTGTTCAAGCGTACATCCCTGTGCATATATTTACACGTGTACTTGCATCTAAATTTGTAGCCATTTTTGAATTTGAATACAGCATGCATGTCGTATCAGGGTAAGGATGAGGACTGCATGTGAGCTATATCCTCCAACAACTGCAATGCAGCCAGGTCGGGGCTCCGGCTTTGTCTATTTGCATTCAGGCCAGGCATAACGGGCACCGGCCCACGGAGTCTCCACACCTCTGCACTTCACACAGCATCCAGCATCCAGCTGTTCAGCGCACTTCACATCTGCACATAAAGTGTGCTGGGATTAAAGTCCCATTATGCCAGACCAGACCTGAGAAATGGTGAATTTTGGTGAATGGACTGTACTTGTACTGCGCTTTTCTAGTCATCAGAAACTCACGGAGATTACAGAACTCACAGGCCTGAACACACACACACAGACGGAGAGAGCAGACAGGCCACAGCGGGACGAGGCGTTGCCTTGGGCCGCATTCATTCAGAAACCCGGCACCTTCCCGCAGGCTTGTGAGTAGGTTTATTTGCGCTTTCGAATGTGAAACAAATCAGACAATAACGTTTTACACTTCCGAATCACGGCTTTTTTCCTCACTAACCCCCCCGGCCCCTCTCTTCTTCCACTCTCTAGCCCGTTGCAGCACCGCTGCGCTCTCTGAAGGCCACATTGCGAATTCTGCGTTTGCAAACAGCAAACAACAATGTGACCACATATTATACCTGTAAACATATAGTATTGTGCCCCAGATTCTGGCAAGGCAAGTTCTATATGCGTTGAATCACAATACAAAAGCATGCATGAGCACACGACTGCTCTGTAAAACACAGCTGTAAGTGCACCAGACAGTCAGTCTGGTATATTCTCATAATATCCACTGAACGTATCCTGACAATAACAGTACGGATATTCAGTATAGGACCAAAAGGAGTCAAATACAGAGACCGAAGGGATGGAGAATTTAAGGTGTGAGCAAAGGTGTTAGAAAACCCCCAAGGATGGAGGATGCTCGAGGCGAACCGGAAGCTTCTGTAATTTTGTAGAGTTTTGTTGTGTGCGTGTGTGTATCAGGAATGTGTGTGTGTGTGTGTGTGTCAGGAGTGTGTGTGTGTGTGTGTGTGTGTGTGTGTGTGTGTGTGTGTGTGTGTCGGGAGTGTGCGCGCAGACAGAAAGCAGACGGGGGCGGTAGTCGGGCTGCTGAACGATGGGCAAACAAAAACAAGCAGACAACCTCTTCCAGTGAGACGGATTCACGTGTCAGCAGGCGAAAACACACACGCGCATGGCACGCCACACCAGCAAGGGGACCATTATGAGTGCACGCTCAGCGGGCTCACAAAGCGTGCACATTGACACACAAATACACACGTTTTTGCCTTTTGGCTAAAAATCCACAAACAAGATCTTTCGGGTAATCGACAGTGACTGTAGTTCAGCAAACACTACATGATCTCTCGGCTGTTGGTCCAGACGACAATGTCGCGCGCGTGTCATAACAGGTAATAATGATTGAAACCCACCCCCCGTAAAAGTAGGTCACCCATCCATCTACACCGGCGCCCTATAATGTTTTATGACAGGTGACACACTCGCTGATATGTCCGCACACGTAAACGATGCCATATTGTTGTTATACGCCTCTGTGACAGCGCGCGGGGGCCATTTAACGGCGCGGGGCCAATTAGATTAGTGCAGACGCTAAACAGGTCAGCGCCATAAAGCGATGTTTCACACGCGCTCTCTGATTCCATTAGAAGCCCATTAGTGCATGTCGTCTGTGTGCTGTGTACACGGCCTTGATCCTGCGGGAGTCAAGCACACAGGGGGGGGGGCAGAATCCCCCACAGTACGCCACCGATCCGAACACTGAACACAGCCGACTTGGCTGTGGAGCTTCCATCAAAAAAAACAAAACAACTCCGTCTCATTGACTCTCAGCAGTTCATTGATGAAAACATGGATAGCATATAAATCACAATGACCCCTGGGAATGAAAATAAATTTAAAAAAGCATATAGAGAAACCAAAGTCACCGCCTTGTTCAGAAGTACAAAGAGATAACTGCTTAGTTCTTGTCCCCCCCATTCATCACTATAAGCACCTGGGCACACACAACCACAAGGCTTTTGGTTTCCTTGGCAATGCGCGAGCTAAATCCTGCTCCGCTTCTTCAGGTGGTGATGAGTCAAGAGTGCTGTTGAACAAATCGCCCCCGTGCTGTACTCTAGCTTTGTGTGAGCTCGGTGTGTGGAGAGAAATAAAAAATACAAATAAAACAATAAAAAGGTAACGAGCCCAGAGACAGATGACAGTGTCCTGCCATTGACAACACGCGCTTGTCTCCACGGGACAAACACGCGTCGGCACGAGCAGCCAAGAACTACAGAGGCTTATCTGAGACAGACATGCTGTTTTGTTGTTTGTTTATTTTTATTCATTCATCTATCCATCCATCCAGGAAACCACCAACTGAGCACCATTGCTCCGTTGCTCTTTTTTTTTCCCAGCAGGGCCTTGGCACACCTGGGAGCCGTCAACACAGCAGCAATGAGCCACTGAGCAGCTGCACCGGGGAAAGGTGCAGCGAAATCACAATGCCCTCCACCTCCACAGAATGACGCTGCCAGATTACACAAACTCTGCCACACACGTCAGTGCTGAAATGAAAACAAGACATTTATAGATGTTACTTTGGTGCCTGGTGGATTGTGATGGATGGGAGTACATTTATTTTATTGTGACAGCTGCAACCATCACAAATCCTATACAGAGATTATTGAATGGCTGGCAGGGCTCCGTAGAAGAGCCAGCTGGGTGCAGCGTGGAGCTCAATAACACTGGAGTGCAAACGATCTGAGTCCTGTTGACTCAGTCAGCATAAAAATGCCAAGTCACCATGGTAACAGGGGATGCGAAACGCGCTCTGTTAAAGGGCGACGGAGCCAGGAGGCTGCTCGTTCGTGCACGAGCCTCGTCGCGCGGGATCTATTTCCGTTTGAGGATGCGGTGATTAAAATGTACACACGCACACGCGCACAAAATAAATAAAAACGTTGAACAAACAGGATGTCCCATCAGATTCTGTGCACCAGGACCACAGGCAGAGCTTTTGGCCACTACAGGTCACGTTGGAGCTCCTTCATATTACATAACTGCGTTGAGTTACAGTGTAGAATTAACCAGCGCTGACGACATCAACATTCACACCCGAGGGGTATTTACAGCTGGAAAAAAATGCTGCTTAATATCTGGACCCCCTCGAAGGTTTTTTTTTTTGTTGTTGCGCCAGACACGTCGGCAACCACCAGCGATAGTCTACAAAGTTGCATATCATTTCAGTCACATTTCCCCCTGCTTAACGAGCATATATTTAGAGCTATCCATTAATAAATCATGGAGGGATATAATCTCACGGTAAACTACAACACCAGTCCACAGGAGAACAGTAGCATGGCGGGATATTGTTGAATTTTTTTTAAAGGCGATAACCTCCCCCTTTCTCAGTCCACCCACAGGGAGACATCTGGCAATACATCGAACATCGATTCAATTTATTTGGGGAGGGGGGGGGCAGGGTGGATGGATGTGCGCCTACCTGTCCGCAGGTTGAAGGAGAGCCGGGCTTCAACGAGGTACGGGGTGTCGCTCTTGGAGCGGAGTCTCCTGATCGGTCTGCGGTCTGTGCTGCTGTCTGGAGTGGTCGCCATCAATTTGAGCCAGCGTCCGGGGATGACTGCCGGCCGACTCGGGCAGACGCAGAAGCTCGGCCACTCACACTGAGAGGTGGCTTTCGATGGGGAGGAGGGAGTTCACAGGGAGTGGGAGGGAGAGAGAGAGAGAGGGAGAGAGAGAGAGAGAGAGAGAGAGAGAGAGAGAGAGAGAGAGAGAGAGAGAGGCGTTGGTGGCATGGGTGCAGGGTGAGTGAAAAAAATATATAATGATGGCAAATTATGTGTGGGAGGGGGCGGGAAGGCTAAATCGAGCTCAGTTTTTAAATAAAAAAAATTGGTCTCGACCACAATTAAGTAGACTACAGTATTGTTGTATAAATCTTAGTCACGGCAATTTACATCTCAATGTAGTAGGATTATTTATCATTTATAATGAGCAGATTTTAAGAGGGATCAGCGCAGTTTTGATGTGATGTGTGATCAAGTGATCAGTGATCGGATCTTTGTTGTCTTTGTTGCAGCAGGGCAACATGAAAACACGGAGAGAAACACAGTGAGACTTCCACGGTGGAGCATGAAGTCAGACCGTAATGTGGGGAATGAATGAATCATCCTGAATGAATCACACTGACGGCAGTCTACCACTAGATGGCTCCACTAAACTACTCTCTCTCTCTCTCTCTCTCTCTCTGCCTCACTTCATGTGCGTGTCTGTCAGAGCACGATTTACGACAGTGGCGGCGTCTTTACGGCCTCTCATGATAAACTAGAGGTAAGAGACCACAAACAAGCACACTCGGCGTGACTTTCTGCTCCGCGAGGTGAGGATACCTTCACGCAAGGTGAGGACGATGACGTTTCCACGGCGAGGTCATTTACATTTAATTCACCGGGCCTGTTTTCAGCCGATATCACCCGTAAACAACAACTGTTTGCATGTGCAACTTAGTTCCTGTTTACGTGACAGAGAGCACGTCGGGATTTAACCCGCAGCTAGCGTTAGTTCGCGACATTGTGTTCACGTAACGTTAGTTTTGTGTGTTTTTTAAAGGACTACGCACCGTGTAAGCTAAAGTTAACTTCGTGATATAAAAGCAACTGGTTGACTTGGAAGAAAAGTGTTTCAAAGTCTGTTTAAAGGTGGCCAACAAACAGACACATGCGGGAAGTCTGCAGCTCTTTGTCGTCTTTTACACGTTTATCTCCCGGCGACCCGTCAAGCCTGTTGGGACACATTCGGCTTCCGTCTTGCACGAGGCCCGCCCAACTGTGTTATTGTTGATAGTTTGTACAAGTAGCAGGCCGTTTAAACCCAGCTTACCTCTTAAGGTTTAGCCCCAACCCAGTCAGATGGTATGTTACTACTACGGACCTTTACAACTTTTCATGAAATCAAGAGTGGGAAAGTATGTGCTTGCAGTCTTTCCTCCAACTAGAGGGAGACAGGAGTCATTTAAACATTTGGGCGACGTTTCCCCATTTCCTTAGTTGATTTCATGGCGAATACGTTTCTTTTTTTAATTTATTTTTTTGTTGAAAGGTGCACACACACATTCATGGTCTTATCAGTGTCAAATCGCCCGGGCCTCCTTGGGTTGTTGCGATTGCAGATCTACAAGACGAGAGTTCCACTGCTCTTGATCGCACAGTCACGTGACCTGCATTCCTGCAGCCATGCCCTAGTATTTATGTTTGATATATTCAAGCAAGTGTTGCACTTACAACACAGTCTCCCTTACATTGAATTCCCTACTTAATAATGATCATTCAGTGTCAAAAACGTGTGCTTTTTTTTTTTTTTTCTCTACTTCATTCACAGTGAAACCAACTAAACAAGACTACATGTTATTTTATGGAAAAGTCATGATTGCATGCATGTGATATAAATGGAGAACATCTGGACGGATCTTCACCACACACACACCGCAAATTAACACACCTAGTTGGTGAGGGCAATGCAATAATATATTTTTTGTTTTGTGTTCTCCTTTCATGTCTTCCGTGTGTTCACCCGGTCCTCCTGTAGGGATAGCGACGATGCTTCTCCAAAATCGAGCCGCGCTGGCTCTCGGCCTTCGCATGTGCTCCACTCGTGTGATGAAGGGACCTTTGATGGACACAGCGAGACCCGGCTCAGGTAACAGGAAAGCTGTTTGTGCAATGCTGGCATGCTGCTGTGTCGGGTCAATAGTGGCCCTTCATTAAACGTTGGGTATATCAGCCAGTCGGGTCGTCCTTCCTGATGGACACTGTGCTTAAGAAAATTATTCAGCGAAATGCTAAAAATTAAAGTTTTTTTATTTTTTTCTATCCCCGAAACATTTTGCATCACGGTACAGAAACAATCGTAGGAAATTAGTGAAAAATCAATCGAGCGGTAACTGCAAATGAATGAAAAACAAACATAAGTAAATCAAGGACTATATAGATCGTGGTAAGTTGATATTGAACCGACTACATTCAGTGTTAATGAACCAGTGTTTAATGATTACATCTGTATTTGCATAAATTACCTCTTCCTCAAATCAATTGTTCCTGAATCCACTAATGCAAAGTTTGAGGCGGGGACACCAAAAACACTACAATACTTGACTCAAATATCTATATAGTAATACTTCCTGATATATTGCCCCTCCCAAGACCTGGCATTAGTGGACATATTGTTTGGAGGACTGTTAAAATTGCTGCCGCCTATCAGGACAAGCTCAAATAGCTGTATGGGGGTATACCACGATCTGGTATCGGATACCATTATTTTAATAAGTACCAATTGCATACATTTATATCTATGTATGTATGTATGTATGTATTTATTTATTTATTTATTCATTTATTATATTTTGTTGAACAAAGTTGGTGATGTTGCCTTACACATAAAAGATCGATCCGAGTCACTTCCACACAGTGAGGCTTACAGCATGTTAAATAAACACTCTGTATTTCTCGGAATCGGCTGATACCCAAACCCAGGTATCGGGACTGAAAAAGTCGGAGCGGTGCCTCCCTGGTTGAAAATGATCGGTTCGAACAAAAATCTCGGATCACTCAAACCGATAACTGCGTGTGACTCGTCGTCCATAGTTTGGCTGGTGTGTTCCAGAAAATATTCAGACGCCTAGAAAGCACTTCGTCATCTTCCTTGTATTTCTTTCTCCCCCAGACATGTCTGAATTCCGCGAGGTCTTTTCCAAAGCCAAGCACATAGCGATCATCACGGGGGCAGGCGTGAGTGCGGAGAGCGGAGTACCGACCTTCAGGGGAGAAAACGAGAAGTGGAGAAAGTGGCAATCTCAGGTAATTTCTTAAAAAGCGAAACACACAAAGTCGTGCGTGGGTGTATTACTTTACATTTTTTTTGTCTTTCTTTTATTTAGGTCAAAGTTTTGTGTTTGGTCTAACATCCAGCTGTGGTTGAGAGTTGTTGCCGTGGAGTGGGTGTATTTAATGTTTACATAATACATCTTCACAGCTCAGTGGATTTATCTCGGCAGCGACAGCCAGCAAAGAGAGAAACGTCGCTTGTTGCATAATCGGGCTCCTTGTCGTGGGCTGCAGCAAGATTTACCTCCAGGAGAGAATCCAAAATAGTGTTTCATACAAAAAAAAAATTATAATCTCCCTCCCTAATTGAGGTGTTTAAACTTAATCTCTGCCGCCTTTCACTCGCTGTCCAATTCTTGCCTCTATTTTTGATCTTTTCTCTTGAGTTTTGACCCAAAAACACACGCCTGTGTTGATGCATCCACAGGACCTGGCCACCCCAGAGGCCTTCTCTCGAACCCCGTCTCGGGTCTGGGAGTTCTACCACTACAGACGGGAGCTGGCTCTGAACAAGAAGCCCAGCGCCGCCCACCTGGCCATCGCGGAGTGTGAGGACCGGCTGAGGAAGCAGGGCCGCTCCGTGGTTGTCATCACCCAGTGCACAGACGACCTCCACCGGCTGGCCGGGTCCAAACACGTGCTCAAGGTCCACGGTGAGCTGGGCCGAGCTGGGCCGGAACCACGGACGGTCATGCAGTCACACTGACAATTTCACAGGACATTATAGACGCGATCATAGTCATTTTGGAATCATTTGATTGAGAGAGGTTTTATTGCACTGAATGCTAATTTTATAGGAACAATCTTTCTTTTTTTTTCGCCATTTAGTGCTCAAGGAGAGTGAAATGAAGAGTATTCATTGCCCTATGGGGATTAGTAAAGTAAATCATAACTGAACTCCCGAAGCCGCTCCTGAGTCTGTGATTGCTGGACACTATGACAGCATATCCCGTGGCTTGACTGGGTTATAGAAACATTTAAAGTTCACAGTCGTTGGTCTTTCAAACAAACAACCGATGAGCCCACAGAGTTAGTCACTAATTCAATGTCGGTACACCAACTCTGAAAAGTCCATTTATAGTGTTGATTCTCTCAGTCCCATCTTAAGAAGGCTTTTCTGTTTTCTCCCAGTTTTAAAGGGTGGATTCCGGTGAAACCGACACCAAAGCGCCTGACAGTTTTTCTTTTCTAAAAATCTGGCTTTAATTGAGTATGAGTCAGGAAAACAAAACTATCATTGTCAATAAATTGTGTGTGTGTGTGGGGGGGGGGGGCGGTGTTTTGTGCGACTCAGGCGGGGCCCTCGATGAAAAACAGCTGTGTTTTTCCGTGTGTGACTGCAGGCAGTCTGATGGAGACGCGCTGTGTGAGCTGTGGACATGTGACCGTGAACAGGCGCAGCCCCATATGTGCTGCCCTAAAGGACAAAGGGTAAAAGGCAGCACATCTGGAACACACACACACACACACACACACACACACACACACACACACACACACATATATATGCTGATAAACATGCAGGATGTGTAGCCTGATCTCTACAGTTTGACCCCCAAAGTGGAGGGAAAAGTGTCATTTAACCCCACGGTGTTCTCTTATTGTGCAGTGCACCTGACCCAGATGTTGCTGATGCCCAGATTCCTGTGGATAAACTGCCAAGGTAGGATTACTGTCACCTCATATTAATAACACTGAGGTCAGATTTACTAAGCCTTCTGCGCTGCTTTTCTGATGCATGCTACGCACAGAGTTTTCCTTTTATTAAACAGGGTCTCCAGCCTGAAAACACAGTCCTCTTTGCATTCTGCGTGCAGCTGCAGTGAAGTGTGTTTCTCTCTCCTGCTCTCTTGGTCTATGTATTTGAAGGGGGGGGTGCAAATACCAGGAGATTTGGATTGGCTTAATTTTGTGTGTGCCATTTTTATGTGAACACATTCTCTCCCTGTAAAAAGCAGGTCCAAGCATGTAAAAAAAGATTGTTTTGGAAAAGAAAATCATGAGTGAACCTGTATTGCACAGAAATATCTATGGCAGCAGACCAGTGTGGAACAAAATAGTCCAAATGTTCTATTGCACCAAAAGCAAAAAAGACAGTCTGTGCTCATTAAACGTTAACTTAATGTTCAGTCATCGGCGTATTAGTGCCATTGTAGATAAAAAAAATCTATAATAATTACGGAGCAAGGGGAAATATTCAGAGGAAAAAAACCTCAGAATTTCCAAGATTAAAGTCGTAAATGTATGTGGAAAAAAACACAAATCTGCAATATTATAAAGTCATACATTTATGAGAAAGAAACTGGCGTGCAAAATCGGTGGTAACGCCAGCCATCTGAAGTTAGTCTTATCATAGACTTATCATGGTGAGGATGTCCTCTGAGTAAGGCAAAGGTCCTGAAAGATGCATATACACGTTTTTATTTTCATGTTCTGGCCGTGTTCTTTAGTCGCCATGAATAAATACCAAAATCCAAACCGCTGAGAAGACGTTACTCCGAACATACTGCGTTGCCATGGTGACATGCTGCCGCTTTCAGAGGGACCGTGCCCGACTGCCACAGTGTCAGTGTGACGAGGAAAACAACACAGAAAAAAGGGCACATGACATGAACCACAGATTATGGTGAATTATGTCCTTAGAGGTTGCTGGGGAGACGGAGGTCTGGAATACCCAGCTTAGCCTGCTGCTCCTTTGACCCGGCCCTCGGATAAGTGGACCAGAATGGATGGATGGAGAGTCCGCTTCACGCTTCGTTTCTTCTTTTTTTTTCTCATAAATTTACGACTTTACTCTCGGAAGTTTTATTCTCATTTCCTTTTCATTGTCTTATTTTTTTATTTACCTACAATTACCCCTAATCCATAAATATCTGTATTCTACCAGTTGCACTCTTAGATACTTTTACAGATACTAGCTGTATTAACCACCATCTCCACCCTCCACCTGCTCCGCTTTGAGCTTCTGCTGGACCTGCTGCTCCTTCCTGCTCTAAGCCCCCCCCCCTCCCCCTCCCCTCTCTCGCCCCCCACCACCTGTTGCAGTGGCCACACGAGCGGTGTCTTGTCTTTCGACTTTTTGTGTTACGGCCAATTATTCTGTGCTAAATGCAGAATGACACAATGGCTTGTCGTTTGGTCCCGCTTTTATCAAAGGTGCGGCGAAAGCGACTGCCGCGGTCTGCTGAGGCCCAACGTGGTGTTTTTCGGGGAAACTCTGGACTCTCACATCCTGACCAAGGTGGAAAAAGAGATGGAGACCTGCGACCTCTGTCTGGTGGTGAGTCTTCCTCGGTATTCTTTCCTTGTGTAATATTGTTGCATAAAACAAAGTTTGCTCAGAATCATACAAGGAAACGCTGTACAGTGGATTTGAAGCCGACACCCGTGTCATTGCTCCCTGTTGTGAACCCATAGGTGGGCACGTCTTCAATCGTTTACCCGGCGGCCATGTTTGGCCCCCAGATTGCATCCAGGGGCGTCCCAGTGGCGGAATTTAACATGAAAACGACACCAAAAACTGAGTACTTCATGTAAGTGTAAAAAAAAAAAAAAAGACTCCACCTTTCTGGTTCTCCAATGAATGAAGTTAGCGTGACAACATGTGTGAAACCAGACCAGCGGGTTATGAAGCATATGATATATTGATATTTAGTGCCATCCACTGGCAGCATAAGCAACATCCAGGCCTCTAGAATCAGCGAGTGACCTTCCACCTGTTCCCCGAAAATCCTGACGTGTGTGTGTGTGTGTGTGTGTTTTTGTGTGTGTGTGTGTGTGTGTGTGTGTGTGTGTGTGTTTTTGTGTGTGTGTGTTTTTGTGTGTGTGTTGCGGCTCAGGTACCACTTCCAGGGTCCGTGTGGAACTACGCTGCCTCCAGCTCTGGTGCGACACGAGGCCGAGGTTATTTAAGAGCCTGTTCGTCAAGGCAATGACTTGACAACCGGCAACCAGCAGCTTCTTCTACAGACTAATGTAATCCAAGGGTTTGCCTTAAAGTCAGTTCAGCGGTTGATGCTCGGTAGAGGGAGAGTTAAGCTTCAAACTTCTTTTTATTTTTATTTTTTTCAAGACTTTGATATGGATCTCTTTATACTTGAATATACTGTGTAGCTCAATAAACTGGAAATGGGATATTGCACGTTTTTACACATCGGCTGCTTTGAATTTGAGGCAGTAGCTATGCAGCTTTAACACACAAAAAAAAAGATATATATATATATATATATATATATATATTTTTTTTTTAAAAAAAAATCTCTTGTGTATTAGATGCAGGTGAGGGATCGTAATGCTTTGCTGTAGATCGGAACAGATTACTCCTGGTGCCCGACGGAGAATAGTCCTCTTTTTCTCTCTCTCTCTCTCTACTGAATGAACAGATGTACGGAGCATAACATAATCTTGTGCCTTTTTTAAAAAGAAAAAAAAAATGTTTACACAACCTTGACCAAATGCTCGCTTTAAACCTCAAGTGCAAATCAACCAATGTTACAGAGATTTAGTTGAGTGTACAAAGTTTGCTTCTGACCAAGGAAAGAGAGGGGAGAAATGCTGTCCCTTCAGTCCGAGCCTGATTCAGCAATATTTCCATCTCGTGCTGTTTCGTATGCGTTTATTGGGACATCAGTACAGTCACGTCATGGGGTTATTCGTCATACATTTTTTACATTTAGTGTCGGTTTTCAAAAAAGTATGTGCGTCTAGCAGCTGTAGTTGGAAATCGTGTAAAAGTGACTGCATTCATATATTTGAGAACGTGATTATCTGTCTTTTTTTCTTTTTTTTTTGCCCATAAACATCACGCACAATTTATAATGACGAATGCTGCCAATGCAAAAATGCATCATGTAATTATTAAAACACTAAATGCACGTGTGCCGTTTGTGTGTCTTTCTTATCATTGCATTGAGTTTACTGTACTGTACTGTGTGTGTCTGTGTGTGTGTGCCCCAAATGGACAGCAGATGCCAGCATGTAGCTTTCTATCCCAGCCAAAGATCACGCAGTAAGGCACTGCACAGAAAAACAATATGGTATCCACTTAGATTCTTCTCTTAGTATGCATGAGTGAGAGGAGACGCAGACTTAAGTGCCCCGGGGCCATCGGTGAACTCCGATTTGTAACGGCTGAGCCACGCCGAGGAAACGGTATCGACTTCAATCACAGTGCTGCTGAGAATGGAAACAGTTTGAGGAGGGAAGCGGAGTGTGACACACATCTGTTATCCCAGCTGATCTCTGAACATGGAGCTGCATACATTTTAGGATTTTATTCACTTGTAATTGTGGGTTTGGTTGGGGGGCGGGGGCAGTTTAAATGTGTAATTTAAAATGATTGACTGATTGAAAAAAATATATAGTGCATCATAGATGCAAAAAAATTAATAATCCAACTCCTAAAAGGTGTTCATCTTCATTGACTGACTGGACTAACATGGTTAAGTCACCCAGTGGAAATGAGAGAGACAGCGGGGCTAAGAGTCATTCAAATTAGCTGTGGAAGGCTTTGTTCATTAGACAGTGCTATGATGATGTGCTGATAGTCGTAAAGGAATTATCTCCAGAGAGAGCTGGGGAGAGTAGCACACACACATACACACAGAAAATCCATCTTTAGTCACTCAGGGCTGGCTCATTTCATGCCCACTGTAGTTTCCAACCTTATAACATGTTTAGTCCACACAGCATCGCAGCAGTTCATCCACAATGGTGAAACAGCAACATTGCCTCTCGAGTTTTACTCCGTCTCCACTGTGGCCGCCTCTCAATTTGCCTTGTTTGCTCAACAATTAGCATCCAAATCAAATCCTTCCATCTGTCCACCAAGTATGTCCATCTGTCAATGTATATCATCATCATCATCATCATCATTGTCATGATTAGATTTCCTCATTTCCTCTTCTCCTGCCGCTGCTTCCCCTTCAAGGAGAGGTAAGGCCAAGTCCCATTTGTCACCAGGAGGAAAAAAGGTACATGGAGGGGCACTTAAGAGAGATCTCAGCCGTCTGATAGTCATTCCTGGAGCTGGCAGCTCCTCTCCCAAGTCCTGCAGCTCATTCATGAATGCAGTGGGGATGAAACGGGAGAAGAGAGGTTTCTTGTCTGACCCAAAAGCCGCCGGGTTAATAGACTCATCATAGTTGTTGGCAACTCTACAAATATCCCTCTGTTTCTTCCAATGAGGTGGCAGATTGACCTGGAGATGGCGTCTCATAGGCATATATTGGTTTTAATATGAGTGTGTGTGTGGGTGATTGACTCTGACTTATTTAGTTAGAGTCTCTGTGTTTTTAAAAAGCTGAGAGTGGTAGTTGATGGCCAGCAGGGTGGGTGTGTGTGTGTGATTTTTCTTTCTGTATGCAGACCGGCAGAAGTGTCAGGCCACACCGAGTCGGGCTCGGTGAGAAGCCGTAAACATTACACAGACACACAGAGCTCGTCACCGTCCATTAGGCCAATTAGCCATGACGCGGCCCATTCTGCTATTTCAGGACTACAGTATCAAAGTGAGGAGGGTTGCTCAAGTCCTACATATCAATTAACTACTTGAAAACATGTGAAACTGACGCCTGGGGGAGAGACTAAAAGAAAAAGGCCACATTATAAAGGATAGATGACACATTGCAACCAGATTTCTGAAGAATAGCTGCATCCCATATTACACATATTAACAATTTGTCCACAATCATCATCACATATGGTATAATTAATTTAATGTTGTACATACACTTGAGGCTGGTTTAAATCATATTAAGCATGTAGATAACATAATTGTATTGATGATGAGTGAATGTACTTCGAATTTTAGTAAAAATGTACAATTTGTACATTATATCTCTTTCATTTGGTCTTTCATGTCCAGATTGGACTGAATTTGTGTCTGTCGCTTTGGTTTCCTTCTTCTTTTTGGTTTTGTGAACATTTTAACAAGCTGTATATGTAACAGAATATAACCAAACCGTAAATACATGTTAAAGACGTGCTTCAATCATTTGATGAACTTTCAAAATCGATCCATTGAAAAAAGAAAAAGCTCACAATATTTAAATTTGGCTGAGGGGGAAAACAGAACTATAGAGAGACTTAGGTGTTTTCTATTTATACTGTCAATTCACAACACTGGAGACGAGCCAGGGGCTTGCCTCACGTGCATGCAAACGCAAACACACACGCACACACGCACGCACGCGCGCGCACACACACACACACTAATCTCCTCATGGCCTCCTCTTCGCAGCCTTTCCTCGGACTCTTTGTATTTAGCAGACTTGGCTTCGACACCAGAGGTTTGCGGCTAATCGCTCCGTCATCGTTATTTAAATGTGGCGATGGCGCGCGTCACGCGGCCCTCGAGCCTGACCTGTCCCCCAGCCCACACGGTGTGTTTTGCGATGCTTTCACTTTTTGGTTTGATGCCCCCCCCCCCCCCCCCAACAATGAGATGAACGATAAACAAGACGTGAGGAAAAAGGTTTCATATATGTATACCACCCCCACCCCCACCAGAAGTATGCTGATGCTGGTGCTGCAGGTCGCCTGGTTGGGAGGGGGCTGTTGTTTGAGAGAGGCTCAGGTGCACCGCTAATCTGCTCTAACTCTGCACTAATTAGGATCAAGGCCAGCGGCCACTTTCACCCGGTTATCGATCAGCGGAGAAGTATTTGGCTCCATTATGAGAACAGCGGCGCATCAGAAGAGGAAGCCCCCCCCCCTCTCGCCCCCCCCCCTCTCCCCTCTCCCCCCTCTCTCCCCTCTCCCCCCTTCCTCCATGCCCGCCTGCCGAATGTTGTTTGTGTCTTTGAAATTCAATATCCAGTTCCTATTCAGCGTCAGGCGTTTCCAACAAGTGTTGATGAGTCTCATCTGTTCCATCTCCAATCTGCTCTGTTTAATGCGTGTTTTCCCCACTACACAGATCACGTGCTCTTTAACTGACCCCGTCCGACCCACTCAGTGTATCGTCACTGTGGAGGTGCGCGTGGAGCCGGCAGGACGGGCGGGCATCTCGAGCAGGCCCAGTTTTATTTTTTGTTTCTGTCTCTCATTACTTTGCTGCCACCATCTCTCGCTTTCTCATTCCACTCCACTTGAGATAGGCTGCTATGACATGCACTATTCCCGAAAGCTATTTCCACTCACACAGCCAATTACAGAGTTCTGGGCTATAAAGTCTGGACCGCAGCAATCAGATCGTAGAGGTTTTAAACATTTTCAGGTTTTTAATTTCTCAAAAACCACAAAACATCACGGTATTGTACGACATGTTTTCTGCTAATTTGATAAATAAATAACTTTTTTTTAATTTTCTTTACTCTTGCTTGGATTAAATACTTGTTATTGTTAAATGCTCATGTTATTAACAACTGTAGTGCAAACACTATAGTTTCAAGTGAAATTATATCAGGGAAAAATATGTCCACGCTGTCTATATGTTTACATGCATGCACACAAATACAGAGCAATCCGATTTAAGGAATCCCGATTTCATTAGTTGTAAATAGTGCAGTGTTTTTGCATTAGTAGTAAGTCAACAGGTAGATTTTAATGGAGTCTGTCTCTCCCTCCCTCTCCCTCTCTCTCTCTCCCTCCCTCCCTCTCTCTGTCTCTCTCTGTCTCCCTCCCTCTCTCTCTCTCTCTCCCTCCCTCCCTCCCTCCCTCCCTCTCTCTGTCTCTCTCTCTCTCCCTCCCTCTCTCTGTCTCTCTCTGTCTCTCTCTCTCTCTCTCTCGCCCTCTCTCGCTCTCTCTCGCTCTCTCTCTCCCTCCCTCCCTCTCTCTGCAAGGTGGACACTCAATTTCCGTGGGCACGTGACACCCTGGCGGAGGGAGGGGGACAGGGCACATGGACTGGACGCAGACAAACAAACACACTCACACATTGCCTCTCCCAGATTACTTGAACTACCAGGAGCTTTAAGAGGATCTCACAATGGGGAGGGTGTTGCGCTTGAATCTCATGCACCTGATGGCTATTGATCCACCCTAAGCTTTGCACACAGACACATGCCAAACAGCCACGGTTGGTACTTCTTGGTTTTTTGTTGTAAACAAGCCTCTGACCTTGTGTCTTCAGTTTACAGTGTTTAGAGGTGCGGGAGCATTCTCCTTTTGGAATTCAAAATCCACGGTTTGATACTTTGAAATAGCAACTTTCTTCACATACAATCCCATTTCCATCATAGTGGGCCGTTGAAATAAATGGCTCCATAAACAGTATATACTCCAGCTGTGGGGCCTATTAGCATCTCGGATGTGAGTGGAAGATTGGAGGGGCGGTGGTTGTCTGGCTACCGGAGGAGACGCTGATCGAGTCCCTCGGATGTGTAGGTTGATAAGGGAAAGGTCGCAATCAGCAAGCTGTCATGGGAGAAAAACGGGATGTCATTGTATACCGTTTACAGGGAAAGGAATGTGCTGCATCAGGATTACATGTGCTGGGAATTACTTTATTTCTAACAATCCTAACCAAGCAAAACCAAGGAGGTGGCGTTTCAAGATGGTGGAGCAAATATATATATATTTTACTGGGGCTATATTTAAATATTTAGTTGTATTTCACACATTATTTGCCTCCAGATCTCTTTAGTTTAATCTCTCGCGTATAATATTAGAAGGCAACATTGCTAAATATTTAGGAAGGAGAAGACAGCCAAGATTATCTGTATTTTTTGCACATTTCATAAATCGCCCCTTGACCCCAAAAATAATGCCACTGTGTGGGGACGAGTGCATTGATTCCAAAAATGGAGATTCTTTTGGAAACAATGTCAACCAAAACATTTTAAAACGACACACACTGAATATCTCCAGTTATTATGCTGTTGTTTATTTCTATACACCCAGAGCAAAGAAGTGATACTGTCTGTTATAGAAGGTGCCACATTTCCAAAATTCTGAGCACATCAATTGCCTCAACATGGTGAAGGCTGAGCCAGCGGCTAGCGGCTAACGGTGCGAAAAGTGTGAAAAGTGCAAACGAAGGAAACAGTCCCGGAGGGGAAAGCGGAGGGCGGGCGCTGGATACGGTGGACAGCGTTCGTCAGCGGTGAACCGACGTGTGACCGCAATGCAGAGCGGGAAGCCTTTGAGCGGGAAGCCTTTGAGCTAACTAGCGGGACACGCTCACCGGCACTAGCGTATGCTAAAAGGCACGCAAACACTCCACTGTATCCTTCCATAGCCAATAGCTTTGTGCTGCTCTATTGAGAACCTTTAATGTCATAAACAACTGTTTGAAGCAATACTCACAAGGAGGCTGAACTCTGTTCAGGCTTTCTCTTGTGTGAGGTTTCTTTAAAATACGGTCCAAACCTGTCCGATGACCTCGTTGACACTGAACTGACGGACACATTGTTTTTGAATCATGGATTCTGGTGTTACATGGCAACATTAGAAGGGGACAAAATCATTCTCGGTGCTGAATGAAGGATAAAGCTTGTGGATTTTTTTCCCTCCCCTGCCCGAGTCCAGTTTTGATTTGGTAATTATGTGTGCATTATGTTTTCAGCCCTGACAAATGGAGTTCTGCAGTCTCTGGCTCGAGGCCGGAATGGGACTCATTTCTTTTAAGTTTATGTGAAAACAGCTGACTCGTGGCCGTGTTTGATTTATTCCTTCTGTTCTATTTCACAAGCAAAGGGAAAGAAACGGATATGCCACCATGTTCTGAATGTAAAAAATCTCATTTATACAAATAAAGCTCTCATTCCTCACACAGCTCTCCGTCTTTTCTTATCCTTCCAAGGCAGAGACGTTTCTCTGAGGAAACCATGGAGCAGCACACCTGACTGACAATTGTGGAGAAAAAATAAGGGAAAAAAAGGTGTTCTGTTTCTTAGCACATTTTAATTAAGGCTGACATGAGTTAATTCACAACATGCATTGCCCGTCCCTCCTGGGTCTGGCTTGGCTGTTTCATTTGCTGGTGTTGAGCCAATGTGTCTGTGATTATAAGACCAGCGATGCCTCATCCACATCTGGACACTGGTGGGACTTGCCTTCTGCTGGGCTATATCATTACAGATGATCACTTGATGACAGCGAGTGTAGAGCAGTATTTAGATGGAGAATATTTTGGAGACACTCTGCTTTCCATCCCATTGCCCCCCCACTCCTTCCTGGACCAAACCAATGCCACATTTGAGAGTCAACCAAAGGCCCCAACACGGAACCAATTTGGTAGCAAGCAAGATCCTTTATGTGTGTGTAGATCAGCTTTTTTTATTTTGGAAAGAAGATGCAACTGACAAGTGGCGGAGAAGAATTTAATTGCTCCGGAGAGCTCAAGCTGTTGAGTCATCAAGCTGTTATTCACATAACGATTTTGCGATGTAAATATGTCAGATACATAATCATCTGTTTAGCACCACTTCGGATGCTCAGCTGTTTCATGTCTTTTCAGTCTGAGAGAGGGTATTTTTTTTATTTTTTTTTCATAAAGAGCAAGAGACAGAAATAGAAAGACAGAGGCATGAGGAAGCGGAGACGTTGTTTTTAGCAGAGAGGCACCGCAACGGGGAGGCAGGCCGCCGTCTCCTTGTCCGCCGCCCTTGGAGTGCAGCGCGCCGGTGAGAACTCCCACAAGACCTCTCTTTGTTCTCAGAAGATGAGGGCTGGCGGAGTGTGACCGCGCGCTTACACCTGAAGCCATCAAAAGCGGAGCGAATGACACTTTTATCCCATACCCCCCACCACCATCACCCCCCACCACCACCAGTGTTCCTGGCCACAAACAGGCCAGGAGGTCCCCCTGGAAATACCGCACACCTTCACACGAACAAAGAAAGCATCTGCCAATCAACTGCAGGCAAAACAAAAAAAAAGTAAAAAAAAAAAAAAAAAAGAAAAACACAAACCTGCATGTGCAGATAAATAAATGGCAATCTGAATGTCAGATTTTCATCTTGTTTGAATGCACAGTTTGACATTTGCATCAAAGGAATGTGAGATGTCTTACAAATTAGAAAGAAAACAAAAAAACAACAAAAAACAGCAGCGCTGATTCATTGAGATTAATTTAGGAGCTGCTACATGGGGAATATTGAAATATTGATCAGGGCGATGGCGGGAGATCAATGCCAGATTAATTACACTCCGGCGGACGGACTATAAATGACGACGCTGTTTTGTTTCATTGGCGTGTCACCGCAGGCTTGTTGAAAGTAACCCCTGTCACTGACACACTGTCACGTGAGTTTGAGTGTCGGCTAATAAAGTCCAGCAGACAGCGACAAGGGTGTCCCACATCCGGCTGTCCCATACATCTCTGAGAGGAGCGGGGACAGAGTGAGAGGGGCCACAACAATGTCCCGACCAAATAATTTAGTGTGGACAAAAGTTGGATTCAACCTATATAGCTTGGCCCAGAAGATTTTCATTAGAAATTAAAATATTATATTTTGAGTCATTGTTTGTCCCACATGACATCTTAAATGTCCTCCCAAAAAAGTAAAGTATTCATATAAAAAATAGAGGACAGCAGCGAAGCCCTGCACGTTTTGAGAATAATTCATTTTCTGCCAAAGGGGCTAATCGATTAATCGATTAATCGTTTCAGGTCTGGTCTACATGACATCGACTCACTCGAGCTTTTTTTGTACTCCGATGTGTTCAAAATTCTCTTTTCTTTTGCTGATAGAGCGACTGGTCTTTTGTAGAGTGCTGTCGTCTCTTTGGTCGGTTGCCAAAATACTTTACTTCTGTGTCTCCAGTCAGATCCGTGGAAGCGAGGATACTAACAGCTGAGAGAGAGAGAGAGGGGGGGGGGGGGGGGGGGGGGGGGGGGGGGGGGGGGGGGGGGGGGGGGGGGGGGGGGGGGGGGGGGGGGGGGGGGAGAGAGAGCTAAGGAGGGGAACAGAAGGCATGTGAGTGTCCTGCAAAGCACGGCGGAGTGCTGGACTCTGGCATGGGCCATCCATCTGTCACTTTCTTGCACCCTGCCTGGCACTGACGGGTCACGGCGACGGCCGCCTGTGACGGATGACTAATCTTCCCCTGGTAATGAATGAGACGCCACCCCCTGCATGCCAAGAGGGTGCTGATGGTGAGGGTGCACGACTGCCTCGCTGGCAACACAGAAATCATATGATGAATGGCATGCAAGCATGTTACCCCCCTCCCTCTCTTTTCCCTCTCTCCCCCGCATGCCAACCAAACAGTAGCTGCTGATGCCAGCCTCTATAGTGAGCAGGGGAGAATTTCATGAATCACGGTATGAAAGCATTGGCTATACTACAGTATTAATTCAGCATCTTTCTGTCCTCCTTTTGTGTGTGTGTGTGTGTGTGTGTGTGTGTGTGTGTGTGTGTGTGTGTGTGTGTGTGTGTGTGTGTGTGTGCGTGCGTGCGTGTAAGAGTGGAGGAGACAGGAAAAGGAAGAGCATAAATGGATCAATACATGTAAAAAAAAATAAAAATAGATTGCGCAGGCTTTAATGATGGAAACATGTCATCATGTGTAGGTGGAATAGAAAAGGACATCATGGGTGATGTATGCACTGCTCTGTCACATTAGTGCGCTCTGCAGCCGCACCAGTCACATCGTCTTGACTGTGTGTTGAGTAGCTGAGACCTGTCTTATCTTCACCTCATAATGCGCAGGCGTGATCCTATCTGAGCCCTGCAAAAAAAAAAAAAAAGCTTTTACCATCTGAACTAGACGTCGTGTGCGCTGCTCTTCATGTGGCGCACAAACGACTGCTAAAAAGAAAAAATATACATATATATCTGTATATATATATATATATATATATATATATATATATATTTATTTTTTTTGCAGCTCGCGTGGAAAATACAGCCGGGACATGAAGGTTTCACTGGTAGCTGATCTCTCCTCCGAACAACACTATTCAACCTGTGGATAGTGTGGAGCGCGTCTGCGGCCACCGGCCAGTTCTCCGGCTATATCTGGGACGCTCTGCCTGCAGCCGGCTGTCCTGTGCGCGTCTCTTCCCGGTCCTGCGTCGGCGTGGGATCCGCTCTTCCGTTCGACCCGAGCCGTGAGCAGGTATTCAGTTTATGAATGGCACTGACATGGAGGAAATACCGTTTCAGAAAGTCAAAACCAGGCGGAAGAGAAGTCACTGTCCGAAGGGCGTCCCCTTGACCACCATCGCGTGCGAGGACGAGTTCGACTGCAAGGAGCTCGAGTCCCTCTTCCAGAACTACAACCTGAAGCTGGAGCAGACCTCCACCCTCAAAGCCCTGGCCGTGCTCATCTTCATGTCCTCGACTCTGGCCGTGGTGGAGTTGCTGTCCGGCCCCAGCTTCACCATCTCCAAGGGGTCCCATCCGGTCCACTGTGTCGTCTTCGTCTCCCTGTTCATTGTGACGAACGTCAAGTACCTGCAGGTGACTCAGCTCCAGCAAATCGTCAACCTGGCGCTGCTCTTCGGCTTCACCTTCTCCTTCCTCTGCTGCCCCTTCTCGCTGGGCGCCATGGGCATGGAGCCGCCGACGTCCCCGGAGCAGGGCGTGTGGCAGCTCATCCTGGTCACCTTCGTGGCGTACGCGCTCCTACCTGTGCGGACACTCTTGGCGGTCGTGTTTGGAATAATGGTCTCCATCTCGCATTTGATTGTGACCGCCACCTCTGTCACGGCGAAGACGCAGAGACTGTGGAGAACGGTGCGTATATATATATATATATATATACATGTGCTAACACACGCTGCGCCTTTTTGGTTGTTGGTATGCTACGTGTATGGTGTAGACTCGTGCAGTACAAAAAAAAAAGAAAGAAAGAAAAAAAAGCCAAGTTCAGCACCAAGGACAGCTCCCCGTGGTTGCGCTTGATGGGGTTTGCTCAGGCTCTTATCACGTTTGACAAAAGTGTAGTTCTGAAAGGGCAACAACAACAATGTAATACAAATAAGTATAGTTCTTGGTTACAAACCCCCCCCCCCAAAACTAGCTCATGTCACACTGAGCCTCCGAGCCACGAAGAAGACTTGATCTAGTGAGAAAACACAAAATGAGGCTGTGAATTGTCTGCTTGGTCACTTTTCCCCACCTGTAAGTGACTCTACATATCATTTTACAGAGGTTGAGAAACAGGGATGTACTGTGTGGGGACATAGCTGTGATAATGCATATGTATACCTGTAGCCCCCCCACCCCCCAAAAAAAGAAAAACAAACAAAGAGGGGAGGAAAAATGAATGAGCCAAGCAGTCTGCTTGTCCATGACTGTTTCCCTGGGGATGTGATCCAGGCCCAAAGGAGCCGCCTGGGAATCAGAGTGACATCCTGCTAACACCAGAAGTAGGGCAAACAGCGGGGCACGCACACACACACACACACACACACACACGCACGCACGCACGCACGCGTGCGCACACACACACACACACACACACACACACACACACACACACGCACGTACGCACGCACGCGTGCGCACACACACACACACACACACACACACACGCACGCACGCACGCATGCTTGCGCACACACACACACACACACACACACACACGCACGCACGCACGCACGCGTGCACACACACACACACACACACACACACACACACACACACACACTATATGCTTCAGTTATGGAAAAAGAGGGCACAGTCATTCATGTCATTTCCGAGCCGAAATAGAAATCGGTGCGCCGCTCTCTGTGCGTTTATATCTTCTACCCCCAGTCACAATACTCCCACTTCTGACTGACTATCATCAGGTGTGAGGATGAGAAGATATGTAACATCAGTCAAACCCCTCCGGGGAGGTGGGTGGGAGGGTGGGGGGGTTGGCGGGGGGCGGCGGTGGTGGCGGTGGGAACACGTCTGCCTCCTCCGCACAAGCAATATGACACAAAGATTGTGCGCCTGGTGGGAAGCGAAATTGAAGACGTGATCGGGTTCATCGCGCCCTCGCACGATGACGAGCGTTATTTGCGGAGGAGAGTGTTTCCACCTGCATGCGGGGCTGTGTGAGATACCTGCATTGCCATGTGAAGGACACTGCTAGCCGGCACTACCAGAGATGGCTAATCCATTAAGCTTAGAGATGAGCCGTGTGGCGTGGCGTGACCTCGCTCGGCCCCGGTCTTGCACCGGCCACCCACGGTCTACCTGAAATATCTTAGGAACGCGTGGAGCAAGCGTGGGATGTGAATTGAAAAAAATAGGATATTGCTAGTGCCCTATACTCTTCAGCTGTCTGCTCTTATTTATTTTTAGTGCCCTGTTGTGCTGGTGCAACGGAGAGTTGGGAGTAATACAAATGTCACATGGCATTAGTTTACAACCTTGAATGTCTAGATGAAGCTTGGATTGGACACCGACCAACCATTATATCAAATCCAGAGCACATTCGCACCATATAACTATACAGTGTCTGCTATAAACAATGTAAACAGTGCCAGAGAGTTTTTTTTTTTTTTTTTATTCCGCCGCCCATTAACATTAAGCAACAGCAGTGATAGCCTGCCTTATTTAATAAAAGCCCTATTGCACAACAGAATGCTACAGATGTACGTATTCGAAATCATTATTTTTACATAATCAACGGCGAATGTAGATGTTTCCTCGCTGTGTAAAACCGCGAATGGGTGAAATAGAGGTAGAAGTGAGCGTACAGCAAAATCGGGGTTTACCAGCGCAGAGAGGCCGAGGAGTGTTCTACGCCACTCATTTCAGACGTCCACATTTACTTCCTGGAGGCTGTGAAGTAACTTGAGCAGCTTTTGAACATGTTGATGTTTGCCAGCGCTGCTGCCGAGCACAAAGACAGACTGCTGCTGCCAAACACGCGATCCATTATTCATTGGACTGGGAAACAAGTCTGTCTGTGGCAAAAGGAAGTTTGTTCAATTTGAGAAGTATATCACGTGAAACTTTTTCATCTTCTTCTTTTTTTTAAATAAATGAAGTGTAAAGTAATTTTCTTTGAGGTAAAACTATGCGCTGTGGAAAACGCTCATGATGAATGGCCGAAGACACAAAGAGAATGAGTTCCTTTAATCTTATGAATATACAACCACTGCCCCAGGGCAACAGCTTGCTGGTGCACACTGGAGGCAGATCTTGTTTGGTTTGTATACAAAGTCATCGCCAGCTGACCCCAGTCAAGTAGAAAGAAAACAAAAGAAAACAACAACTCTCTTTTCTCAGTGTTCCGGACAAGGTTGAATCAGTCATGCTGCTGTGCATCAGCTGTGATGGATGAACCAGAGCACGAGTTCTCAGACGCTTTAATGTTGTCCACTCCAAAATAGAGAAATGCCCCCCCCCCCCCCCTCTCACCCTTCTCTTGTATATGAGGATGCCACATGCAGCGTGTGTGTGTACTCCAAATGCAACAGTTACTAATGGGATGGATCATAGTGACTTTATTCTATTCAACACAACTTTGTTTATCCTTTATCCTTTGTTTATCCGTGTAAATAAAACCTACACACACCTTAGATAGGAAAAGAAAGACACTTAAACGTAATTAATCACAATACAAAACAAAACTTTAAAAATACATGTAACTAACTACATGTGGAATTAATAATAATAATAATATTAACAAATAACAACAAATATCTAATTTCTAAAACAATCTAAACAGATACACAAGGTAATGAAGCCACAGGAAAGCATACAAATATCTATGAGGACTTGAGGAGTCCGATTTAATACTTAGACCTCTCTAAGGCCCCTTTGAGGTACCTAATCCCCAGTTATAGGACCTAAAAATTTGGGTACACAATTTCACATATGCAAGTGTACATGCGTACGTGCAGCTATTTCACTATATACACACATATAAGAATGTACTGTGCGCCAACACACAGACAAACAGAATACCTATCAAATCCTTCTGAAGCAGTAAGGAGTATATAAAGCGACACACATCTCTTAAGGATTTCCTAAAACCGCGCGTGTCTTTCACAACTGTGCTAAAGAATTTGAAACCGTGTGTTTTTATCTTCTTCCGTTTGCAGTTGGTTGCCAACACAGTGCTGTTCACCAGTGTCAACCTGTCAGGGCTGTTTGTGCGCATCCTGACAGAACGAGCCCAGAGGAAGGCCTTCCTGCAGGCTCGCAACTGCATTGAAGAGAGACTCCGCATGGAGGACGAGAACGAGAAACAGGTACAGGCACCTGTGCATTGCTGAAACTAGGGGTAAAATTAGATGTGCTTCTGCTTCCCCCCCCCACTCGCCCCCCTGTGCCGTGAGTCACTTCCACACATTATTCATTTCGGCTAGATTTCATACCTTTTTGTCTGGCACATTTCTTATCGCTTCTCACACTTTGTCCTATGATAACTTTGCTGTGTTTGATTGTATAAATGTATATTTGAGCTTACTTTGTCTGCTCGCTCCCTCCCTCCCTTTTTTTGTTCACACATACACACACACGCTCACGCGCAGGAGCGCCTGCTAATGAGTCTGTTGCCCAGGAACGTAGCTATGGAGATGAAAGAGGATTTCCTGAAGCCCCCAGAAAGGATCTTTCATAAAATCTACATCCAGCGCCACGACAATGTCAGGTAGGATCCTCACATCGACAGAACACAGCCGCAGACCACTCCTGGTGGTGATTAAATCCCTCTTGGATTCACTTAACCAACAGCACTTTTAAACCGTGGTATTTGGAGATGCTATATTCTCCGCATGGGAGACTTTCCAGCTGAAATGATGGAATAAACGCTGTCCTAATGCATTATGGTGCATGCTGAAAAAAAAAAAAGAAGAGGAACTGAATAACTTGACCAAACATGTCATTTAGAAAGAACACCGAGGGCTACGCGATGTGGTGTGATCCGACCCAACAGTGTCCTGAAACATTAACACGGCCCCAGGCTGCAAAACTGAAATATTTAATTCCTCACAGTGAATATCAAGGGTGAGCCCCCGACTCACTTGTTTATTATCAGCCCCGATAGCACGGACTCCAAAGACGCCTTCCATTTGTTTAATACGGGTGGGCAATTTTGTTAGAGAAATTATTTATGGGCAACAAGGAGCAAACCCAAATATGGTCATATTTTGGCTGCGCTACGGCTAATATGCCAGTGGTACACATGCCAACTTCTGGGCCATCATATCTTGGCAGCCCCCCAGGGGAAACAAGGCTTTTGGAGTTCGGGTGCCTCCCGGGGAATATAGAGAAAGACAGATTAAGCAATGCTTAGTGAGGAGGAGATTCCTCTGGCACTGATCCAGTGTCTCTCTTTCAGAAGTTACAGTAACTCCTTTTTTTCAGAAGACATCACCTTTCCTGCCTCCCAGCCATTTTCTTTTTACATTAAACGTAGCAGCTGTTTACCAATTGTGTCCGACATTTGTGAGTGGACTGGCCCTTCAGCGTTTGAGCACATTTCATGTCTTCGTGTCGTTTATCGCGGTCTGATATACAATCTGCAGGTGAAGGGTGGCAGTAGTCAGATCCTCTACATAGAGCTAGGCGATGTGGCCGAAACCATGTCACGTTTGTATCTGCAGTACTCCTTCGAGCCACGCGGGGGAGCCTGAATGATCGTACTGCTCTGATAATTGTAGCTATACTTACGACATTGAATAGAATATGAAAGGTTGCGCATACATTCTGATTGTTTTACTGTTGAGAGGGGGACCTCTCAACAGACAGATGTGCTCTAAGGCCTTTTGTGAGCTGGCTAGCGATCGTTTGTCAATAACCAAACCATTTCTTTCCCTTTAATTTGGGAAACACATGGTATATATGAAATAACCACATGGTAAAGACCAGTATTCTTTCTGTCTTTCTGTTGGAATTAAATACCTTCCAAATGAAAAGTTTTTTCTCACCTTATTATGGAAATTATAAAGAAATAATATTTCCAGCTGTACGCTGTTTACATGCACGCCAACACATACAGAGTAATCAGATTAAGACGATAGTTTGTCTTTAGTGGGGTATCATTACTATTATCATTCTTATCATTCTTCTTCTTCTTATTTTTATTATTATTATTATTATTATTATTACTACTACTATAGATGCATTAGCAATAAAGTAGCCTTTTAAATCCCGTAGCCAGTCGAGAAGAATCTAATTGTACTACTTTATAAACACAATTGTTTATAGTTTAACCGAACAACACACATCACATTTTCTAAAATGAGTTAAAGTTTTTTTAATGTAAAATCTTAATCTTCAAAGTAGCTACAGCAGTCAGATAGATGGAGTGGAGTAGGAGTTGCAATAAATAAACTATGTCAGAACAGTAAATTCACTCATTTACATTCGCCAGTGCGAATCTGCAGTCTGCAGTGAAGACCTGCATTTACCTCCCGACTCCTGCAGCTGCAGTTGGCTGCGATTGACCTTTTGACCCCTTTTTGTTTGAAAACACGGCGTTCTCCTTTCCCATCACCTCTCTCTGAAAATCTCCTTCATCGCGCTCCAACGCTCCCTTTGTTTCCTTTTTCTCGTCTCCTCCTCCTCCTCCTATCCTGTGTGCTCTCGGAGCAGCAGGGAGGCTTGAGGAGAAGAGTTTGCTTAGCCCCAGGATTACGTTGCTACAGGGGATTAAATGCAATGGAGACTAAATTCTTGTTGCATAACGGCGTGTGTGCGCGCGCGGTGGTTAAATATGGACACATCTCGGTGGAGCTCTGCTGATTGCTTCTGTGCCCTGAACTCCTTCAGATAGCGCCACCCCTTCGAGAGCGATCTCGACTGGATGCGGACGTGATTTATGTGATTTGGGTGGACTGTAATTAGAAAGTAAACAGTGTGGCGCACAATGTACTCTTGGTTTTCTTCATTATGCTCTGAGACTGCAGTATTTGATCTGATTAAAACCCAGCCACGGGGATATTGTAGTAATCACTCAGGAAAGAAAAAGAATACGACTCCAAAGTAACGAACCTGAAGTTTATTTGGCACGATATGTGGGATATTATAGCCCCATGTTGACATATACACTTTTATTATTTTGATGGTTGTAGTATAGTAACTGATGTGGTAAAACAGATTTAAAAAAAATACTTCTGAGCTGAAAACAACAGTGATTGCCGTATGGGAAGACATTTATTTACAGTAATTCACTCTGAATTGTTTCCTAGTTTGTCATGTCATCTTGTTTTTCTTATTTATATGATTAATAATGTGAAAATAGCTATGGATTATGAGCAAGCACCTTTTAATATCACATCGCTCGTTTCCAATCAAAGACCTTTCAGTCTTATCATCTCTTATATAATCCAATACAATTCACGCACCTTCCCCGCGCTTCGTTTTGTAATTCACAAGCATTCATTGCCACCGTGTCTATTTCTAACATTTCATTCCACGCCCACACACATATATATAGCAAATATACACACAAAATCGAGCTAAAAGACAAATTCACCCCAAATGAAGGCATTCCCTTTGCAAAATAGATGTAATGTTGCTCACTCGCACCATCACAAAGAAGTTGCACTTTATCCTTTTTCAAATTTGTTGTGAGCATCCTGCGTCGGCCCCGTTATTGGCCCGACGTCAGCACATACACAGCCCACATACTGCAGCTCCAGAGGGGCCCATCCAAAGTTAACCCTTGAGTTGGCCCGTGTCTTCCGCTACGTGATTAAATTGAAACCGTGTCTGCCAAAATAGCAATAGTAATGCTTCCCAGGGGTGGGGGGGAGGGGTGGGGGGAAGAGGTGGGGGGAAGAGGAGATAATTGAGGGAATAACTTTCCACGTGTATGTGCCATTGGAGAGGAAACAATGGATGGGGGTGTGAGGGAGGTCGAATTAGACAATATTATTAGATGAGCTGTAGTCACCACAGGAAAAATCATGTTTGTATTACGTCGCTTAATCATTTGAATTGTTGTGCTTTGGCTCGTTGTGGATGGCAGAGATTACAGAGTCAGAAACCTGAGTTGGGGATGAGGTTTCGACTTTGACCAGGGAATCATGGTGCACTTACAGTACAGTTGGTTTAGACAAACGCTTAGCTGTTGCCAAGAGTGCTGCAGCGTTTGTTTTGAAGGTTTTTGCCGGAGGACATTCAAAATCAGATACGGGAGCTCCCAGTCTGCGATCCCTGTCTGCTTCTCAGTGGTCCAACTCATAAAACCGAGAGTGCCTTCTAGGCGTGAGATTACTCACTGAAATTTATTCCTAATGCCTCTGCAACATCCGTGTCAAACATCTCTGGAAACACTTCAAATTCACATGTGTATATTTTGTACGAGGCTATATAAATACAGTTTAAATTATGCTATGCAGATATATGTATATATGTCAAAACTAATGCAGTGGCGTTGAAAATAAGCCCCAGATGTTTGTGTTATTAACTGAATGCTCAGCACACTCCCCACATACATATTTATCTTGATGATTTAGTCCGCCTGTCCTCGCACACGTGGATACGGTTCCTTGTTACCAAGTAAGCTGATATTGTGTATTCCTGGATTTATGTACCTGCATGATGTGCTGAGTGGGACAATTTCCTCATGTTGGGAAGGTATTAAATCATAAACATTTGAACATGCAGCTACTAACATAATATCCGTGGCTTATTTCTAATTCTTCAGCTTTCTTTTGACCCATATTCTATATTTTTTTTAAATCTTTGGAGCTTTTTTGCATTTATTACAGCTACAGACAAACAGGAAAGGGTGAGAGAGACAACGGGTCGGATTCGAAAGCCCCCCTGACCTTAACTCTGTGTGGAACACAGGCCCCATGTGCCGTGCATGCGTCACATTAAAGTGGAGACAATAGTATGCATGTGGTTTAAATGAGGTAAACATGGCTAAAAATAACCGAGTGCAGGGAAGTTCACGTTGGGTCACGAGACGGGACCAATGCCCTCAATGGGATTTTGCCTGCAGCTCATCATGACTGGTTTATGCTTCATGCACTGCCACATGTAGGAGCGTCAGGGCGCTTTCACAGCTAACCCGTTCAGGGTTCGGTTAAAACGGGTTAGTACGGTTTACTTGGGCTGGTGTGAAAGCTGCCAATCAAACCCCCGGTGGGGAACAAAGAACCAAACCAAAACCTCCTGAAAAGGTGGGTCTCAGTTTGAGGTTTGAAAGCCTTACAAGCCCATAGCAGCTATGTGTTTTTTTTAGCACCATTTCAAAAGCTAAATTACAAATAAATCCATCTACTGATCGTGAAATCTGTTCAAGAAACGATCTTATTGATCCGTATTTACGGCCATATATATGAGCATGTCCACTAGGGTCTTTTCCCTGATTAATAGGTCATTTGCTGCTCTCCATTAAAAACTGTGTGACAGCGATCACACGCCTCCTGCACGTGTCCGTCAGTGTGAACAGGAACCACACCAGAACTAAAACGCAACAAAGAATCTTTTTTTTTTTCCTTGGTCCGGACCAAATGAACCAAACTACACAGGTTGGAAAGTCATACTTTCTTTAAGTTTCTTTCCAGAAAAATACCCAAAACCTTTGTTTGACTGTATGAAAATTTCAGCCTAAATCCTCCGACAGCAACACAACCAAACTACTGACTGAAGGAAAGAAGTTGTAGCCTCCAGCTGAGCTGCAATTATGTATGCTGTCACATAACTCATTCATCAGCTTCCAGTCCAGTATTATTCTCTAACCATTATTCTGGTGTTTCTTTTGGCCTTTTTGAGGGACGCGTACTTGAAAGCAATAAAGCAAGTGGAGAGACGATTCACACAATACGCGAAGGACCACTTGAATTTTAAGGCTTGCAGTCGTCATGGGAATTGCCGAAACGGCACAGTCTGCTGCCTCCACATGTCGAGTAGCCGCGCAGATATCATGAACCAGACATGAGCGGAGACATGTGGTCACATTGCAGGATTCTGTTAGCAAGCGCACTAGGGATCATCCTAAAAATGGGTGTGCACGGCTTCTATCTCGCCTGTGTAATATTATCGCATGAGAGAGAGAGAGAGAGAGAGAGCGATGTAGTGCTACTGTGCTATTTTTAAAAGCAGAGCTCTGAAATGATTAGCATAGTTCAGTGTACGTAAAGACACACAGAAATGACTGATGATCGGCTCCGAATAGAACAACAGGATTTCATAGTGTCGTTTGCAACCTTCCTCTCTTCCCGGCAACTGCCAAAATAAATAGTTACCCTTACGAGAAGACGGCTGGATTTCCAGCTGGCTTTTGAACGATTACCTAAGGTTGGGGACTGCGAAATGAAGATTCATTTTATGATCAGCTCGTCTGAGTTTACATTTTTAGGTCTTTGAAGAGAGTGACAGAAGGCCGGAGACATGTGGGTGCAAATTATAATCAGCAGTTCAACTTTTAAGACGACTCGTTCAACGCAGTTTACGAGGAAATAGTTTTGGGATCCGGGGCAGCCATGAAAACAAATATTGTCGTGTTAGCTTGAGGGATTAAATAACTGGGCATCAAAATCAATTTGGTGTTCATCCAGCTCTCTGCTTTATTTTTGGGTAATTCACTGCACACATTGAAAATGCTTCGACTGCATCCGTGCACTCATTTTTTTTCCCACGGAGCTGAAATACACTGTAGTATATCGGATCACTTCTTTTCAGAGTTTCAGTGAATTCAAGTGTTTACACTGGCACGGTGTTTAACGTTTCAAATATTTGTCGGCCACAGATGGTTTCCGATTAAAACACTTGCAAAAGTGTAATCTATTTCCCCTCGTTATGGTGACATCTGCGAGGCGACAAAAATGACATTTGGCAGCTCCCCGTAAAGAGATCCAGGCCTCTGTCACATCGTGAAAACACCAGCCCACATGCAGGCAACAGTCTTCCGTCAGAGCAAGAGCTGTGGACATGCAAGTTGGACAAGACAGTCAGAGTATAATGACTAATCCCCTCAGGAAAGTGACCTTTCCTCCAGAACCTGTTGTCAAGTTACAATGAAACATGATGAATAAGATAATCAGCACAAAACACGGCACAGACAAAAAAACTTTGGGTATACAAACAGTGAAAATAATCACTACCAACCTTTAGAATGTAATGTTTAAAGTTGAGCTGATGTTTAAATTCTGCACACTTTTTGTGTGAGGGAACATAATCTAAAATGCAACTGTTGTGTCTAATTTTCTGTCTTTTGAAAGAGGATGAAACTGTTTTGGACTGTTAATGGAGCCTAACTAGCTAACGATAGCCCGGCAGCAACCTCCGGGGTCTGAGAAGTGAAACCAATCCTGAAACCTGTATTATCTCTAATGGCCAGCAGGGGGAGACTCCTCTGGTTGCAAAAAGAAGTCTGAAATGTATAGAAGTCTATGAGAAAATGACACTACTTCACACTTGATTTATTACCTTAGTAAACATTGTAAACATGAGTTTATGGTCTAAATCTCTAGTTTCAAGTCTTCTTCAATACAGCATGATGTCCATTTAGTAAATTATGGTCCAATTTAGAGTAAAATAGACAATAAAGCAGGGTATGCCTTCGGGCGTGGCTACTTTGTGATTGACAGGTGGCTACCACGGAGTTGTCCAGTCTGAGAGTTGTCCATGTTTTCGTGTTACAACTTTAACCCTTGTGTTATCAGTTTGTGAAAGATAATTGTGACATTTTTGATGGCCTAAAAATTCGGTTGTAATTAGGTCCACCCTCTCCTGTCACTTCTGGTCACAAAAAGCCAAGATGGTGATGGCCAAAATGTCAAACTCGAGGCCTCGAAACGGCAGTCCAATGGGTGACATCATGGTGACTATGTCGACTTCTCATATACAGCCCAACATATAAGCACTGATTCCCACTAGACGTAATAGTCACTAATAGGCGGACTGCGGTGCAAGTCCGGACCCAGACGACGTTGTCTCGAGACCTGGACGTATAACTGATAGTTCACTAACAAAGACCACGCCAATAGCGATATGAGTTTCAGATGGTTTATTGCGAGATGGAACGAGAGGGTTGGATTAAGGAAGCGGAAAGGGATTGAGGGAGGAAGGAATGTGGGGATGGGGGTCGAGGGATGAAGGGATGAAGGGATGAAGGGGGGGAGGAACGAGAAGGGTAGAGGGGGTCGTGGAAAGAAGGTTGAAGGGGGGAGAGATGAGAGACCGCCGGTGTCCGGTGGTTGGTGGGAATGGTGGGGGTGGAGACTTGTGAGAGGGGGCCGTCTCCTCAGAAGCCCTGGTGGTGCAGAGTCCCCCGTTGTTGCTGTAGTCCTGTGAGAGAGAGAGAGAGAGAGAGAGAGAGAGAGAGAGAGAGAGAGAGAGAGAGAGAGAGAGAGAATGGGGTTGGGGGAGGGATGTTGGAACTGAGTCGAAGATGAAGTGAACAGGTTCATTGTGCTTAAGTACTTAGTGCTCGGGTAATTGGCTGTGTTGGGGGCTTGGTCTTTGTTCCCGAACTAAGTTTTATAAAACAACATATAATTGAGAATTATACATTTTTGACGGTGCACTTCTATTTTAACCGGCACAGCCTTTCTAGCCTTTACGGCACTCGTTCAGCGGTCCAGGAAGCACATGTTGTAAACCGTCTCACGTGATGCTACTCGGCCAATCAAATATGAGTGTTCCGATCATTATCGAGTGAGATAAACACACACATGGGAGAGAAAGGGAGGGAAGACCCAACAGTTGAAGGATCACGTGAGTCAGAGAAGTTATTTCACATGGCATGCTCGAAAAAGAAAAAAAGTGGACAGCGAGACCAGAGCCGTCGACCAAGAATGGACAGAATCTTGTTTGTTCAATCTTCCCACGTGTCGTTCAAAACCAGTGTGTCTCATATGTTCAGAGGCCGTGGCGATTATTAAAAGCGGCAATGTGAAGCGCCACGAAGAGACAAAGCACACATCTTTTGAGCAAACGTACCCACTCATATATATATATATATATATATATATATTGTGTATATATATATATATATATATATATATATATATATACATATATATATATATATATATATACACACACACACACAACACATAACAACTCCTAACACATTAATTCACTGCCCAACCATGATGTTAAGGGAGAGGGGAATAGAGCTGAAACAAGTGGTTTTAATAACCACAGATAAAGTCCCTGCACACAAATTTCTCTTTTTAGAAGATGAGGATAATATGGATATCTTGGCTTTTTTGATTGACATCCCTTCACACCGGAATAAAATTAATTTAAAGCAGTTAATTCAGTTAAATTAATTTTTCTAAAATGAAGTACTTGATTTTAAGCGTCACATTCTTTTAAAGCTTTCTGTTATGTATATATATATTTTTTAAATACAGCCCATATTTTACTTGAAATGAGAGAACATTTATTTATTAATAGCGTATGTGTCATTTATAATTAATCTAGTTCAATTAGAAATCTGACAATAAACATTGAGATATTATTCAATTAAACTTTCTTTATTTGATTTGACAGTCAGTAGTTGACTCCATGCAGACGTTGATACAACTGTTGGCTACTTCAATATATATATGGCACGAAATCACAGTGCAAGTTAGACATTATTGAGACGGTCCAGACCTTTGCATGAGGACATTCTCTCTAACTGGACCTCGCTGAATATTGATTGAACACCCCGGCACTAGACGTTAGTTTTGGATTCATGTTACTCCATCAGCAGCACTTTTCACACACTCCAGCAGCGTTGACTGTCATTGCTCTCTCCCTGTTTCTTTCATCGTCCAGTTGTGGGGACGGCAAAATACTCAGCAACAGAAAACCTCGGCACTCAGTAAGCCACACTGAGACTCCAATGAGGACGCGGAGTAACTAACATGCAGAGTCACTGAGCAACAGACGGAGCCCTCGAATCACAGATGGGACTAACGGGCTAAAAGAGGCGGTGAACAACATTAGCCCCCCAGCCGGTTAACTGCTTGTGTGGCTGTTGGAACTGCAGTGATATCAATAACTATTTTAGTGCCCGCCTACACAGATACTGGACCAATTGCATTACAGCACCGGCAGTCGCAGCCGAAGATCCGTGCCACCTGGAGAGCATTAATGTAGGAGGTGCTGTCACAGCAGAGAAGTAAATTAATCGTAACATTTCTTATTTCTTTGGAAATTGCGATTCTGACCAAATCAGTACACGAGTAAAAACAAACGTGCTGATTTCACATACGTTTTTTAAATTGTATATATATATATATATATATATATATATATATATATTTTTTTTTTTTCTTTTTTTTTTTTTTTTTTTTTTTTTTAGTTCAATTTTAAAACCCAAGCACTCTCAGTTGAATGTAGCAACGGTGAAAAGGGAAAACAAGTTTCACCTGGTGAGGTGACAGTGCCCTGATGGTTGCAATCTATCCCAGCATGGCGGTTCACCAGCTAACAGGACATGTCTCCACCTTGATCCCCATGAGAATGCTCTTGCTTCTATTTTGAGTCGCTCTGCTTGACTGCGCTTGCCAGTTAGAGAACGGAGCACGCTCCCTCCTGCTCTCTCGCTCTCTTTTTTTCTTTTTGCTGCTGCAGGTCATTAATTTGAATGTTTGATTAGCTTCCTGTAAAAAAAAACATTATCAAAAGAGAATGTTCAAATTGACTTGAAGCTCAGGCTTCCTAGATGTCATTTTACAAAACCCTGAGAGCTAATCTGATCAGACACCCAATAATCTTTTTTTCGTTCTTTCTTTCTCCTTCTGCATACATGCTGCTATAAATAACCTGCTTTGACTGAAAAGCTTCTCTTTCTCTCTCCGTCACAGCATCCTGTTTGCAGACATAGTCGGTTTCACCAGTCTGGCCTCCCAGTGCACGGCCCAGGAACTGGTTAAACTGCTCAATGAGCTGTTTGGAAAGTTTGATGAGCTTGCAACGGTGAGTTTGTTTCCCCTTCCTTGAACACATATCCCTCAATTACAGCCACTGTTGGCATGGGAAGCTGCTCTTTTGCTAGTGGTCCGTCCAAACTTTGACAGGGGAAGGAAGTGTGTTTGTGTGTGTGTGTGTGTGTGTGTGTGTGTGTGTGTGTGTGTGTGTGTGTGTGTGTGTGTGTGTGTGTGTGTGTGTGTGTGTGTTCTGCTTTGGCCATAGGCCGCTGGCACATGCCACTATTGTACCAGCTTAGCATTATGTCACTGTGAATACTGGAAGCCCATATGATGCTTAATATGATTACCCGGTGCTTCATTTGAGGAAGAGTTGACAGACCTCTCTAATCTAGGCCAGATTTACCCAGGGCTAAACCTCGCCTCCGCTCGTCACTCGCTCTGTGAACGGACTGAATGAGAGGACCACTGAGTTGTCCTTGTCCCAATGTCTCTTGGGTTCACATGTAGGGGGAAAAAAAGCTCTTTCAGCTCTCCCATCTGTCAATATGTCGCTCTTTGTGATTTCCGTGCCGAAAATCCGCTCAACTTTTACCGCTGCGGTTAATCTCGCTGCTTTCGAATGTGACGCGATCAGCGCTGGTGTGAAAAAATAAAACTTTGAATCAAAATGCCACAGGTACCTTGACGTGCTTTTACTGGAAGTTGTGCTGCTTCAGTGCACCTCCAGAACAGGTGGGATATCGCTCCTTCTTCGACACTGGGAATTTGGTTGACACATATATTTAGTTTGGTGAGAAGGTTGAGCCCCTGAGCCCCCGCAGATCACCCTGCCACAGCCTTATCTACATGTAATCTGGCCTCTATTACTTACACTAGGCACATGCCCTTGTCAAATCCATTAATCCACAGGATTACAACTAACCCTTTTTTTTGCTTTCATAGAAGGTTTTGCTTGGCCGTGTTGGGAGCGTCTATTTTTAACTTGTTTGTTTACGGGCACAAAATTAGAACCGACTAAAAAAAGAGTGTCTCTCAATTTGACTTGTTATTGTCAAATGATTGCCATTGCCTTTCCAATTAGTCTTGGATCGGTTGCTTTACCCGTCTCTCGCTGTTTTGCATGACAGCTGCAGTCTGTCTTTATCCTCCGGAAACTTCTGGGATTCCATGCATGTAATAAACACACACACACACACACACACACACACACACACACACACACACACACACACACACACACACACGCACACACACACACACACACACAGACAGAGACGCTCTCATTTTCAAGTCAAGTGATGTCAACAAGTCGATGCACTTTAAATTTAAAAGATGCTGCAATTCATTTAGCTTCAAATGATACAGTTTCACTTCCATCTCCCGGAGTAGTTTGGCTAGGAGAAATGCAATCTTGAGCTACGTCTGTTTCCTTGCTGTTGTGATTGGATCCGTCTCATTCTTTGGGTTACAACTGAATAGATTGGTCTGATCTCCACTCGGCTGCCAGCTGGGGAGCCTTGTGTTGCACTGAAACGCTGTCCCCAACCATGAAACTTGTCATCAAATGTTCTGGCCTCGCCCTGACCCAAAGCCCCACTCATTCTGATCCACTTTGGCAGGAAGTGGCGGTGCCGGTGAGTCACGGCTGTGGTTACTGTGGCCACGTAGACTCTTCTCGTTCCATACTCAGAGCGGGCGATGCCACATGGCCACCGGGCATCATCTCATAATACCATTCCAGCACCATCCCCACACCACCTGTCCACTCTTTGGACTTGTCAAGCTGCATGGGAAGTGGGCCAGGAACGCAGTGTACTCCTCGAGTGTTGTTGTAGTAGATCAAGTCTCCTCTCCTCTCCTCTCCTCATCCAGCCGACTTTATATAAACATAAATGAAGATAAGCCTTTTAACCTCAGGTACCAGCTTTTGAACTTCACACGTTATCAATTTCACAATTAATCTTAGACATTAGATCAAATTAGGCTTTTATTTTAGTAACAGTTTGCCACTTTTCAACCTTATCTCCATGTCAATCATCACCAATGCTCACAAAATGAACGCACTATTGCTGTGTCTTATTCTTTAACGATCCTGTGTCAAAGACACAGGCGATCATTTAGTCAATTTCAAACTCAAGTAAACTATTACAGTGTTTCTCCTTCCCCTATATTCTCTGTTGTATGCAGCTGAGAAAAAGCTGTGAACAAAAGACTGAAGCGTTATCTCCTGTCGTCGGCATCTTGGCAGCTTGACTAAGTCCCGGCTAATCCAGAAACGGGCAAAGAGGCGGATCTTACGTAGGCTAGGGTGACGCAGCAAAGTAGACGGACAGCGGCGGGCCACCTGGGACGGCATCCACATGTCGCTCAAAGCTGCCAGGCCCTCGGTTATGCCTTTCAGCCTTAATATCATTTAAACGGGTGAGTTATATAAAAATCAATGGTCATGTGTTACAGGCGAACATGCAATGCCCAGAGGGAAAGACAGTGTACCCTTGGACGTGTTGCATTAACCTTGCAAGCTAATATTCAGCAATGGATGGAATGAGGCAAAAAGCCCCGGATAAGTCGTCAGGTTTGGTTTTCAAATTTGGTTGCATCAGTACTTATCAAGTGTGTGCCCTTAGCGAACGTTTCCTCATCACAACCTACTACAAGCACAAGCGTGTTTCTGACCAATAAGAACAAGCTAGTAATTTACAGCTGGCTCCCACTGTTGCTAGTATCGATGTGGAGGAAGGGGAAAGGAGCAATTTGACTTTTTTTTACTGTAAGCAGCTAATGGTTTCAAGACTCTCTGAAGTTTGAGCCTTCTCCGAGCGAACAACTCAGTGAACAGCAGCATCAACATTTCATTAGGAGCAGGCAGCAACCTCCGGTTTGGAAAAGTGAAGCCGATGCAGAAGTGCCTTAAACTTACATTCTCTCTAATGGCCATCAGGGGGCGACTCCTCTGGTTGTGAAAAGAAGTCAGATTGTATAGAAGTCTATGAGAAAATGACTCTACATCTCTCCTGATACATTACCTCAGTAAACATTGTAAACATGAGTTTATGGTCTCAATCGCTAGTTTCAAGTCTTCTTCAATACAGCATGATGTTCATTTAGTAAATTATGGTGCCATTTAGAGTAAAATAGATCATAAAGCCGAATATACTTTAGGGACGATTGACAGTACGCTACCAGAGCGTTGTCCGGTCTGGGAGTTGTCCATGTTTTCATGTTACAACTTTAACCCTTTCAGAGAGGGTTTTCAGTTCATGAATTTAACTGTAACCTTTTCGGTCTACTAAAAAGGCCTTTTTACAGCATTCGGTTGTACTTAGCTCCACCTTCTCGCTTCAAAACGGCACTACGTCCACTTCTTATATACAGTCTGTGGTTTGGAGCCATAACAAACAATCCCTCTTGGGCTGTGCCGTATGAAGTAGAGAGGGTAGCTTGAAGATTGGAATTTACAGGAAACCGACTCACACGGATCAGTATTTGCGGTTTGATTCCCACCACCCACGACAACACAAGCTGGGAGTAATTATAAGTCTTCACCACCTGGCTGAGAATCTGCCGACTATACCGCTGAGAACACAGACGAGGGGCGCCGAAATCGCAGGGAAGCTTTGAAACCGCACCTCTACTCGAACTTGGCCTTTGGCGAAATCGAGAAAATGTAACACACAGAGGTGACACAATCACACAGGGCTGAGGGTTTACTGTAGAAGTGGCCTGAACGTGACTGTACCCGGTTATTTCCTTTAAATACAGGTCACAAACATTTAGATAGCATTCATCATTAGGATGTCTATGTTTGCTTTTGTAAGGAAAGTAATAGAAGAAGGAGATTTATTTCGAAGGAGGACAACAAGAATGTAAAGTAGCACACCAACTGGTCACTCTATAAACACTTCCTCTCCCTGGCTGAGTTTGCAACCGTCTGTCCGGCGCTCGAAACAACAGCTTCTGTTGTGAGAGGGACTCTGTGATTAATTTACTGTTGTTGTGATGCTATATAACATTAATAGCTCTGGACTGGTTCTGCTTTTGTGTCTGTCTGTATCCATGTGTGTGTGTGTGTGTGTGTGTGTGTGTGTTTGTGCACTCGCGCGTGCGTGCTGTCGCCGTTTCCATGGCAGACTTTCACAAAGCTTTTAATTCTTGTGTCTCTTTTCTCTCCTCTCGCAACACCTCCCTGCATCACAGCTCTAAGACTCCTCCGCTCCTTGTTTCTCAGCTTTTTGATTGACACGCAGCAGCCTACTTCCCTCAACTGTGTGTCTTTTGTGCCCCGTGGTTCTCTGCACTCTCTTCCTCTCTCGCGTTTCCATTTTTAGGATGGCTCAATGATGTATCTATCTGCTGCCTCTTACTTCCCTCGACAAGTCAGAGTTCCCTTCCCGTTCACACACGTATGGCCCACGAAGGCTCACGGAATAGCCTGCGCCGCGAGCATGGATGCATGCTGGAGTTGATGGGATTCATTGCTATATTTACAACCCGTGTATTTTCTCCACTATTGGGAAGAGAATTCATCTGAGCATATCAGATAATCAGTTGTCAGAACTGTAATTCCCTGTTTATACATTATATGATACTACATAACAACAAATAGATAGTCGTGAGCAACCTGAGAGACAATTTCAACTGTAATCTCTTTCTGAGACACTAAAGATTCCCAAAGCAGCGGAAGAAAGTGAACCGAAAACAATTATATTCCCAAGGAAAGCGCCATTATGCAAAAAAAAAAACTGGTTCCAACTGCTTTGTAGATGTGATCATTTGTACATCTGCAGGTTTATATAACACAAAATCCTACGCCAAGGAAAATTGAACAAATTACAACTGCTCAGGACGTTAATAAAAATGTATTCTTAAATTAGGCACAAGGACTGTTCAGTGCCCACTCTGTGATAGCTGCCTGCCAGAAAGGAAAGTTTCGGGTGTAAACACAGCTCCAATAACTCTGTTTGGGTTTGTCTCACGAGCAGGTGCAAGGATCACCGTCAAGTCCTGCAGTTTCCCCTCAGACGCCCTGGTCCTAAAAACTGTGGACTGAAGCAAAACCCAAGCCAAACAAGCCAGTTTCAGATCTTGACTGAGGAGTACGGGAGAAAAAATGCTTCAGTTAAAAAAATAATAAAAAAAAAACATTATGATGATGATGATTGGTTGCCTTTGCAGTGAAGCAACATTAACCTAATTGAGGGACTCACATGAGGCAGGTAAAAAAAAAAGAAGGAAGGTCAACATTGAAGCAGCGGAGGCCAAGGCATCTGGACTTTCAGTCACTAATATGGGTTAAGCTCCAAAAGCACTGGATCCTACACTTCCCAGAATGCATCTCTAGCAATTTTCGTTTGCTCTCTGACTATTACCATCCCCGGTATTTTAAGCGAAACAAACACAAACAGTTTTTAACGCTGGCTGTCTTGTTAAAAATGTGTATATCACTATGACATCATCAGGCTTATTTTTCAGACTTGACATAGCATGCAGTAGACAACTGTTATAGCATGTGTGTGTAAAATCAACTAGTATTCCTTCAATTATTAATAGCTTGTTATTTTCATTACAGTTCCTAAGCATTGCTCAGCTAAATGATGATTTCCTGGAAAGGCAGTCCAGAGCAATACTTTAATTACAGCACTCACAGCAAGTGTTCTTGAGGTGTTTTTACCTCACGAAACCTTTTTATATTGTGACAGTTTTTAATATTGTGACAGAGACAAGATGACAGATTAAAATCACAGTTTACTCATCTCAAACTGAGAAGACTGACAGAAACATTTTACCATAAAACCTGCACAGACATTATTTATAGAATTAGATTAAGCTTCAAAAATTCATTTTACCATTTACTTTGATACACTCAGATGTCGTATATGTTACACATATACTGTGGGCTACTTGGGTCTCAAAATGCATGTTAAAACACAAATATGTTTTAAACAATTTTTTAAAATCTTTAATCATCCAAGAAAACAGTGCTCCTGGTTCCCATTTCCAATCAAATGTTCAGAAAAAGCAGTGCCATCCTCGTAAATAAAACACTGTTGGACCGCCGAACATTTGTTGTTTGTTGTATCCGTCATATCTGTGAAATATATCTATATTAATATGTTTGCTTAACGGATCTCCAGCACCCGCTCGTTCCAACCCACCAGTTTGTGGTGGGTGGAAGAAGTGTTGATATATTATTCATTTGTTGTTGCACATGAATTATTGCTTATCAATTCAAATCAATAAAAGGGATCTGGGTGACAAAAAAAAATGGAAATATCCAGTCTGTGCCGAGATGGAGAGAAGTCAGTGGAGCAGGGGACGTGTGGAGAGAACTTCTGTATCCACTCTTTAAAGATGTTGCAATGAATCACTGTCTGCCTTTATTGATGGAATGATGACGTTAAATAATTCAAGCCGAGGTGGATCGGAAAATGTTTGTTGACTATGCATCGGCCTCATATAAAACGAATAAAATTGTGTGATTGCTTGTAGTAATTAAGAAAATAGTTTCAACCGTGTGCCGACAACAATTGCCGAAGGGCCGATTCAGAGACAGAGAGCAAACACACTCTTTGTGTCTCCGTGTCCCTTTTTTGTCTTCCTCTCTTTTTTTCTGTGTGCACTGAAGTGCTCTCCAGTTTCCTTCTCTGCATTCATATGCGTGCGCTGTACGTAAGGTGCCTGGCAATGTAACTACGCCGCACTTTTGATGCTGTTGCCCGTGCTCGCAATGTATTCTGACCTCACTCGAAACATGAATTATCCAAAACGGTCATCTTAAAAATACATTTTGGCTTCCTTTCTAATGGAAATTGTGAGTAGGTGTCTAAGTCTACCTGTCCCTAATACACACAGTACACGTCTTGACCGTCCGGATGGCCCACAATGCCTCAGTCACATGACGGTGGTAATCCTGCTTGGGACTGAATCAGCCCCTAAGCCCTGGCAGTGCAGATTAGCACAGGAAAATACAGAGTAGGAGACTCTGTAAGTACCAGGGCTTTCCCCTGCTTCCTGTAGCTTCAACTGTGCCTCACTATCGCACCATCTGTTACTGCTTCACCGTGACCCGAGTCACCCCGAAGAGACCTCATTAGCTCCGTTAGAGTTAAGAAAAGGTGTCAGTTTCAAATGAAAATGAGAAAGAACCAGATCAAGATCCAGTTCATGAGATTTCAAATTGAAAGGATATACTAGCCTTGTCTTTTTCGACCTATGGAGGGAAGTAACAACTTTGAAGCAAAGATATTTTGCTGTTAATTTCAGCACCGAGCTCATTCCATTTACCATAGATTTGACATTTTTGCATTTTACGAAAAGATAAAATAAGATAACACTTTGTTGATCCCCTGGAAGGAAATTAAGTCTTACAGCAGCACAAGAAGAAATATATATATATATATATATAGGTTATAAAAGGGCACTGTATCTATATAAGTACCTAATTATCTCATCTCAAATCATTACGCCTCCGTGCCGTTGACAGCCGTGGCATTATGTTTTCGGGTTGTTGGTCTGTCTCTCCGTTCTGTCCATTCTCGTGAATGCACAATTTCAGGATATGCCTGGAGGCGTTTCTTAAAATTTGGCACAAATGTCCACTTGATTTTGGTGGTCGAAGGTCAAAAGTTGAGGTCCCTGTGACAGATAGACCTTGGACAGACACCTGCGTGGTGACATACACAACCGCGTGGCGCTAATTTTCGAGGTTTGAATCCTCGTTTGACATCAATGATTATTTCAATTTGCGATTCAATATTTCAACCCGAAAAGCTTTCGGTCAACATGCTTCTCTCTATGTTGCCTCATTTCACTGCTACTGAGGGTTTTGAACATGAAGAGCGCATGTGCCTCAATGCCACGGAGCACTCGGACAGCCATGGCCACAGCATGTAAAGCTGCACGAGGCAAACAAGTTGCCTCTAACGAGCCCTTGCCATCTCTATTTTACCGAAAACCTCACATGGCTCGCATGTTAAAAATAGAGCATCCGTCTTGTCTTGTGCCCACCGATGTGCATAATTATGAGGCTTTGTGCTCTTCACATGCATGGCCAGTGATCCCATTACCTCCATGGAAACAATAAAGGGTTATGAGAAGGCGTCCTGTGTAACCCGGTCTCCCTGGTAAAATCTCTGTCTGTTGCTCATATCCTCTAATAATGGGTTGTATTGGTAAGCCGCTTTTTTATGCCGCTGCTTATTGTCCCTGAAGAGTGAGTGAGTGACTCACCTTATTCCCTAAAGTGAGACTGATCCTTTGATTTAGCGCTGCATTGTGGGAACCACTTCAATGTTGGTGGGACTTCAGGGTCTCGAGAGTTTGCATGCTGTACAAATGTCAGTCCACGTGGAGATCCGCGGCATCGTCGAGTTCTGCATGTTGTCTAACTGTTGTAGTTTCACTGTCTTATCTGACTTTTATTGACTGCGTCTGTCTTTCGGATTGTGTGCCCGTATTTATTCATTTCTCCCTCACGTGGCGTCATTGGGTCGGGTACTTTATCTATGTTGCTTTCAACTGTCTCTGTGATCGACCATTTTGAACCATACACGGGAGTTGTTGCTAATGGCATAGCTTTATGCTGTCAGACAACCTCGCTGGCATAAAAACAACCATCGATCTAAGAGTATTAGTCAATAGTAGTCAATAGTTCATGCGATGACATTTTTTAATGCAGGTGTCAATACAGACATTTCTCACCAAACTGTTTCAAATCAGCCCTAATCTCGTGAGGCCAATACTGAGATAGAGTCGACCGCTTGGGACTAATCTACGACATTTTAATTCGTTTTCGCTTTTTCCGTAGCCATCGTGTAGCATTACAATCACTGCACAGCATAACGCCTGTTCTCTACTTTCTGTGTACTGAAAATCAAGCGTCATCACATTACAACATCTGGTTAACCAGCGCCAATGACCCATTCATCTGGCGATAGCGATGCGCATTCCTACGCTGTGACGAGAGCGCTTTATGAAGCGTTGCATTACATTCATCTTATTTAACAGTTGGCTAGTTAGTCGGCTAACGTTAGCTTGCTTATTCCACCATGTTTTTTTTTTTTTTCTGCCAACGTTACACAGGTTAGAGTAAACGAGTGGTCTGATCTTTTCCCGGCCAATAAATAGTACACCACATAGCCCCGGCCAAGAAATAGTACACCACCCCCCCTACCCTCCTCCCCTTCCTCCCCCCGTCGGTGTAATCACAAATTTTTTACACTTTGTGTATGACGAGGTAATGAATAACTCCATAAACTCAAATCGACCTTGGAACTTGCAGCGATGGATAGCTCGAAGCTACATTTACAAATTACACTGATGAATATGGATCAGTGTAATGGATAAACTATAATTAAATGTCAGAATATTTAAACTGAAACGCCGCTGCTCTCAGGCACCACGGTTGCAACTTTGATTAAACTTTGAGAGTGATGCCTTTTGGTACTTTAAATGTTTTTTTTTTTAAACGCTTACTGAGGTGACCACGATGCTTGTTGAGGATGAAACGTAGAGGTAAAGATGATGTTGTTACTGATTGGCTGATCCTTATTGGGGGAAGACACGGAATCACAATCTCTTTTTGTAATCGTCAGGAGAACCACTGTCGGAGGATTAAGATCCTGGGGGATTGTTACTACTGTGTGTCCGGACTGACCCAACCCAAGACTGACCACGCCCACTGCTGTGTAGAGATGGGTCTGGACATGATTGACACCATAACGTGAGTGTTCATATTTGTTGTCTTTTATTGAGCAGTATTACAATCGTGAACTTGAAAGTGTCATTCCACTACAGGAATGAAATCATTATCTGTCCATTTGCTTTTCTAAACAGGCGCGGCTGAAGCCAAAGAAATTGTCCCTTTAACCGTTGTTCTATTCTGAACACACCGTTAAACTGAGTCCATGTTAAGAGATTTCAAGTTGACTAAACTGCAGCCTGAATAGCCATGTGTGCTGTGAGTGGATTTTAACACTGAACATCTGAGTGAGCAGAACTACAGTTGGCTGAGAGAGGGGGGAGGAAGGGGGAGGGGGCTGAGGGAGGGAGAGGGCTTCTCGTGGAGAAAGAAAATCAGATATTTTATTGAGCTTGTTGTCCCTGCGTATAGCACCAAAGGAAAGTGAGCGTTTGAGATGCAGTGGAAGATTAAATCAGAAACTTTCATGACTCGACTGGAGGCCTGTTAATTAAGATCTGACTTTTTTTTCCTCAACACTGATTAAACACAAATGTTCAACTTAGCAGTCTTTTTTGTTCTTTAATCTATTTCTGTATGTCAGGGCAAAATAGAGCATTTTGAGCAGTGTTTGTTCCCCGTCCGCTTCCTGACAGATTGCCACATCTATTTACAGAGAATGCTTGTAGTTAGGGTTTTAGATTATTCGCCTGTATCTACGCTTGATTATTATACATAATGCTTGATTTAATAGTGAATATTCAAGTAACACTGACGATTGGTTTCCTTTAAGGTTTGTGCGTAAACAAAATACAATGATAACAGTATAGCGGCCTTACCCACCATTGATTACCTGTAAAACATATTGATCGACGACTGCTTGAGAACTTTTCAATATTATGTCTAAATGTTTCAGCATGTGAAACTGCCACAGTTTTCTCATTATTTGTCGAGTTTGTGTCTATGGAGTCTAGTTTGACAGACATGTATTATTAGTAATGTATAAATCTTATTCAATACCTATATAGTGCTCGTGTACAATAATATATAGTTCAAACTCTTACTCTTACTAGTTCACTTACTCTTACTCGGCACGACTTCTTTTCCGTTTTTTGGACGGTTTCGGCAACAAAACCAGGTTTAATCTTATAGGTTTAGGAAGACCGTCACGCTTTACAGCAAGTGAGAGACCGCACAGTTTGAGACACACCCCGTAGCGCGCTCATGCAACTACGTTGCTAGGCAACGGTTTTGCAGCCAGGATGTGGTTGTTGACGTCTTAATCTAGTTAACGTTACAGAGTTCAGCAGTGTGTTGTTGTTGTTGTTGTTGCTGTTGTTGCACTCACCAGTCTGAACAGCACAGTGAAGTCCTCCACAAGTCCAGGTTCAACTTTTCCGCTCGGTCATTCTTGAAGCATGATATAAACAGTCCATTCGGCCTCTCAGCTCCAGTATGACCAGTCCTCTCAATCTCTCTGGTCCCAGTATGACCAGTCCTCTCAATCTCTCTGGTCCCAGTATGACCAGTCCTCTCAATCTCTCTGGTCCCAATATGACCAGTCCTCTCAATCTCTCTGGTCCCAATATGACCAGTCCTCTCAATCTCTCTGGTCCCAATATGACCAGTCCTCTCAATCTCTCTGGTCCCAATATGACCAGTCCTCTCAATCTCTCTGGTCCCAGGATGACCAGTGTTCTCAATCTCTCTGGTCCCAGTATGACCAGTCCTTTCATTCTCTCTGGTCCCAGTATGACCAGTCCTCTCAATCTCTCTGGTCCCAGTTTGACCAGTCTTCTCAGCCTCTCTGGTCCCAGTGCGTTCCTCAAATTAAAAAAGGTTTCTACTGAAAGAGTCTCTGCAGTCACACTGTCACAAACACCTCCCTCACCTCAGGTAAAGGTTCCTCCATGAACACAGAAGTCACGGTTGGAGCGTGTTAGCATTTAGCGCTGCATGATAGCCAGACTTAGGGTGCCCCTATTTGTCAGGTCACGAACATCGTCGTTGACGTGTCACATAGCCTGCTCTGCAGGACGATGCTTTAAATCAGTCATTAATTAAGATATATGTTCCTTATTTGTAACCTCCTAATATCCTAACTATATTTACAACCTGAAGTAGCTGCGGCGGACCGTAAACTCAGATTGTGTGAACGCAATTAATTACGACGCGCCATGTCCAGAGTGTCACCTCTCAGGACACGTAGCCCCGCCCTCCTCCTCCTGCCGCAGACACACGCGCAGCTTCTTCTCCGCTGCAGTTGCCGATTCATCTCCTTTCTTCTGTTCCGTTCTCAAGCACTTTTTCCATGTGATTTTTGTTTCTACATTGTAGCGGATGCAACTTGAAATGTGGCGAATAATTGTTACAAATAATAATAATAGTAAAATTACCGTTTTTTATGTGTACTGTATGTAATTCGTTACTTCCACCCCCGGAATTGTTAATGCCACTTTGTGTTATCTTCTGCACTGCCCTTTTAATGCTGTGCCTATTTATAGCTGTATAGATATAAATACAAACCTCACTCCAACACTCCATGTGTTCCTTTCCTGCAGGTCGGTAGCAGAGGCCACAGAAGTCAACCTAAACATGCGTGTGGGCTTGCACACAGGTCGGGTGCTGTGTGGAGTGCTGGGCCTCAGGAAATGGCAATATGATGTGTGGTCCAATGATGTGACCCTGGCCAATGTAATGGAGGCTGGAGGACTACCTGGGTCAGTACTGGACATTTAGCATTAATACCAGCCTTAACCAAGAGTCTGACTTAATACTGATGATTGTTTTTAAGATTTAGCCATAAAAAAAGCATTTTCAAAAGACTCAGCAGGATTTCAGGCCTCATTTTGACAGTCTCCTGTGACACTCTTCTGCAGATGACCTGCTCGGAACTGTTTGGTGCCTGTGAGGCAGCTTGTGTATTACCCTGTCCCGTCTCCGCATGTGTTCCACAGGAAAGTCCACATCACCAAAGCTACGCTGGAGTGCCTAAACGGAGATTATGAGGTGGAGCCTGGAAACGGTCACGAAAGGAACGCCTTCCTCCAAAAACATGAAATTGAAACCTTCTTTATAGTGCCATCTCACCGACGGAAGGTATCGCACTGTAATTCTGTGCTGCTGAATGCATATGTAGCTTGCTAGCAGAGTAAAATGATCAAGATGAAAGCATCAGTCGTTTCTTGAGATGACACTTCCTATAAGACGTCGGCCTTAGTTACCTAGACAGTTTGGAAACAGTTGCACAGCTTTTACAGGACGTATGCTAATCAGTATTAACAGACTTATGTGGTAAGTCCGAGTAGGCTAGGTTAAAAAAGCAGACTTATCTCGACCTGTCTTTACCTCTATGCCAATATGTACAGTCAAACCTTCAAATAGAAACCGGCCTATAGTGTTGACTGAAGCGTCCAGCGTCATATGATGGAGCTCTCACACACTTGTTGTGGAGCTGATCTCACTTCCAGTCCTGTACTGGATTGGACTGGGGCCATAAACCCGTGGCATCTATCATCTCAAGTCTGCACAGTCCGACGTACTTACAGTTACACATATGTGCGCGGAGTGTGTGTCAGTGCTGACACATAAACATGCACATCTCCCAACAGATGTGCCACAAGCAGCTGGAGAGGGAATTTCAGTCTTGGTTTCATATTACCCTCCTCTCTTTCTACCTTTCCTCTCCTCTCTTGCAGCAGGTTTTTATCTTATGCAATGTAAGGCCTGCACGTAGGTTACACGGGGCCTCGTATGAACCCGTACACCCCAGTTGCGTGCATTTTTCTTCGATATGCGGGAGACTTTGCTAATCCTCTTAATAAAGCTGATGGTTCGACTTCATCAAAGGCATGGCTCAGAGAAAGATGTGCCCTGACTAAGCTGTGTTGGATAGGCTGCTACTCACTCTGCTATTGTACCTTTATTTGCTCCTTCTCCGGGACACGCCTTCGACGTTGTGTAGCGAGCAAAACGAATATGTCTTACTGCAAATGACATCTCCTCAAACGCCTTTAACTTGTGCTTAATTTTGATCAATCTTTCTAAAATAGCTTTGTAAAAGAGAAATGAGGGCAGCAGAATCCTAAAACTACTATTAAAACCACTTGTGGGATTGAACTTATCTGAACCACTTTCTAGTGAAATTCCTGAGCCTGATAATAATGATTGCGTATGTGTGCATGACCATGTGTGCACGTGCATGCTGTCCAATGCCTGTGCATGATTTATAGACCCTTACATTATATATATATATATGGATATATATATATATCTGTGTGGGGTATCATGACTAAATCCTTGTTCCCGTTTCTTATCTGGTGACAGATATTCCCAGGATTGATTCTTTCGGATATAAAGCCCGCCAAAAAGATGAAGTTCAAAACTGTGTGCTACTTACTAGTGCAGCTTATGCACTGCAGGAAGATGTTCAAGGCTGAGATTCCCTTCTCCAATGTCATGAACTGCGAGGACGGTGATAAGGTATAAACTCTCAGTGTCTGTGTTGACGTTTCTGTGTTTGTTCGTGCTGTGACTTACGTAAATAGAGACAAAAAGCTGTACAAGTCTGAGAATGTCTAGAGTTTTCTGCAATAGTTAAAATATACTTGGTAAACGCTTGTTTGATTTACCTGGATTATTCTAAAGGCCCTTAAATGAGGGCCTGATCTCTTTATTTAAACCACAACCTGAATCTTTGTTGTCTTTATTCCTGATATTGTACGATACTGTGGTGATGAAAACTACTTGAGCAACAATATCTGTCAGGCACATGCTTTCTGTAGAACTGTACATCAATTGAGAGACCTTTCAAACTTTTGTTCTTCATATTAAAAAAAATGTTGTCTTGCAAAAAAAGCCATGACATTTCAATAATGTGCTTAACAGCAGGATATAAAATAGTATGGGCTAAAAACATGAGCTTAAGCTCTACAGGACATTATTTCCAACAGAACGGAGCTGCTGATCGTCTAAGGATACAAACCTTATAGGAGCTACAGCGCGTGTTCCTGGATTCCTTCATGATTTACTGGCTTTCTTATTGTGAACACATGGACATACAGTAGATATTATTAGCATGTGCAAGAGATGCTCCCGTTCCCAGCACTGTCACACAAATGTTCTTTGTCACCTCATTGAACATTGTACAGTGCAGTCTTGCAGTGATGTTGGTAGCACAGCCAGTTCCTTCTATCCGTCGTCTATACGGACCTTTGCTGTAGACTTTAGACTCAAACATTAATCGTTAACCATTTTGAGTTAACTGCCTAGTTTGGGGGTTTTGGGCCGGTTGGACAAAAAAGGCGAGCGGTTCGAATGTGTCACCTTGTGCTTTAGGAAGTTGCGGTGGTCACCGTTTTCTGATATTTCATAGATGAAGTGATTAATCAAGAAAACAATTGTCAGAATAATTGATTGTTAGGCTAATTGCCTAACAATAGAAGGTACAGCCCTTCTCTGAATGGACTCTCTTAGATTTGATTTGGAAATCATGACACCCAATACGCCACTTCACAGAAGTCTCTTTCCAAGTAGTTCACGTATTTTCCAATGCTTACACTGAGTCTGTGAGGAATTAGCAAGTTAAGGAGAAAATTATTCAATATTCAGCTGTACATATTAGTCAGTAAATAGATATATGGATGTATGCTTTGAGGTAAGAAGCTAGGGAATGATGGTAAGTGATGCTCCTATCAAGACCTCAGCATGTCGCTCCTGCCATAGACCAACATATCATGACCCCCTACCCCTCATCCACCACACACACACACACACACACACACACACACACACACACACACACACACATAAACTATCAGTCACACTGGCAATCTAGGCAAATGTCAAAGAGCTTACTTGACCTTGTGTGCCTTAACATAAATCCAGTGGCCCGGCAGCTGTGTAATTCTTGCGACAGCTGTTTTATTCCAGATTTTCAGGTGTGTGTGTGTTGGGTATATATCTTTTCTCATATCGGGTGCTAAACACAGATCACACCATCATTGATGGAAAGAAATAGTTCCCATAAGTCTAATCGTTTGTTTTGGGGTTAGGACTAAGATAAGGGTTGGCGAGGTATGTTAAGGTCAGGACTAACATCCAGGGAATTAATTTATGTCACAACAAGTATGCAGTGCAGATTTGTGTTTTAAATATTTTCCATGAAAGTTTGACCAAGCATCATCTTCCTGCTTTTATGATGTTACTCTGAGTGGCTGCATCCAGTAAACCTTCACCTCATACATGTCTCCTCTTAGATCTACATTACTGATAATGACAACGCTGCCACGGTGTAGCCAGAAGGCAGATTAATATAAAATGAAAGACAAATGGAAAAGTGGCGACAGGTTAAGTCATACATGCGCCTGCTACTGAAAGGTAATTTGGCATTCAGGCCACAGACACTTGAATTGTGTGGAAGGATATATGCATTCAAGGCACGGAGGGGAGCAATACGGATGAATAGGATTTTTGGTGCAGCAGACCTGGCTGCATGATGTGTCCTGTGCTACATTGAGCGCAATATGGAATATAAGGAGAAGTCGGCATCTGTGCTGCTGCCTCGTGAATAACAAAACGAGAGCATGAGGGAAGCGCAGAGAACTAAGGGATGGAAACAGGGAGATAAAGGAAGAAGAAGAACGACTAGATGGGGGAGAGGGAAGAATGAACAGAGACAGGGAATGATATAAGTAAGGAAAGGATGAAGCAGGGATGGGAAGAAGGAAGTAGGGATGAATAAACAAAACCATGGATGAAAAGGAGGAAGCAAGGTAGAATAGATCAAAGAAGAGAAGGGAAGATGAGTGAAAGGATATGTACGCAGAAGCAGGCAAGGAAAGAGGGAGTAAGGAAGAATATACAGAGCCAGTGAAGGAAGGAAAAAAGGAAGAATATACAGAGGCAGGAGAGAAAGGAAGGAACTGAGGAAGAATAGATGTAATCAAAGAAGTGGGAAAGGAAAGATGGACGTATAGGCAAGAATATATGGCATTGGGGTAGGTAAGGAGGAAGTAAGGAAGAATATACGCAAGTGAGAGAGGAAAGAAGGAAGTAAGAAAGATCACATGTAAGCAAGAAAAGGAAAGGAATATACTGAGGCAGGGAAGGAAAGAAGGAAGTAAAGATGACTGCACGGAGCTGGAAAGGAAGGCAGGAAAAATATACAGAAGCATGGAGAAAAGGACAGAAAGAAAAGGAGGAAAACAAGGAAGTGAGTGAGCTTTACACATTCATGTGATGTCATGAACTCATGAACCCTCTGGTGATCCTTGCTCACCCTTTGCTCCCCTGCTGTTCCACCGAGCTACACGATTCATTCACCATGCTCCCTTACATGTACACACACACATACACACATATGCACGCACACACACACACACACACACACACACTCACAAACATCCACTCTGCCATGTTAACTCTCTGGCTTTGCTCCAATGCCCAATGTTTTGCAAAGCAGCTCCCTTTGGCTGCCGAAGACACTTAGCCACAGCGGGGTGCATTCAGTAATGAAGTTAAGTGTGAAGGCAATGTCCTAATTTGAAAGTATAATCAGCTGCCCGTGTTTATTGTTGACTCCTTTTTCACCCGTGTTCCTTATATGATAATGCTCCAGTAGTGCGGAGAATACAGGGCGCTGCATCGCAGCCTATTTATCACACTGTTGTTTTTCGAGTTCTACATTTTTCAGTGAATACTGCTTTTTTCCCCCCATCTCCACATAGCGGAGGGCCATGCGGACGGCTCCGCAGAAGCTGAGGAACCGCCCTAACCAGAACCAGGCTAACGTGATCCAGAGCAGCCCCAGAACCCGGGTCAACCGCTACATCGGCCGCCTGATCGAGGCCCGCCAGACCGAGTCGGACACGGCGGACCTCAACTTCCTCACGCTCATGTACAAGTGCTCGGAGCGCGAGCAGAGGGTGAGGGTGCCTCAAGACACCGCAAGACACACACCGCACCCGTGCTCGCTGTGCATTAAACCTCCGAATGATATTTTGTCACCCACTCTCTGTCTGGTCTCTGGCATCACATAGTACCACCAGCTTCCCGATGAGCACTTCATCAGCGCAGTGGTCCTCTCTCTGATCCTAGCCGCCTTGTTTGGCCTTGTCTATCTTCTCATCATACCACAGTATGTACAGCGGAATCTGTTGCTCCGTTGCTTTCCCTCTCTCCATTTCCCTCTTAGTTACTCAGGTCTTTTGTCTTTTTTAACTAACCCCCCGCCGTCTTCTTCTCTCCTTTTTGTCTTGTATCCACTCAGGGGCACAGTGGTACTTGTCCTTCTCGTCTTCTGCATCTGTTTCCTAGTTGCTTGTATCATGTACCTGCATATCACTAGAGTACAGGTAAACACGTCCTTCTCGCCTTCCTTTCCTCAGTCACCTTCTGCTCACACCTAACGAGACAGAGCTGTCAAGTTTCCTCGTTTTAATTGTCCTCTGCTGTACGTCTTTTTTTTTTGCTGACTAAAGAGAAATATGTAAATGTATTTCACAAAGGCTCGTAATAACGATTCAGTATTCATTGGCTTCAAGATTACTTTCTAAGCCCCTGTGCTGTGTTTAAACTAGTCTATTCATTTCAGCTTTTGTTGAGGTTGATGGTTGTCCTCAAAGCTCCTGACCATGTCAGTTTGAAAGTTTTTTTTTTTTTTTTACACTTTCATGGTTTCTCTCCCTCTCTCTCTCTCTGTTCTTTACTCACTTTACATACCTCTCACTATACTCCAATCAGCATTTACCTTTCTATACTATTCTAACGCTAACGCCCTTTGTCCCATCGTAGTCTTGCCGTATATTCACATATAGTAGTATCGTTCATGTAGGCTGCAACATAAATATTAAAGATGTATCATATCATTAACAATTCCGTCGCCTTCACCTGAATTGTCTTTGTTGTTGTCTCGCAGTGTTTCCCAGGGTGCCTGACCATTCAGATTCGCACTACTCTCTGTATTCTCATAGTGCTCTTAATCTACGCTGTGGCCCAGGCCTGTGTGGTAAGTGGGAAAGGAAACGATAAAATAAATCCACCAGTCACCCACCAAAAAACACCCACCAGTATGGGCAACCAGTAAGAAAAATGTTGCCATGCCTTGGACTGTAATTGTAGTTCCATTTTGGTTAAAAAAAAAAAAGAAAAAAAAGAAAAAGGAATGCTTTGCATTAGACTGGACCTGAGATGATTTTTATAAATATTGTAACAATTGTGCTTTAGATGATGGTACAGTAAATTAGGAAACCCCAAAAAAAGAAAGCGTTCATAATAACCATTTCTATGAGAGTAGGCTACCCTTGTATACTTTCATCCTTACATATGTATCTGTCTCGCCTCGGTCAGGTGGGCTGCATGCCCTGGTTGTGGGGTAGTGCCAACGCCAACAGCTCCATCGCCATCATCGATGTGGACAGCGGCGCCAACCACACCATGGCGGAGCTGCCTTGTGACGGCGCCCGCTACGCCTACCTGTCCTGTGTGGTGGGCACACTCACTCTCGCACTTTTCCTGCGGGTCTCCTGGCTGCCAAAGATGGTGCTGATGGTCCTTCTTGGGGTGCTGTATGTCACCGTGTTGGAGCTCAGCGGCTTTCGCAAGAGTGAAGGGTGAGAGGCCCGCGCACACCAGGAACGCACAACACCGCTCGCTTGCACGTTTTTTTCAATTTCGTTCGGCTCCCGGAGTCACGCGAGGCAACGATTGGCTGTGAACGTCAAGCAACGCTCTTTCTGTGTTTGATCCGGAGAAGGGACAGATAACCAGGAGTTTGAAGGAACATTTACAGTACATGTTCTGAGATGTATGTGTGTGGAGGAGTCTTTTGCTTGTCTGCAGCCCACACACTCTTTCATTTTCCACCCTTTGAAGCAGCACATGTGCTCATTAGTTCCAAATCAGAAGCCTGAAAGGACAATGTGGGTTGGATGATGGGAGCGCGTTAGCTGTTTCCCATCAACCCACACCCCCCACCCCTCCAGTATAGAAAGGGGCCCGGCCAATTCTATTGCCGCACAGATCATAACTGTGTCCCTGAAAAGTGATCATGTAGATTATTGAGATAAACATCACTTTTGAAAGAAAAAGCTCATTTTATTTAGATGCAGTTGTTTCAGTAATATAATATTGTACTGTTCAAAGTTTCAAGCACATTTAAATCACTTTCATTTATACCTTTTCCTTAATTTAAGATTTTGTTTTGAAGTAAAAAAAAAACACACAAAAGAAACGTTATTTATGTAATAAAACGTTTTGCTCCCGACACTGTGGGGGGTCCATTCAACCCTCATGTGTAGTTTTCTGTGTGGTCCAGTCCGGTGCTGACTTGTGCGTTGGTCTCTCTTCCACAGTGGGGGGTCCTTCCACATCCGGGGCTATGAGCCCATCCTGTCTCTGTTGCTCTTTGTCAGCGCCCTGGCCCTCCACTCCAGGCAACTTGACCTCAAACTACGCTTGGACTTCCTTTGGGCTGTGCAGGTCAGGAAGTGTGTGCATCGGTGTGTCCAGTGTGGATGTCATAATATACGTTGTGTGCTGTAGAAATGCTGCCATTTCAACCTTGATATATGCAAACTATCTGGGTTTGTATGGAGGATTTATATTTATAGGCCGCCAGCTGTCTGTACTTTGGCAAACACGAGGGTAAGACGCTTGTTTTCATTTGCTGCCAGGAGGGTGTTTTGCATAGTAGAATTGCAAAAGCTGATCTAATCTAATCTAATCATTTAACTAGCAGCATTAGTCATGTAATGTACCCAAGTCCATCCAACTATGAGACACACAGACAATGCTGTAAGGTTTGTTACTGACCCCGTGTGGTGAAAATGTGGGACAAGCGACAGTATCTGATTATTCCTGTTTGTTTGTGTGCGTTGCGTTTGCTGCCAGGCGGAGGAGGATCGAGATGGTATGGAGAAAGTCAAGCTGGACAACAGGAGGATTCTCTTCAATCTTCTGCCCGCACACGTGGCTCAGCACTTCTTGTTGTCGAACCCCAGGAACATGGTGAGCCTCGCTAATAGACAGGCAGACAGACAAACAGACAAACAGGTAGATGAACAGACAGTAAACACAAATGATAAGACACCAAAGGAACGCTTTGACACCGTTACACTGCATTCTTTCCTTCTGCATTAGGATCTCTACTATCAGTCCTACGCACAAGTCGGTGTCCTGTTTGCATCAATCCCGAACTTCAACGACTTCTACATCGAGCTGGACGGCAACAACATGGGAGTGGAGTGTCTGAGACTACTGAATGAGATCATCGCGGACTTTGACGAGGTGGGATGCAGATTTTCAGTCTTTTTTACCCTTTCAACACAGACCTGCAGGAGATTTGACCAGTGTCTGCATTTTGTGCTCATTTGAATTGCAGCTCATGGATAAAGAGTGCTACAAAGATATAGAGAAAATCAAAACCATTGGCAGTACATACATGGCAGCTGTGGGCCTCGTCCCCACCATTGGTACCAAGGTAAACGGACGTAGTGCGCCATGACGAAGACAATACGGGGGATCGGTTCATGCATCGATTACTAACCGCTCCGTGTACTTCTCCTCTTCAGGCCAAGAAGTCTGTGTACGACCATCTGAGCACAATAGCAGACTACGCCATAGAGATGTTTGACGTTTTGGATGAAATCAACTATCAGTCGTACAACGAGTTTGTGCTGAGAGTGGGTATGTCGCCCCTTTGTATGACGCCGTCAGCACAATCACAAAGTAAACCACAACGAGACAATCTCAGACCTTATGTTGTACATTTGTTTACCGTGGTTCTTGTGTGTCGTGCAGGTATCAATGTGGGTCCGGTGGTTGCGGGGGTGATTGGGGCGCGGCGACCTCAGTATGACATCTGGGGGAACACGGTCAATGTGGCCAGCAGGATGGACAGCACTGGAGTACCGGGAAAGATACAGGTATCCAACGCACCATGATTACCATATCTATCTCGAAGTAATTGGGAAGTTTAGTTTCCACGCAATGCCAATAGGGAAACCTGGATAAAACCTTAAAGACAAAGCAAATAACAATACGTAAATATCATGTTTTATTCAGTTTCATTTGATTGAACTTGGCTGTGGTTTCTGTGTGTTTACAGGTGACCGAAGACGTCTACCGCCTGCTGAACACCAACTACGACCTGGTGTGCCGCGGCAAAGTCAGCGTCAAGGGTAAAGGTGAGATGCTGACCTACTTCCTGGAGGGCAAGGTTCAGTGTGTGGGCACCGTGACCACCTCTTCGGTCGTGCGCTCCGCCAGCCTGGCGCGCCGCATCCACTCCTGCGGCAAGACCAGCGTCCCGACCAACCTGGGCAGCGTCTCCTCCGCGGCCAGCCTGAACGCCTTCGCCAGCATGGGCAGCAACATCCACGTGAACGCCGGCAACAGCAGCAACAGCCAAGCGACGTGCCTGCCCTCCACCTGCGTGCCCGCCGTGGGCGAGGAGGACGAGGAGGACATCGAGGTGACAGAGATCCAGATTGAGGCCGCGGCAGCTGTTGCAGATGTTGCGGTGTAGGAAGAAAGACAAACTTCACTGCAAAGAAAGGGAAGGAGAATGCCTGGTGGGGAGTCCTAGAGAAGACAGGGCTGTCCAGGTGTTTCCTACAAATCCTGAGCTACTGGCACAGCCCAGAATATGCTCATTCAGGGTGTGAACTTCTGGAGAGAAATGACATGGTGATACGAGACAATCATACTCACTCGGAGGGATTTTTTTAAACTTCTTGCCACTCTTGGGAGACAAGAAGGCCCAAAATCTCAAATCCTGTCTTTAACATCTCTGACACCGGATGATTAGATTCGTGGCATTCCCGGGTTCCCCTCAGATCCAGGTATAATGCGCATCTTTGTTTTCTATGTCGTGCATAATCCGTGTACAGGAGATATGTGCGTTGATATCCAGACAAAGACTGATCACGCTATTGCTTTTGCACTGTCTTTCTGATTATGCCAAGGATACATTGCATTTATTTACCACGTAAAAAAAACAAACGGTGTCGTTTCTTTTTTGGTGTGCGTAAGCATGCACGTGTGTGTACTTGTGAGCGTGTGTATGCATGTGTGGTTAACTCTGAATTGTAAACGAAACAGCACAAAATACTTCTTTCTTTTATACTCAGAGCTCACTGGATGAAATAGGCTTTTTTTTTTTTTTTTTGACATATTTACAGTTGATAGTGCATGACTTTTTTAAGAGTTGACACAGCCATAGTAACGGCACTCCTGTTGAAAGAAAACCAAAGTATTGAGATTTCCATAGATCTTTTAGTTTCACTGCTCATATTGCCTCAACATATGGGACAACACACAAGAGAGAAGGTTGAAAATGTTTGGCATTTGGGGCTCTTTCAGACGTCACAGGTGGACTTTGACTGGAAGTTAAGGCCCCCCCCTCCCCCTCTTTGTGGGGTGCAGACATACAGTATATCTAGATATCCAGGAAGGCATTCATACACACAGAAGAGAGCACATACAAATGCACGACCTAGTCCTTTAGCCTAAACCTGTCAATAGCTCTGTGCACACGGACACGTCTTCTCGAGACCGTGCAAACTTTTGGTGCAGTGTCTGGCTGCTGTCCTCCCTGAGGCATGCATTGCCCTATACTCCAGCTTTTTTTTCTCACTATATTAAAGCCACATTTTGAGTTCTACTCAAGAGAGATATATATATATATATAAATATAAGCTTTAGCACATCTCTCAGATACAGTCTCAGAAATGTGAGGCCCTTTCGAATATCTTTGTAGCCTCTTTATCGGCGTTGGACTTTCACTCGATCCGCAAACGTGTAAATACGTCATGTTTCAAGTTTTTTGCCTTACTCAATAA